>BSBM01000748.1:6542500-6977500 GCA_027924585.1 Larix kaempferi
GAGGAAGTATTTCCAAATTCCAAAACTACTCCGTGAACATGAAGGCAAGAGTGGCCATATTTAATTTCAATGGAAGGGCATCTATATGGTGGGATCACCTTAGGAGAGTGAAGAAGATCAATGAAAGGAATATTGTGTGGAAGCAATTCGAGAAGTACTTCGACCAAAAGTACCTTCTGATAGGTACTATGATGACAAAATCAAAGAGTTCCATGAGTTGAAATTCGAACAAATCACCATGGAGGAAAATGCCAATGAATTCTTAGAGTTGTTGAGATATTCAAGTATATCGGAGGTGACAAAGTCTAAATTCTATATTTTCTAAGTGGGTTACCTCAATCACACAAGGACAGAATTGAGTTTGATGAACCTCAAACTCTAGATGAAACCATAAGGAAGGCCGAGTATTGTTATGATCAAAACAAAAGTAGGATGATGGACTTATTACTTGTAAAAATAGAATGTATATTCCTAATGTGGTGGACTTGAGGAAAAATATTATGGATGAAATCCATTAAATGTCATATTCTAGTCACTCAGGATACCCAAAAACAATTGCTACAGCAAGGAAGCAAATTTTTTGGCCAAAAATGAAGAAAGACGTTGCTAAGTATATTTCTAAATGTATGAAATGCCAACAACTGAAGGCTGAACATCAACACCCAATAAGTTTATTATAGCCTTTTCCAGTTCCAAAATGGAAATGGGAAGTGATAACTATGGATTTTATTACCAAATTTCCAACTACTCAAAGAAGACATGATTCCATCATGGTTGTGGTGGATGAATTATCTAAGGCAGCACCTATTATCCCAGTTAAATCCTATTGAGTATAATTGTCATTGATGACAAAAGTATTAATTAATGACAAAGGACATGATGACATGGCATGTATGATGAGGCTGGAAAGACACATGATGGTGTTTTGGTGCTATCACGAAGTCAGTGTTGCAATCTGACATCATTCTATAAAAGTATGGCAATTTTGTGAAACTTTGGAAATTGATTATGGAAAAATTAGTCAAAACTGCCCTAAGGAAATGCCCACCATACTTCATAGGTTAAGGAAAATGCCAGCCCCATCCCGTCAGGCTATAGCTTGTTGAAGTGGCTATCTGACCATGGTCCCATTTCTCCAAAAGAGTGCTTCATGACAAAGTTACAGGTCTGCCAAAACAAGGGTTCATGCAGTTTTAGAAATTCTGGAAATTGACTAAGTGTTGGAAAATTGGTCCAAGTGGCCTCAGGAAAATGCCCTCCATACCTCATAAGAGAATGATAAAAAGTATCTGAAAATACCAGGCTATACCTTGTTGAATAGGCTATCTGACCATAGTCTCATTTCTCCAAAAGAGTGTTTTATGACAAAGTTATAAGTCTACCAAAACAAGGTTTCAGGCAGTTTTGCACCAGTCTAGTAAAATGCCCACCTAGGTCAAAGGAAGATGAGTTTGAAGGTGAAATTAGTTTGGTTGTGCTCAATAATATGTATTACATCATTTGGTATCATTGGTTCAAGGTTTTGGTTAAAGTAAGAATCCACCTTAGTTGAACTAGGGTTTAGAAAATTTGTCTAGGGTCAGCACAAAAGTTCAGAAGGCCATTTGCAAATGCCCACCAAATTTTGTTTTGGTGTCAACAAATTTTTCATATGGCATGGGTTTGTTCCTTGATGATTTGGCCATCTATTCATGGTCTCATATTTTTCTTTGGAGGTTACACGTGCGAAATACAAACCTTCCAAATTGAGAAAAATCATGTTTTGCTTGTTAAAAGCAAATGAAATTTGTCTAAGTGTTAAAAACAAAAGGTTAAGGGGCTATTTGGAAATGCCGCTAGAGATTGTTCTTGTGCTAATAAATTCATCATATGGCATGGGTCTGATTCCTTGATGATCTTTTTGTCTAGCCATGGTGTCAGTTTCTTCTTTGGTGCTCACACGTGTGAAAAATTGACTTGCCAAATTAAAGAAAAAAACTATCTCTACACAATTGTGAATGTGCCAGCAATAAGTTTGATAATATATGATTAACGAGTTTTTTTTGAATTCCCGCACAAGACATAGATTTAAATCGAGATTTCCCAACCAAGTCAATTTAATAAAGATTAAATAAATAAAGACAAATACACATAGTTTATTATTTAATTAATAAACATAAATTTAATCTTTTGAAGAGACACGAGTGTGAAAAGACATATGTTCGGTTTGAAGAGGTGCAACGATCAAATGATGAGACACATGATATATAAACAAGTATTTGAAGTAGAAGAAAGTAGCGTCTCATGTCCATATTGAAGGAGCAGCAAGAACAAGACAAAGACCAATAAAATGAAGTAACAAAATTGAAGAAATAAAAGAAAATCTGGAAATTTGAAAAAGACAAATAAGCGTGGTGCTAGGGCAGGTTGCAGTTTGCTAAGGGTGTTGTAGCATCCCGTCAATTGTAGCCGACAAAACAGGGTGTTGGTGCATCTTTCAGTTGTAGCTGAAAATTTGGGTGTTGGTGCATCCAACAAGTTGGTGCTTGCAAACTATTTGTAAATATAATTTTGCAGTAATAGAAAGTATTGGTGGTTTTCCGAATTGGGCTTTTATGATATATTGTGTGTTCTATCTTCTTTGTTGATTCTGTTTAAAATGTGATAAAATTTTAAAATATAGCCTAATACTGATTCACCCCCCCTCTCAGTATTGCTTGATATTCCAACAATTGGTATCAGAACAGGCTCTTCAATAAAATTTTAACCACTTGAACATAAATATTTTATCACTGTGGATCATCAAGTAAAAATTTCCTCCAAGGTTCCAATATTCAATGGAGAATATTATGCTTTTTGGAGCATCAGAATGAGAATCCATATAATGTCTCTTGGATTAGATGTTTGGATGTCTATAGAAACAAGGTACACATATCCCGAAGCCCCTCCCATGTATTTTGAAGGAATAAAACTATTTGGAAGCAATGCCAAAGCTGTTAATGCAATCTTGGTTGGATTAGCCAGAACAATATTTTCCAAAGTAATGCATTGCAAGACAACAAAGGAAATATGGGACAAATTGCAAACCATCTATGAAGGAGACACCAAGGTAAAAAGGGAAAAACTCTGGACTTTTAAAACCCAATTTGAAAGTCTAAAAATGAAGGAATAAGAAAAGATTTCAAAATACTTTGAGAGAATTGATGAAATTGTGAACGCAATTCAAGGGCTAGGAGAAGAATTGGAAGAAAAAGAAATAGTTGAAAAAGTACTAAGATCACTTCCAATGATTTACAATCGTAACATTTCCACACTAGAAGATAGAGAAAAACTTGACAAACTCACCATGGATGAGCTATATGGAATTATTATAGCTTATGAAATGAGGATTGGGCAAGACAGTTCTCAAAAGAAGGAAGCAGCTTTTAAAGCATAAAAAATAGATAGTAAATCTAAAACAAAATTTCAAGCAAAAGATTCTGATGATGAAGAAGCACTTCTAGCTAAAAATATTAAGAGAGGTACTAGCAAGTTCAAAGGGAAATTGCTATTAAAATATTTTAACTGTGGGGGAATTGGTCACTTTGCTAACAAATGTCCTTATCCCAAACAAGAAGAAGATGGTGAGTGCCCTGATAAGAAACACAAGTCTTATTCATGGGAGTAGAAAATAAAATATTTGAAGAAAAAGTAGAAGGTGTGGTAGATCTTAAAAGAGAACTTGAAAGTGTTGTCGAAGAATTAGAAGGAATTATTATTGACTTAAAAAATCAGCTTCAAGAAACCAAAGAGGACAAATACAATCTAGAACAACAGCTCAAGAAACAAGAAGAAAAATTAGAAAAGCTCGAAGATGAAATAATATTGCTTAGAAAGAAGACATATGAAGAATCCCTTTAATCAAAATTTAAGAGCAACTCAAAAATTCTAAATGACATCCTAAGTTGTCAAAGATCATTCAACAATAAAACTGGATTAGGTTATGACAAAGGAAAGAAGACAGAACAATCCTCCTTCATGAATGAAGAAGGAAATAAAAAGAGTTATGCTGAAGCACTTATGAAACCAGTTGTAAAGGAATACAGTCAAAAATTTGCTCACTCTCAAATCATGACATATAATCTGCCAAGTAAACATCAATAACGTTTTTTGGGAAATTGTTATGCCTGTAACAATTTTAGACATATAGCTAGAAATTGTAAACTAAATGCTCCTATTGGGAAAGGCCTTACATCACAATCTCTGTTGTATAAGAAGGATGGCACTAGAAGTAATCCAAAAGGAAGAAACTACAACTCTTTTGCTCCTCTTCAGAATTATAATATAGAATGTTACAAATGTGGTAACCTAGGAGATATAGCTAGAAATTGTAAACTAGTGATACCTATGAAGAATGATACCACAAAACCTCAAGATAATGAGGAAAAGAAGGTTTGGAAGAAGAAGGATGATTTGAAATTTTCAATAGCTCTATGTGCAACAGAAAAACAAAATATATGGCATGTAGATAGTGGATGTTCAAAACATATGACATGAGATCCACATAAATTTATAAGTCTAAAAAGAAATCAGAAAGAAAAAGTCACTTTTGGAGATAACTTATCCTCTAAAATAATTGGGAAAGGTACAATGGCTCTTAGAGACAAGATGAAAGTTGAAAATGTCTTACTTGTAAAAAACTTGAAACCAAATCTTTTAAGTGTGAGTTAAACATGTGATCAAGGACACATATGTATATTTGATTCCAAGAAGTGTGAAATCAGAAAAAAAGGATTCAGGAAAAATGGTCGGGATTGCTGTGAGAACTCCAAGCAACATGTATATTCTAGAAAATGAAGAACAATGTCATATAAGTCAAATTGATGAAAGTTTACTATGGCATAGAAGGATGGGACATTTGAAATTTGACAATCTTGTAAAATTTAGTAAGAAGGGAGCTGTAAGAAATTTACCAAAGATCATAAAACCATCAAACCACGTTTGTAGACACTGTCTTCATGGGAAGCAAACAAGAACAACTTTTAGGTTCAAAGAGCATACAACCTCTCAGCCATTAGAAATAATTCACATTGATCTTTACGGGCCTACAAGGACTAAAAGCCTTCAAGGTGAATATTACTTCATGTTATTAATTGATGATTATACTAGGATGACTTGGGTGGCATTTCTTAAAGAAAAATCAGAATCTTTCATGAAGTTCAAAGCCTTCAAAACACTTATTGAAAATGAAGCAAATCTTAAGATTAAATGTCTAAGATCAGACAGTGGTGGTGAGTTCACCTCAAATGAATTCAGTGAGTTTTGTGAAAATCATGGAATCAAAAGGAATTTTTCAGCCCCTAGAACTCCTCAACAAAATGGAGTGGCTGAGAGAAAAAACATGACTGTTCAAGAAGCAGCTAGAACTATGCTAAATGAAGCAAAAATCCTTGATGGCTATTGGAGAGAAGCAGTATATACAGCTTTCTATGTACAAAATAGAGGACAACTCAGAGTAAATAGTGACAAAACTCCTTATGAGCTATGGTTTGGAAGACCAGCTACAGTTAAATACTTTAGAGTTTTAGGAAGTAAGTGCTACATAAAAAGAGATGATGATAATCTAGGGAAGTTTGACTCTAGAACAGATGAAGACATATTTCTTGGATATTCTTCCACCACAAGAGTATACAGATGTTATAATCTAAGGTTGCACAAGATCATAGAAAGTGCAAATGTAACTATAGATGACACTAAACTAAGAAGGATACAAATCCAAGAAAATATGGATGTTGAAGAAACTGATGATGAAGAAAAATAAAACATTTCACAAGAAGATGATACTCTTAAAAAGGAAGGAGAAGAAAAAGAAGAGAATGAAGACTTCCCCAGATCAAACACAAAACACCATCCAGACGAGTTCAAAAGAATCATCCTGAAATTCAAATTATTGGTCACAAAAATTCAAGAGTTCAAACAAGGAGAAAATTGTTTTTTGATGAAGAACAAGCACTGCTTTCTATAGTAGAACCTAAAAACTTTAAAGAAACTTGAAAAAGTGAGGATTGGATCAATGTTATGAATGATGAACTTGATCAAATAGAAAAGAGCCAAACTTGGGAACTTGTCCCAAGACCCAAGGACATGAATGTTATTGGGACCAAATGGATTTTTAAAAACAAGTTCAATGAGGATGGTCATGTGATAAGGAACAAGGCTAGATTAGTATGCAAAGGATATGCTCAGGTAGAAGGTGTTGATTTTGAAGAAACTTTTGCAACTGTGGCAAGACTTGAAGCCATTAGAATGTTCTTAGCTTTTGCATGCTACAAGGACTTCAAAGTGTATCAAATGGATGTAAAAGCTACATTTCTTAATGGAGAACTTGAAGAAAAAGTATATATAGAGCAGCCTGAAGGTTTTCTCTTATCAGAAAACAGAGATTATGTTTGCAAACTTAAGAAGGCACTCTATGGTCTTAAACAAGTTCCAATAGCATGGTTCTCAAGACTTGACAAGTATTTAAAACAACAAGGATTTAAAAGAGGGTCTACTGACAATAATTTGTACATAAAGTTTGAAAACAAAAATATGATCATTGTTGTAGTCTATGTAGATGATATCATATTTGGAAGTGATCTACAAATTCTGACTGTAAACTTTGCTTCAGAAATGAAGAAGGAATTTGAAATGTCATTGTTGGGGGAACTAACATTCTTTCTATGTTGACAAGTATCTCAATAAGAAAAATGGATCTTCATCTCTCAAACTAAGTATATCAAGGAGATGTTGAAAAAATTCAAAATGGAAGAATCCAAACCTGTTAGTACTCCTATGGCTACTAGTTGTAAATTGAGCAAAGATGATGAATCCTTAGAAGTAGGTCATACTATGTATAGGTAAATGATTGGTAGTTTATTATATGTAACAACTAAAAGACCAGATGTAACACAGGCTATAGGTATGGTTTCCATATTTCAGTTAGCCCCAAAAGAAACACATGTGGCTGCAGTAAAAAGAATTCTTAGATATCTAAAAGGTACTATGGATTATGGACTATGGTATCCAAAAAACAATAACTCCACTCTAAAAGCATTCACTGATGCAGATTGGGCAGGAAGTATTGATGACAGAAAAAGCACTAGTGGAGCAACATTTCACTTAGGAAATTGCTTGGTGTCATGGCTAAGCAAAAAACCGTCTTCCATTTCACTATCTGCAGCAGAAGCTGAGTATATTGCTGCTGCATCATGTTGTACACAAGTCATTTGGATGAAGCAAACATTGGAAGATTTACTTGTAAAATATGAAGATCTCACAGTTATATATTGTGACAATACAAGTGCTATAAACATATCCAAAAATCCTGGCATGCACTCCAAGACAAAACATATTCCAATCAAATATCATTTTTTAAGAGAGCAAGTGTCGCAAAAGATTGTCAAACTGGAGTATGTTGATACAAAGGAACAAATAGCTGTTATTTTTATTAAACCACTGCCTAGAGAGTCATTTGCATATCTCAAGAAAAAACTGGAAGTTATCTCTCTTCATTAAAATAAAATGAAGATTGTAACCTTGTCACAAAAGGGACATAGTTGACAGGGGGAGAAATAATGACAGGGGGGATTTATGAATCTTTGTCATTAATGTCAAAAGGGGGAGAGAAAAAAAAAAAAATGAAATTTGAAGTTGTTGTCATCAATGACAAAGGGGGAGAATGTTGAGTATAATTGTCATTGATGAAAAAAGTATTCATTAATGAAAAAGGATATGATGACATGGCATGTATGATGAGGCTAGAAAGACACATGATGGTGTTCTAGTGCTATCATGAAGTCAGTGTTGCAATCTGACATCATTATGGAAAAGTATGGCAATTTTGTGAAACTTTGGAAATTGACTAAGTATGAAAAAATTAGTCAAAACTGCCCTAAGGAAATGCCCGCCATAATTCATAGGTTAAGGAAAATGCCTGCCCCATTCTGTCAGGATATATCTTGTTGAAGTGGCTATCTGACCATGGTCCCATTTATCCAAAAGAGTGGTTCATGACAAAGTTACAGGTCTGCCAAAACAAGGGTTTAGGTAGTTTTAGAAATTCTGGAAATTGACTAAGTGTTGGAAAATTGGTCCAAGTGGCCTCAGGAAAATGCCCTCCATACCTCATAAGAATGATAAAAATTATCTGAAAATACTAGGCTATACCTTGTTGAATAGGATATTTGACCATGGTCTCATTTCTCCAAAAGAGTTTTTTATGACAAAGTTATAAGTCTGCCAAAACAAGGTTTTAGGCAGTTTTGCACTAGTCTAGTAAAATGCCCACCTAGGTCAGAGGAAGATGAGTTTGAAGGTGAAATAAGTTTGGTTGTGCTCAGTAATATGTATTACATCATCTAGTATCATTGGTCCAGTGTTTTTGTGAAAGTAATAATCCGCCTTAGTTGACCTAGGGTTTGGAAAATTTGTCTAAGGGTTAGCACAGAAGTTCATAAGGCCATTTGCAAATGCCCACCAAATGTTGTTTTGGTGTCAAAAATTTTATCAGATGGCATGGGTCTGTTCCTTGATGATATGGCCATCTATTCATGGTCTCATATTTTTCTCAGGAGGTTACATGTGCGAAATACAAACCTTCCAAATTGAGAAAAATCATGTTTTGCTTGTTAAAAGCAAATGAAATTTGTCTAAGTGTTAAAAACAAAAGGTTAAGGGGCTATTTGGAAATGCTTGCCAAAGATTGTTCTTGTGTTGATAAATTAATCAGATGGCATGGGTTTGTTCCCTGATGATCTGCCCATCTAGTCATGGTGTCAGTTTCTTCTTTGGTGCTCACACGTGTGAAAACTTGACTTGCCAAATTAAAGAAAAAAACTATCTCTACACAGTTGTGAATGTGCCAGCAATAAGTTCGATAATATATGATTAACAAGTTTTTTTTGAATGCCCGCACAAGACAAAGATTTAAATCGATATTTCCCATCCAAGTCAATTTAATAAAGATTAAATAAATAAGGACAAATACAAAGAGTTTATTATTTAATTAATAAACATAAATTTAATATTTTCAAGAGACACGAGTGTGAAAAGACATACGTTCAATTTGAAGAGGTGCAATGATCAAATGATGAGACACATGATATATAAATAAGTATTCAAAGTAGAAGAAATGAGCGTCTCATGTCCAGATTGAGGAGCAACAAGAACAAGACAAAGACCAATAAAATGAAGTAACAAAATTGAAGAAATAAAAGAAAATCTGGAAATCTGAAAAAGACAAATAAGTGTGGAAGGGTGGTGCTAGGGTAGGTTGCAGCCTGCTAAGGGTGTTGTAGCATCCTGTCAGTTGTAGTTGACAAAATAGGGTGTTGGTGCATCCTTTAGTTGTAGTTGAAAATTTGGGTGTTGGTGCATCCAGCAAGTTGGTGCTTGCAAACTATTTGTAAATATAATTTTGCAGTAATAGAAAGTATTGGTGGTTTTCCCAACTGGGATTCCACGATAATATTGTGTGTTCTGTCTTCTTTGTTGATTCTATTTAAAATGTGATAAATTTTTAAAAGATAGCCTAATAATGATTCACCCCCCCTCTCAGTATTGCTTGATATTCCAACAAATCCACTTACAAGGCCAGTGATATAGCAAGAATATTCATGAGAGAAATATTCAAATTGCATGGATTACCCGAAGCAATTGTATCCGACTGTGATATAAAATTTACTTCTAATTTATGGAAAAGTCATTTTGTAGATTTGGGTACACAACTGAACTTTAGCATTGCTTACCATCCACAATCAAATGGGAAAACAAAAAGAGTAAATCATGTGCTTGAATAGATGCTTCACATGTACGTGATGGACAAACCATCCGAGTGGGAAGGCTATCTATACTTGGTAGAGTTTGCATATAACAATGGGCTACAAGCATCATTGGAATGAGTCCATTTGAATCTTTTTATGGAAGAAGGTGCAGGACACCAGTGACTTGGGATAATCCAATGAACAAAATTGTGCTTGGGTCAGAAATGCTTAAAGAAATGGAACAAGAGGTTGCAAAATTTAAAGGTGGCCCAAGATAGACATAAAATCTATGTAGATAAGAATAGAGTGCATAGGGAATTTAATGTTGGGGATCATGTTTACCTTCGAGTGAGGCCAAGGAAAATTTCCTTGAAGCTTGGAAGTTGTACGAAAGCTATCACCAAGATATTGTGGGCCATTTGAAGTGATTGAGAGGATAGGGGTAGTTGCATATAGAATTGCATTGTCTGCTAACACTAAAGCTCATCATGATTTTCATATTTTTTGCTTAAGAAATATGTACATGATCCTAACCATGTGATTTATTGGGATGTGATCCTGGTGGAATCCGGGGAGAGTTACAAATAGAGCCACTATGCATCCTTGACAAGAAGGTAACATTATTCCAGAACTGATCCATCATACAAGTAAAGGTACAATGGAAGCACTTTGGTACCAATGAGGCTACATGGGAGCTAGAGGATTCCATGAGAGAGGCATATCCATTTTTGTTCTAATTTTGAGCCAACATTGAGGATGGTGTTATTCTAAGGGGAGGGGATTGTAATATCCCCAGTTTTGACTTGGAATATATTAAATCAAAATTATGTAAATATGCTAGTATGGATTCCCAGTGCGGAGATTAAGGTCAAGGCCTGAGTAGTGAATGGATAAGCATGCTTAATGTAAATATTTTAATTGGACCATATCGTTGGATTGTCATGCTAACTCAAAAGCTATGTAAATATTATGTTGGAAAAACAATAAAATGGTCCAAGATGGTTGTGTAAAGAGCACTAGGGGGGCTATGATTCCACTAGAGGGGAAGATGAAAGAGGGGCTATGGGAGATTAAATCCTATATTTCTGAGTGTCAAGCTTAGAACTAATCCTATTGCTACCATGTGCCTTAAATGATTCAATTACTTCCTTTTGACTATTGAATCCAATCATTGAATGCATGTGAGAGGTTGGTGGGGTCCTCTCATGTAGTTATGGAAGCATGGGATGAATATACTTCTATGACAACTATTTACGCGATGTACAATTCTTCCTCTTGTTGTCGATTACCATTTACCATTACCATATTGTGTATTACCTAGAAATTCGAATTTAGAATGAGAACTGCAGATTTGAGGGCAAAAGAGATGGTTGTAGGTGAGCATAGAGGTTGGGTAAGCTAGGAACCCTACCCATAGAGTTTTTCTACTTATTCATGCTTGAAAAGCCATGAATTAAAATTACAAGAGGTTCTCCAACAACATACACCAATTTGGACTTTTACTGCATACACTGGTAAGCACTATAAGGTTTGGATTTCCTGATGGAACCGTGGATCAGTGAAGGGAAATACCTTCCATGTGTTATGTGGGGCAGTTGGAAGGAGTGCAATGGCTATGATGGTTGATTACGATTCTTGTAGATCTCTATATGAGTATTTCGCTAAGCATTGAGAGCAGAATGAGTTCTGGACTCTCAGTAGAAATAGTATATGATGGACAAAGTGCCTATGGTTGGGTGGAAAAATTCTCTTACACAACCAATTGTTTGGATCTTCTTGTTTAAAGATAAGCACCGTGTGAAGTCTTTCTAAATCGATTCTATGGTGCACTTTGGTATAAAAATTGCATTAGTTTTCCATATGGTCGGGGACATCAGGGTAGGGTAAAATTTTGAAAAAAACAAAAACAAATGGGGTTTCATTTATAGTTTGATTTATTTGCTCGAGACCACAAAAGCATCGATGCATAACATCATTATATGGTTTCCCTGTCATTGGTGCTGCTAAGTTGTCACATTCCTCCCTCCCTTAGATTTTCAAGTGGATTTTGAATTTTGGAAAATGGTTCCATAACTCATTCCTTTGAATACACGGAAACCATGCCTCCTCAACCAATAAGACATCGAGTAAAGTGTTCGTTACCTCCTCATTTAAACTTTTAGTAAATTAAAATTTAAAATTTACCTTTCATTTGCCATTTTTTCAATTTTGTTTTTTAATTCCGAGTGGTGCATTCAAGTTGTTCGACTTGCACTGGAAATGCAGTGGGCCCTGTGAATTTATAGAGTGCACTATAGCTGGTGTGTTCACAGGGTGCACCATCTCCAGTGCATTCATGTTTTAAAATCACATCAGTAAGAGAGGATATTTAAAATCCTTTGTGGTTTTCCAGTGCACTTTATAATATACGAAAGCACTAGTAGCAGTCTTTCCTACTGTTACAAAAGCATTGACTAAAACATATACATATGACGTACACATGCAACCATGCGGTGTGTTGTTTAACAAATATGCACCACACGTGGTGCATATTGTCATCATAAACGCATCATTCATGGTTTTCCATGTGGGGATAGATATGTTGGTGTGCTTTGAGTGCTATGGAGACATTGGTTATGGCTCATCTGTGTATATTAAGTGTGTCCCTTATACACATAATTTAACAAAAAATTCGACCTAATCGGTGTGGTTTGAAGTATATGGACACTCCATATGCGATGCATCTATTTATGTGAGACACATCGGTAAGTGGAGTTGTTAAAAATACATCGCTCATTTATCTAATGCATTTGATAATATAGGGAAGCATTGTTAATGGTGCTTCCCAATATTAGAAATGCTTCGTTAAAATATAGAAAAATGAAGTACACATGCGGTTGTACGGTGCATTTTATGATAGATATGCATTTCATACCTTCATTATAAATGCATTCTTCACAAAATTCAGTGCAGGGTCAAAAATAATTGGTGCACATTTGGATGTACAAAAGCATCAGTGAATGTGTATATGTATATATTAAATACACTGATGGTCACGATGCACATAAATGTAATGCACCGAGCACCATTTATTGTACACTTTATGTTTTCCAACACCGCCAATGGTGTGATCTATTTTTAAAGCTGCGTTGATAATGTTGAAAAAAAAATCAATCTTTAATAAATAAAGATGGTTATTTAATCCATTTTTTCTGTTGTGTGTGTGCACGCGCGTGTGTGCAGGCACGCGTGCACACCTAATGAAAGTTGTATGTGAATCATATACAACGACAATGGCATGAGCAACAATAACAGATATATCCATGTATGCGCCTAATGAAAGTTGTATTGAATCAGAGATAACGACAATGAAATGAGCAACAATAGCAACACCAACAAGTTGATATGTATATTTTTTTATGGGAGTGAAAGGCCCGAGACAGAGAGAGGGATTTGTACCCTCGTTCTATTATAATATAAACTTATGAATCGGTTCTGTTGAGGAAACTCATATATAGTTGGGATAAAGCTAGTTAGGTCTTTAGGGTCGGTCCTTATATGTGATACCCACCCATAGAGGAGACAATATACTTCATTATTGGGTTTTCCAGGAGACATGATGATTTTTCCCATTTCCTCGAGCTCCCACATAGCATTGAGGGAGAGAATCAATCAAGTTATTCTAATAAATATGTCAGTGAGGATATCACTAAACCTTGTAAGTTCCAAGTTGTTGGTGGTCAATTGGATTTGTGTCCATTATGTGTAGAGGAGGTTATGTGCTTATCCCTTTTGGTCTCAACAATGGCACATTACACCACTAGGGGAGCACACTCGTTGCTCTCTATTATATTATGTAAATTCTTTAGTCCAAAGACTTAGATGTATTTAGTGGTCTGCCATTTTTTTGCAATAGTTTCAATTAGCTTTGGATAGTTGTTGTTCAATGTTTAAGGGAATAATGGGATTTCCTTTTGGTTTTTTGTTTATTTTTTGAGAGGTTTTATACCACTAGATCGTCATTCCACTATTTTTCTCCTAGGTCAAGGATTGGCGTACATATGCACATGTGGGGGAAGATGTTTCCAAAGAGGGGCCAATGGAGTTCCCATATAGGAACACTACAAAGGTACTACAAATGCTTGTCAATGAGGATGATCATACTTTGGATTTTGTGTAGTACCCATACATAGGATTATACTAGCGAGGATGTCATGACATCCTATTTATCGTATATGACCAACAAATTCCAAATATAATGTCAACATAATGTTTTAATTAATTTAGTTAATTTTCTTCATCTTATTTAATGCACATGTAATTTATTATAACATTTTATTTCAGTTGTCTAATTATTATTCTCTATTGTTTTGTAGATATTTGCATAAATGTTGGGGAGATGCCTCTCCAACAGGATGAGGAGATGGCAGAGGTATATGGGCTACCTTATATACAAGTACCTACCCTGCAACATAGTCTAGATCATAGGTTATGCCAAGAGATGATGGATCAACTATGTGTAATGATGGCTTGACTTAGAGTTCACCATGTACAAGTGACCTAGATCGTGTAGGACCCAGATCTTGTTGGTATATGGGTGACCCTTCCATGCGATATGTTGTTATTGACGTGTCATGTTGTTGGTGTAGTTTGACTACTAGTGAGGAGGATATTCGGTTTCCATCACCATCAACCTTCTTCTTCTAATTCTTCTAGTGAGGATGGTGATCCTCCAACTCCTCCACCCCTCCTACTGCTTCACTAGTTGACTGACTGCCCTATCCTCCTCACTAAGCACACTAACCACCATCTCTTCCTTCATTAGCCATTCGACCATCTTCTCCTCATCCATGAGTCAGGTCACCCTCTCCTTCTCCACAATATGATCAACAAACCTCTCCTCCTCCACAACCTAACCAACCACCCTCCCTCCTCACCTAGTCGATTGATCATCATCACCTCCTCCACTAGTTGACCAACCATCGTCTTCTCCTCCTCGATTAACCAACTGACTAACTACTACACCCATTTCACTTGCCGAAACTTTAGATGGGATAGTTGTATTGGGTGATATAGATTCTGGCGGATATATATACAAGTTGCTTCATTCTACATTTTAATTTGACGGAGGTTCTAATGGATTTGGCTCCGGTGGTGGACCAACTAACTTATAGAATTTTTTTTTTTGTATAAGATATTGTCTATTACTGAAAAAAATACAAAATATACATAATGTTACAAAAATATTCCTTTCAGAGCAGATCCCAGGTCTTCCCACTATCCCCCCTAACCATAGACAAAGTTACAATATCACCCTGCAGTATTTTCTCTCCAATCCCAGCTTCTCGCCATTACAATTTTCCCCTTCCCCAAGGTCCTTGCCCAAACAAAACCATTAACCAACATTCTTACCCTTCCTTTGCCCTGAGCGAATTGATTACATGAGCCAACACAAGGCCGCTGTTACGTTCAAACATAACAAAAATAAAGAGACCAGGACTACCCACCCATAACCAGAGCCGACTAAGGCCGATACAAAACTCATATAGAGCGTCAAGGTGTCCAATTGTCAAAATGATCAAAAGCAAAAACACAAAACAACATCGCTAGAAGACACATTCATTGTTTTGGTTCGGTCGCTACTAGAGGTTGCTTCAATGGAGTCCTTCCCATGTTGTCCGACGGTGGATTCACTCCATCTTCAAGAGGGGGAAAATTACGGGCATGCGAAGTCGAAAAGGAGGCTTTTTCCAGACCCAACGCTCCCTCCATGTCCGCTATGTTGTGCAGAAGGTCCTCCTTGGAATTCCCAATTATTTGTTGCACTAGGTCCCCAAAGATGACCCGCTCCATCAGGATTTTCACTGCAATATTCCTCAATATCCAGTATGGGTCCAACACCGCCGCGAACCCCCTCTCATCTATCATTCTCTGCATATCATCCTCCTTCATTTGCGAAATGGACTCATCTATGCTAGGCGGGACACCCTCCATATATTCCTTCTCTGTGTCCTCCTCTACCATTCGACATTCATCTTTTCTTTTTCTCCCCTGACGACTGCGCATTCGTTGTTGCGGGGCCATCACTAAACAACATACTAACACAGGGACACTACATCTCTTCCTCACCTCACCCACCATCCAGTTTACAAACTCAACACATAGTGATCATGTCTCCCTATCACCCTCCTTATATACATATATCCTGACCCTCTCCTTCATACTCCCATTAATTTCCTCCATCAATATGACAACATGTGGAGTAAAGTCTCCTAATTCGAGCCCACCGTCGAACCAGTTTTCCTCCTGCTTACCGCCATCAACTCTTTGCATTATGACGCGCCATTCATTCACGTTTCTCTGTGTCATAACCTCATCTGACACAGTTGCAGTCCAGACCGCCTCTAACATCCCCTCCTTCATTAGCTCTCTCATCGCTCTACCTCGACCTCACTTGGCGCTGCTTTTAAACCCTCCCACCTCCGTCGACCGGGAGCTTTGCTTCCGACAACAAACTATTGTCCTTCGGCTCCACGTTGTCGGCTGCATGCATTCCCTCTTCCACATGTACACCCGCATATGTGATTAACTTATAGCAATTATTGATCACATGTATATATTTGATTGTTGTGATGTATCTTTTACATATATATTTGACTCGAGATGCATGCTTGACATATACATCTATTTTGATATTATCATTCATATATATTATGCATTTTCATATCATGTTGATGTGAAGTTTTATTTATAAAATATATTGTCTGTTAATGATTTCTTTGTTTTTAAATTGAATTTGACATGTATCACTCATATTTCAAATTTGAGATGACATATTTGAGATGTAAATCTAACATATATACTGATTTTTATTTTAGTGTTAATGTATATTATGTTTTTTCATATCACATTGATATTGATCATGTTGTTTATAAAATGTATTGTGTATATTAATCATTAATACCATTAATGGTTTCTTTATTTTGAAATCAAATTTGAGATGTTGTTTATAAAATGTATCGTGTATATTAATCATTAATACCATTAATGGTTTCTTTATTTTGAAATCAAATTTGAGATGTATCGGTGATTTAAATTAGAGATTCCATATAATGTTTAAATATTATGATTACTAAAGTTTATATTCATACCCTTGGTTGTTACAGTCACTAAGGTTTACTTGATTGTGCAAATAATGAATGAAAAAGCTACTGTGATTACATGAGTTTATATTCATACTCTTCATCGATGTCAATTAAATACTTTTTAATTTCAACTAGTCCTTCATTAATTTAGTAAAAATATGTTAGATGTTGATTTCATCAAAAACATATGATATTCAATTTTTTCAAAATGTTTTGCAAGAATAGATTTATAAGGGATGGAATGCACTTTATCAAAATAATACATTTTCCATTGCACATTATTTATATATCAAACCTTGGGATGAAATGGAGAGGGCGTTCTTCAAATAAATGAAATTATTTTTCAATTAATCCTTCTATGCAATCATAAAATACTAGATAGACAAATACATTTCACATTTAATTGATTCTTGACCAACTAAAATGTTTTAAAAATTCATCAAAAATAAATATTCTTAGCTATAACGTTACAACAAACAACTATTTGTAATCTTTGATGAAAGATTTAGAAGAAATATAATAATGTTTAGTTGTAATGGTAAATGTTTTTATTTTTTATTGAAGAGTTGTGAATTATATATAATGTAAATTACAACATTTTTTTGAAACATGTCTTTAAAATATACAAAAACACCTAAACATATAGGTAATTATAGTTATAATACTTTGACTTAATTATAATTTATATGATATTAAAACAAATATTTTAATGAAATATGATTATAGGGTCTGGAGAACAACATTAATACTAAAAATTGTGACATATATTTTCTCTTAGGTTTATGGTTTTTCAACCTGATGTGCTAATGCAGCTTAAAAATGTATTTTTGTTATACCGTGAATAAAAAATATGTTTTTTTTTCTTTAAAAAAAAGGTTATGGAGAAGAACACATCCTATAAAATTCTGTTAAATTATCTTGGTGTCT
Organism: Larix kaempferi; assembly: GCA_027924585.1. NCBI lineage: Eukaryota > Viridiplantae > Streptophyta > Pinopsida > Pinales > Pinaceae > Larix > Larix kaempferi. The sequence continues at coordinate 6,560,313 of BSBM01000748.1, forward strand.
AACTTAGTTGGAATTATAGTAAGCATAGATAGGTAAAATGGATAAAACAAATATTTTTTGTTGGTACGAGATTATCAATTTTTTATATAAATTATGCAATGAGATAAAGAGACTTTTGTAACTAAACCAATTTGAGTACTTATTTTTTATTTGTGTGAACATGCCACATTATATATGTATCATAATGTTATCAAAATGGAAGAAAGATCATTATTAGTACTTTTTTATTAATATCTCCCAAAATAATTAATATATTTTCAACATGATGGTTGAAAATGGTTGTTAACTTTTCATTTCCAACATCATAAAATGAATTTAAAAACACAAATGGCCAATAACAAATAAGAATAATAAACTAACATATCCATAATATAAATGTTGAATAAAACATGTACATATCACTCTTCATTGCCATCACCTTGATTATCTTTCTTGCTTGACACATAACATTGTTGTTCTCAAAAAAAAGTTTTGATATATGGTCCTTTTCAATATGAACCACCAATCCCTATCGAATACATCTAGATAAAAAAAACTTGGTTGTAGTGTTTTTGGAAAACACAAGGCTCCTTAGTTTCATCCCACGTCCTTTTAGAGTTGATACATATTAGCCCACAGTTGAATATTCCTCTACATTACTCCGGTTGAAGGTATCCCACCACTTGCACCCAAAAATAACACATTGGAGAGATGAGAAGTCCAGATTAGAAAGATGAGATCGCTTGTATCTTTATGAGATAATATAACTTCCTCTTTGTTATGTACTAATCATAGTGGCTATCATGAGTAAATTGGTCAAACACAACTTCCACTCTACAGTCCAATGCGACACATCCATCATCAACATCCTTAGTGTGAAGATTATGTCCTTATGCACACATAGGTGGGAACAACTACACATGTAAAAAATTGAACAAATGATGGCGTTATATGTCTAATAACCGAGCATCAATAAATATTTATAGATGTTATAATTCAAATATGCATTATAAAGTTAAAAATGTACAGAGAGTTATTACATCCAATGCCTATGTTTAGTGCATTCTCCTCACCATGCAGGTACCCATCGGATGCACCGTATTTCTCTCTCATCTAGTCAACCACCCAATTGTTGGGACAAATCGTTGGCACATTTTTTTTAAACGATCACTATAAGGCATGATTATATTGTCAAATTGCCTAAACTCTTTCCTGTCACTCTCCCATTTCCTTCTCCTCTCTTCATACATTGCAACCCATGGTTGCATTGCTTCCACATTTTAAAGAATGAATTTATTGATGGAATCAATTTCTAGATCCGTTGATGTATTCATGAAATAAAAAAGAATAGTATGAGATCAAATATATATTATCAAGTTTAATATAAACAATTACTTTGTAGAAATTTGACAAAATATAAGTGACTTTACTCTTTATCATCTGTCGTTTCCATTTGTTTGGAGTAGCTCTAGTTCCCTTTTTTCCTCATACCATTGATCGTCCCAAAAAAATGTGCCTGGTTTGTCATTGATTTGATTGTTGTACTCATGGACATAATATAATCACTCGTATATACTATGTATCCCTTCACATATACCCCTCAAGTTTTGTCCTTTATTGAATGGACCCCTTCAAGTTTTTCATGTATCTCTCTAAGAAAAACATCCAATGACATGAGATCACCCTGGCTAATTCAATCTCATCATCTAGGTGAATTATAAGATGAACTTGTGAGTCTATAAAACTTGTGGGTAGTTCCTTCTTAGACATACACACAATCTTAGCTATCTCTTGATGCAACCATGGAATGTTAGCCACATGATTCTCCTTCGATGTGAAGTCATGGTTCACACAAATGCACAAGTAAAAGATAATGACACTATAAAATAAATGCATACAAAATTAATTGCCATAACATTTTGAGTGCATAGTATATTATAACCTACACAGCAGGAAAAAAAGCATTCAACATACATACCCTTGGAAAGTTCAAATGCTCATGTGATTTCAACCCCAACAAATGTTCTTTTATAGTGAAATAACACTGTAGAGTCAACCCATATAAAGAAGGTATCTTCACACCCAAAATAAGTTCCTTCACTAGAAAAAGATCATCTTTCTTCAAAATCCATGGGACATTACCTTCATTAAAAGACCGAGAGGGACCAACCTTTCCTTCCCTTTATTTTTTTGTCCAATGATTCTTTTTATTATTTGAAGAAATAAGATCTCTCATAACACCCATTATGTTGCTTTTTTCGGTGATACGTGCCTCCACAAATAAGATGAAACATTTATAAATATAGGCATGGGATATAGTAAGTGGGTAATATTAAGATGCTCCAAATATGGAAGCTCATAAAATACATATTTCCTTTTCATCCCAATGAGCATTTTCTCAACATAAGTGTCCAAAAATCCAAGATCATCAAACATGGTTTCCTCATTTGAATCAAACAATTCAACAAATTACTTCTTCCCTTTGTCATATGCCCTGAGCCAATCAACCTTTGTCATTATTTTAGGTCATCGGGTTCTTTATAGTTTACCATTGAAAGTAGATTTTTTTCCTTCTATAAGGGTGGTCTTATGGGAGGAATACCCTCAAGCAACCATACATTAACTTCCACAGGTGGTTGGACCACCTTTAGAGAAGGTCCACAACATTTACATCCATGATGCCCTCTTGTTACAAGACTTGCGATGTTATTGTAGACAAATCACATTAGCGTTAAAGAATACAATCACACCAAATTAAGTACGCAAAATAATATTGGTATGAATATAAACAAATCAATCAACATGCTTACTAGAGAAAATTCCTAATCCTAGATAATCGTCCATGGTGTACGCACATATACCATAAAATGCAAAAAACATCTCCATTGCTATGGGACTTGAAACATCATATACATCTATCCCTTCATATAATTGTTTGAATTCATCGATTAGTGGTTGTACGTAGACATTTATATTTTTATCTTGTATTCTACTAGGGACTATAAGAGCCAACATAAGGTATCCATTATTCATGGACAAACATGGGGGGATATTGTTATTGATCACAACTACTAGACACATAGAATAGTTGGTGTTTTAGAGAGAATATGGATTAATTCCACCCATGGCCACGCTAAATCAAAGGATCTGTATTTCATCCTTGAATTTATCAATCCATATACCTTATATATGCTTCATGGCCATTGAATATGTTGGGGTTCACATAACTCCTAGCTCACTTCTTTGTGAGGCATGCCACACTGGCAGCACAACAATTTATGGAATAAAAGAGCCTTTAAATCTATATGATTATAGGCATGTGCCTCAATATCTTATGAGGAGGACCATGTTCTTTACCTTTTTTTAAAAATTTTGTTGTACCTTTCATGCCCGCACTCTAGACATATATATTTTCCTGCATATTCACTTATAAATATAATACAATCATTTGGGAAAGCATGATATGATATGTAATCAACACCCACCCTTTTCAATGTTTGCTTTGCCTCTTCACATATGCCAGGCAAGAAATTATCACTCAGAAGTACCTTATCTTTGAGCAACTTGCAATTAGTGGGAAATAGAAATGTACACTATCATCAAGCATGCATAAAATCGACCATTTACAATGTTGATTGTGCAAAAGGATTCCTTAAAATATAGGGGACTTAATGGTTAGTTGCCTCAAAAGCATGAAGAAACACGTGCCTAACATACCATACATTGATTTCAAGTTGTATAATAACATTGTTGTCCCTGGTTGGGTAGAATTTGACCCATGTCCAAAGAGAAGGGTGGTGGACATAGATTTCATGCTTTTGAAGAAGGTATTGGTGATATGAGCATCATCCCCTATCTCATCTTGTTGGAATGCATGTAACCACATTCCCTCCATGACACTTGTATCTTGTAATAAATCATCCATAACAACCTCTAGTTCATTGTCTTCATTACCAACATGTGAAGAACCAGTGTTACTATACATATTCTAAATTGGTGACTCGATATGTAGTAGGCATTGAAGAGGTGGTTGATTCAACCATGCTAATTATGTTTCCTATCTGAAATGTGCTTGTTTGGTATCCTTCTTTTGATTTGACATCATAGTGGGGTGCAACAGAACATGGTGGACATGTTGCTCGTTGTCAGAATTCTAATTACAAAATTATTGAATATTACATCGATGATACTTGTAAACACAATGCATTTAGTATGTTCAAACATTATACCAAATAATTATTTGAAGAATGGAATTTTTTTCCAATAGTACATGTGCAACCAACCACTTTATAAAACAAAATGTCAAATTGAGCAATACGTTTACATTAATATCACTGAAAATAAAAAAAATACAATTACACAATGATATTTTTCTTATGCCCTAAGGGAACGTCTAAAGGTAGTCCTAATGGAAGGTGTCTACAATGAGCGATTGGTGGTCTATGAAAGTTATAGTTTATTAACAACACGTCACCTTGAGACAAACTATATATTGCGTGTGTTGGGCCTCGAAAATGACATTTTTGCAATCATGATTTAACCTACTATTCCTTCAATTATTCATTCCTTTCACCCATTTGATACTTCCATTTACCACATATCATCATACATTACCCACTTTCACACTATGCAAGCTTCATGAGACATATGAGCATTAATGTGGCTAATTTCCCATGTTTTGATGTTACTTTGAATGGTTGATTTCTTTCCCTAACTTACCCTTCAAAGTTGTAGAAGGCATTGGTCATTAACATTGATTACAAGAAGTGCATACTTCAATTATCGAAACTTGCAGTTCCAGTAGCAACATAGTGTCACTAGAACCCATTTTTCCTACCGGAATTCATGTGGGTGACTGTTTCCAGAAGCCACCTTTCCATGTCACTTCCAAGCATATGGAGATGAAATAAAATATTCTAAAACATGGCTTTTGTCCAGATTCTGATTATTTGAGTATGGCGCAAACAAAATTCCAAGAAAACACAAAATACTAATTTTTAAGTGAGATCTTAAAACAAATTTTTATGACATTTCCCGCAATTCCAGTAATAATAGAATTTCGGTAATCAAGTGGTTTGACTAAGTTGCGGCCCATAGCCACGAATTTGGGACCATGGATCTCATGGAGGATGATGTTTGTTTGTTGTTATGATCTCAATAAATATTTAGATAAGGTCAAGACGAGTTGGTTTTAGATCCACACATTTAGAGATTTGTTGGTTATGAGATCCACTTATCTAGGATTTGATCTCATCTTGTTGTAACTCCTTTTCCTTTTGTGAAGAATAAACTATATGTATAAATATGAGATCATATCAATGGAAGGATAGTCATGTAGAGTTCCATTTGAGAGAATAAGTTGAAGAGAATGATCATTGTACTCATTGTAATCTTCTGATGTTGGAGTAAAGAGCTTGTTGTTGCAGTCTAAAAGCTTCATGTCATAGTCTTTCTTGGTAGTGTATGCCAAGAGAGGCAGGGCCCCCTCTCTCTGGTATATGCTTCCCAAATGTTTCCTTTTTGTTGTATGTCATTCCATTAGTCTTCATTTACATTTCTTGTAGTTTACATTTCATGCAATTTATATTTCCGGCACTTTACAATTCTCGCAAGTGTGCCAGCTGAGTGTGGTGTGCACCAGATATTGAAGTTGTTAACCCGATGATCCAATAAGTGTTTCGAAAGATCATAGGACCTTAACTAATGGCCTCTCAATTGTTAAGCCCCGTACATATGTAATAATTGTTATTATTGTGGCACAAGGTGTCGGAGCACGGGTCTTTAAGGACCAAGAGACATTATTATTTTGTAAATAATTAGTTAATAAAAACAATTGGCACACTGGACACCAAAAAAGAGTATGGGAGGCATAGATGCACAATGTGAGGGGGAATGGGGACATCCCTAGTACTTTAGAAATTGTTTGGTTGAGCTTGGTCTGTATTTATGCCTTGGTGGCTTTATTAGTTGATGATCACCCAAACATTGTACAACAAACGCAACTTTTGATTATTTTAGCCTATGTTGGTACTATTGAGTCTAATTCATGATTTAGTGGGCCTCCCTTTGTGAATGCACCCTCCTTGGTGCTTGGGTGGATTCCACTTGTTGATTGAGCCCCTTTGGTGGTTTTGTAACTCCCTTTTGGATGTTACACTTGGTTTTGTAACCCCCACATGCACAAGTGCGCCCTCTCTGGCCATTTTTAGCCTTGGTTTGTGTAACTCCTTGTGTAACCCCTCCTTTGCTATTTTGGGAAGATGCTTTGGCTTGTGTAACTCCACACCTCACTATTTTGAATTCCTCTACATGGATGAAGTGCCCACACATGAATTTGAGTTGGGTGGAGTGAATTGGAGACACTCTCCTTGAAATTCGAATTGCTTGGGTTGGATTCAAGTTAGCCTCTTGTGGTTGAGTTAACCCCCCTTGGGTTGACTCAAGTCGGCTTACCTTGGTTTGATTTTACCCCCTTGGGTTCGAATTGCCTTATTTGGTCTATAAATCCATGGTTGATCAACTTGGTTAAGGTTGTTGATTATTGTTGGTTGTTCTTGGTTGTTCATTCCATTGATGTTGAGAGCTTGGTAGAGATATCAATGGTTGGATGCAAATATTATGGTTTAATTGCTTGGAAGTTGGTGTATTCTCCTTGATTTTTAGATCTGATCTTGATAACAACTTGAAATATGCTTATTCATGTTTTATTTGTTGTAACTTACTCTGGAATTGCGCACTCTATGGCTGATCAGATATTTTGATGAAATTACAAATGAAAATGCTTGGTTTTCAGAACATTGGTTGAGGAATCCTGCTTGGAAATTGGTGTTTTCTCCTTGATTTTGGATCTGATCTTGATGGCATATTGAAATATGATTAACATGTGTTATTTTTTGTATCTTAATCTGCAAGTGTGCTCTCCATGGCTGTTTAGATCTATTATATGATTTTACAAATGAAAATGTCGAGTTTTAACTACTAGGAAATGGGTTTTTTTTGCTTGAAAACTAGATTGAATGGATGTTTTTTTTGTAAATTTGATTATCTAAGGTTGTATGCCGTGTATGAAATTCCTAGTGCATCCTTGGTGGCTATAAAGTGCCCCATATAGCCGGTATTCTTTCTATTTGGGACTCCCGGTTGGTTTTGCAGGGATTTGGATGCTTTCCAGATGACCCGGTAGTGATTTTGATAGCAATTGGTAGATTTGATCTTTTGTATGAATTAATGGTTGTATATGATAGATCTATACTTGTCATTTTGTATTATTGAATGGTTTTAGGTGTTAGATTCAGATCTGATCCGATGAGCAATGCAAAACTATTATTGAAGGTGTCTTAAATTGGAATTACATATGTGTAGTAATTGCATAGTTTTACGGTGGAAAGTTCTGGTTGTAATTGTTTGCAAAGAATTCCATAAATATGATCACACAGTATTATTGGGATGATTATGTTCACCCTTAATGTTTTAATAATTCTAAGGTCCAATTTGAATAAGCTTGTAAATCTGGTCTCATTTTCATGCTTGCATAGTCTTGCATCTACATGAGATTTTGGGGAGTTTTATAATTGTTGTTAAGGTGTCGCAATTTATTTTAATGGTTGAATGTTGTTTTAAATTGGCTTGATAGTATGTTAGCCTAACCTTTGGTTGACCCTATTTCACTGTACAATACCTTTATTCAACCTTCCTTTGGGTTTACATGTGCCCTTAACCTTGGTTTCACGGTTGGGTACACTACAAAGCTGTAGAAGACATTGGTCATTTACATTGATTTTAGGAAGTGCATAATTCAATTACTGGAACCTGCAGTTCCGGTAGCAATGCAGTGTTACCATAACCCATTTTTGCTACCAGAATTCGTCTAGGTGATTGTTTCCAGAAGCCAACTTGCCATGACACTTCTGAGCATGTGGAGATGAAATAAAATATTATTAAACATGGGTTTTGTTCAGAGTATGATTATTTGTGTATGGCGCAAGTAAAATTCCATGAAAGCACAAAATACTATTTTTTTGAGTGAGATCTTAAAACAAATTTTTATGACATTTCCCGCAATTCCTATAATAATAGAATTATGGTAATCAAGTGGTTTGACTAAGTTGAGGCCAATAGCCCTGAATTTGGGCCCATGGATCCCGTGGAGGATGATGTTGTTACGATCTCAAGCAATCTTTAGATAAGGTCAAGATAAGTTGGTTTTAGATCCACACATTTAGAGATTTGTTGGTTATGAGATCCACTTATCCAAGATCTGATCTCATCTTGTTGCAACTCCTTTTCCTTTTGTGAAGAAGAAGCTATATTTATAAATATGAGAGCATATCAATGGGAGGATAGTCACGGAGAGTTCCATTTGAGAGAATAGGTTGAAGAGAATGATCATTGTACTCATTGTAATCTTTTTATGTTGGAGTAAAGAGCTTGTTGTTGCAGTCTAAAAGCTTCCCGTCGTAGTCTTTCTTGGTAGTGTTTTCCAAGAGAGGCAGGCCCCCCTCTCTTTGGTATACACTTCCAAAATGTTTCCTTTTTGTTATATGTCATTCCATTAGTCTTCATTTACATTTACTGTAGTTTACATTTCATGCAATTTACATTTCCAACACTTTACATTTCTTTCAAGAGTGTCGGCTGAGTGTGGTGTGCACCAGATCTTGAAGTTGTTAACCCGAGGATCCAATAAGTGTTTCAAAAGATCATAGGACCTGAAACAATGGCCTCTCAATGACCTAGTTTTACTTACTTCAAAGTATGGTTTTAATTCCCCTTCCCAACCAGCATACATAGACACGTTTGCTTTCTGGTCATTTTGATGTATACAAAAAATAACTCCATACAGCCTGTTAATATCTGCCTGAGTAAGTTTCCCATGAAATTTACTTTTTCCTCTACTTGATTTGGCTATAGAAAGTATGGTTGTTTCTTGGACACTCTAATAATGCTAACAATCCTTATCCTTATCATGTTTAAAGTGTGATTGTTCAACATGCACACAGTGAATTTCATCCAACCTACTTAGTATCTCATTGAGTAGATTAGCTGGTGTGCCTAGTCAGAGTGACCATTTGTGTCCTGATTCTGCATCTACTTTGCAGTATAACTCATCAATTTACTGACCCTGGTTGATAATTTATGTGAGGTAAAACTAAGCAATTATTTTTCCCAACAACGTGCACAACAACAAATCTGGATTTTTCCTTTTCATAAAGGACTCCTTGTCATTGGAGTGTTCTTCAAGTGAACAATTTGCACTAAATAATGAGCACCTACAACTATTAATGAACCTTGCAATGTTCCCATGAGTGCGCAGAGGACCATTTATATATAATAGGTTCTTCCTATTAAAGTTTTCATAATCATGACCATTCATGCATATACTATACATAGAAATATTATATTTGTATTTAACAAGAATCGAGTAATTAGATTGATGATAAATATGACAAGAAAATGGCATAAGTGGTACTGAATGTTTTGGAGGAACGAATACATGTGAAAGGATAAACAACGTGAGATTTGGAACATCTATTTTAGACTTGCCAATCATATAATTATTACCCACAAAAGGAAAATTTGGTCCAACCATTGGGCATGAATAGAGAAGATGAACAAGAACCATACAAAGTATGGTTCTAACATGTTTGGTATTTACTTTGTAAACGGATAGGAAGAGATAAGTCATCGCTACCCTCCAACAAGTGAACCGACCTTAGTGTATACTTGGAAATTTTTGCTCTCAACTCATACAAAATTTTGGATCTCCTTGTAGAGATGTTTTGGGTGGTACTAATATTATACTTTAGCTCACTAGAACTCTCTTTTGACTCAACTGAAGGAGATAGATTAGTCAATTTAGGATGAAACATAGTTGTTCTAGCTTCCAATTTTTCAAAAAAAGAGAATATAGAAGTGTTCCTATGTGTCTTTTCTATATTTCCTATTGGATTTTTAACGACAATGGAAGGTATTAGAATGTCAACATTGTTAGTCGATCATAAATAGCATGGGACAATGTGACACACTTAGGGTTCTCCTTCAACCCTTTACATTTTGAACAACCACATATTACTGGGGTGGCATAAAAAATATCAAGTTGACTATGAAATACCATCAACCCATGACAATGGCTGGAAATGGCATGTTACAATTGGTAAGGTAAAGCAACTATCCATTTTCGCCTACTAGCTACTTGCGGTATCTTGCTCCTGATAAGAGCTTCAACCATTTTTCAATTGGTGGAATATTTTGTGCATCCAAACTCAATCCCAAAACAAGATCCTGCAAAATTCAATGCATGATTATTCACATGCACATGCATATATAACATAAATTCGATTAGATAATTAAAATATAAATAAAATTGGAACTTATTATAAATTGCAGAGGAGAACTTGATGAGCTTTGAACAATATGGAATGAGTTGAAATATGAATAATTGACCATTTGATAGTATATTTTTTTCTCCCTATATTTGGGCCAAATCAACAATCAACACGTGCCTAAATTGTTGGACATGTGTTTTACTCTTTGTAGGTTCCTAGAGGAAAGGGGGCCTTGGGGAGGTGATTAGTCCCCCTATCTAGGGGGGGAATAAGAGGCCAACAAATCCAAAATAATGTTTATGGTCCCCCTTTTAGTTGTTTTCAACAAATGCTTTTTCTCCCCATTGTAGCCTAATTTTGGTAAGGATTTAGAGTTGTAATATAATATGGGTAAATGGATTAGGGTTTTATATGCTATAGTATTGTATTTTAAACAAAGAAGATAATACACTGAGATAGCGAGTGAAAAATCTCTTAGGTATGCTGGTTTTTTCTATTTTGGATTTTCAAAGTAAATCTTTGTGTATTGTGTGTGTGAGCCATTTTTAATTGTTATGTTTTATAATTTATTTGGTATTGTTTTTCTTACACTGTACACATGAATTTACCACGGAAACCAAAAATTAAGAAAACCAACACATCTGAGAGTTTCTCAACTCTGCCATGGTTAATTCTTGTGTTTTAGATTCTGTTTGGTATTGATTTTCTTACACAGGTTATCAAACTCTTCGTCAATTATTAAAACATATTTTGAGAAGCATTTGACAATCTAACTTCAAATATACTTTTGAAACCATTTCTTTAACTATATGGTGCGAGTTTAAGTAGCATTTGTATCCTATGAAGTATTGTCATTTACGTCTCTGGATTCTCAAAAGAAACTTTGTGTTGTATGTAACTTTTTAACTTGAAACATACATTTGAAAGGATTTTTATTCTAATTGGTGCATTTATTTCATATTACCACATCGATGTGTACATACAAGTAAACTACACCTGTCTGTTAAACTATGATAAACATATGAAAGAAACAGTTGCAACAACTTCTGTAAAAGCTAATATCCGCTAAGTTTTAAGATCAACTAATTGCTTTTGTATTTTTCTATTTTATATTAAAGTGGTGTGTTTTTGCATACGAGGTGCAAAAGTGCACTTTAATATTTTAGGTACACACTACTACATTTGGGGTCCCAATTTGATGTTTGGATCGACGCTTAATGAAAAATAATAAATTTCCAACGTCGAATTGAAGCCAATTGGGCAGAAAATTGAAGAGAAAATCTACTAAAATTTCAAAACACGTTGCTTAAGCGATGTTCAATGGCAAACATGGATTAAGTGATGCTAGGGAGCATTGCTTAAGGGATGCTCCAAAGCGTATCTTAAGCGATACTCCCTAGAGTTGCTTAAGCCACGTTTTCCATTGAACGTTGCTTAAGAGAAGTGTCGACTGTTTTTAGGTATTTTTACTACTTCCATGACATTAAAAAGTTGACTAGACAAAACAAAAGAATAATTTTCTTGAAGAAATTTGGGAGGAGGAGAAATTTGGTTAGAGACGAATTTTTTTGTGGTTTGAAATTATCCTTTAAACTAATATTTATGCTTGGATTAATTGGAGGATTATTATTTGACATTTCATCATCATGTACCCTAATCTATATTGGTTTTTTCTTGCAAGTATGATTGTATTCTTTGAAATATTTTCTATTGTGTTGAGTTGATTTGTTAATGGTGTTTGTGCATCATACATTATCGCATTAGTTTAAAGTGAGGAGTTTCATCCATAAAGAGAGAGTTACTTCTCAAAAACCAATATTTATTTGTACAATTCCAATATATGAAATCATTATTATTTTTTAGTTTTAAAGAATAAATGCTTTAACATGCATCAATATCCTAATCACTCACTGAATTTCCCCACAGGGGTCACAAAAGAATTTAGTAGCTAGGTAGGACCTTGGGGTTAGGTATTTAAATAATTCCTCACGATTGTTTCTCATTATGAAACAGAGTAAGTTGTCTAAATATGGAACATTAAAATTTTTTCCTCCATCAAGTGTTCAAGAATACACGGGGAATGCGGCGTCGTGCAAGAGAAGGTCAAACCCGAGGCGAGGTTATTTTTGTTCTCCCGAGGGGTCCCACCACCTTGCTTTGTAGGAAACATCTCACCGTTCCAGGGACAACTTCTTCCTCACACTTGACGGAGGTAGCCTAGTAGCGAAATTTTAGGTAATCTACCTTATAGGTGACTACCATGGGAAGCGAGGACACCTAGATAAGATTTTCTTAGCTATCGGTAGCACTCCCAATGCTCCTCATTATAATCGATCATTTCACACCTTTACTAGATATCCCCAGTGGATTGATGACCATCTAGATCGATGGCTATTGGAAGTCCCATTTTATTTGAGTGAAAGGTCACAACTAGGTCATTAGGGCTTTTCACATGCTTATATTTGGAAGAAAGATATTTATCATCCCATTGTTAGCAAAATCAACCAACACATGCACCCACAGTTGCATTTGTTTCCTTTCACACATAACTTGGTTGCATGATTTTATCTTCTTAAATAAATGTACTTTCCAGTCACCTTGACGAGTTTGGGGAAACCTCATGTTCCTCCCCTCTTACTCACCTAGTTGAATGAAGTCCCATCCTTGATGGGCCTTCATAGGTATAGCTTGGGCCTCATGTACTAGTTAACATTAGTTATCTCACACATGGTTTGCGTTATTTTATCTCATCCTTCCTTCTTTGCTCCCATTTATCCTTTCACACCTTATTGCTTCTTGGTCACTTCCATCTCTTTCTTTACCTCCCAATTAGTTAATATATCCCCGCATCATCATTTCAAGTAAGGCACAAATCAAGACAGTTGCATATTGGTGTGATTAACCATTGCATTATCCCTATGATACATCTAATGTGGTTGTTGCATCCTATATATTACATATATGGCACCACTTTACCAACCATACCTCTCACATTTCTATCTCACCCCTCTTACCTTCATTAGGCCTACCTTGATATCCGAACCTTCTTTATTGTCCCTTTCTTGGAATCCCCCTAGAATCATCACGTTGTACCTTTTGCTTTTCGTCTATCCTTTATCCTTTTATACCCAAGAGTTGGTGTCACTATTCTATATGACATCTGTTAAGAGTCATATAGATGTTTGATTCATTTTAGTACGTTTACGTATGTAAACCATTCAAAACACCACCCCATGAAGAGACACTTTGCATAGAGTGGAATGTTGTTAATACTTTCTTTTTCTTCTTTTTTTAATTTTTTAATTGTGATTTTTTTGTTTGTATTCTTATTGTGCTAATGAGTGGTTTAATATTGTATTTTGTTGAGATAGAGAACAATATCAAACAACCCTATTTTCTAGTTCTCTAGTAGATCCGAACGAAATGCTGCTATACATTCAATTCTCAATTTTGTATTTTCTGCCAATATCAATTGTGATCAAACATATGATCAGAATCAACCCAATCTTTACATGATATAATTGGTGATGGGAAATGTTATTTCCCTTATATGCAATGCAAAGGGATAAAGAGAAGAAGAGTTGTTAAATCAACAACTAAGAAACATTGTTTAGAGCATGGGCACTTGGAAGATGAAAAAAAATATCACCCCTTGGTAAGATATCAAAAACATGTTTTTGTCATATTTCAATATTAATATTTGTATTTCGATACTAATTGTATTTATTTTGTCATAATTATCAAACAAATAAGACCACCAATGCTTACAAATTCACATGTTGCAATTCATATTAGAGATGGTGAGGGCGATGAAATGGAAGTTGATACAATGGAAGAAAATGACCTCAATATTATTGAAAATGAAGGGATAAATAGGTTGATCCATGACACATTTGTTTTTATGGATGAGAATGCACCTACGGATGATATCTATGAAAGTATTCATGATGTACATCTTATTGACAAGGCACAAAAATATTTATACAAATACAAGTCTTCTCTCTACTCTTTTTTTGCTGGTCAACTTGAAGGTAAGATTGGTATTTCAAACACATGAATGATGAAATTTTTATGGTATGGAAGATTTATATATATATTTAATTGCAATTGTACTTTGTGATTGTACTATAGACGCCCTTAATTTGAATTTTCCATTATATTTTGTATTTTTTCCTGTAGATTGTTAGGTGATACTCTTCTACCACCGTCAAATAATTTACCTCACACATATAGATAAATGTGCACCATTCTGAAAGACATAGGAATGAAGTATAACACAATTGATGCATGTCTGGATGATCACACACACACACACATATAGCAGTTATGGCAATTTGCCAAAATATATAACATATAGTAATAATTAGTCATTTTGAAATAGTCTTTAGAATTTGGATGACTATATATGGTATTGACAGTACTATTGGAAACTCTATAAGACATGTTTTGAACTATATATATATATATATATTTATTTATTTTCACATGTGGTTCACAAACCCCCCAGCCGGGCTCCTACATCCACGGTAAGAAATCACAGGGGTCCCACCTGAAGGGGCCGCACCCCATTCGCTCTGATTACAGAGCTAACTTGATGGGGACATCAAGTGAGGCCCTTATATAGCAATGTATAGCCACCCAGGGATTTGACCCGAGACCTTCTGCTCACAACTTACAACACTCAACCACTTGAGGTAGCCCACCGTGCTGATTTGAACTATATATATATATATATGGGTAAATTGTATTATAAATAGCTGATAAAATTAGCATCAAAAGATACATTGTAGTAGTTCAAAACATGTCTTACAGAGTTTTCGACAATAATGTCAATACCATATATAGTCATCCAAATTCTGAATACTATTTCAAAATAACTAATTATTACTAGATTGCTATATATTTTGACAAACTGTCCTAATAATTTTTGACAAAAATGAAACATGCAAACTGAAGTTTAAGTAGTACTATTTCTACTTTCCATGACCTGGTCTTCTGGTTCTTCATCTACACTATTATTGGCACTAAAAATATTAACATCTTCATCTAGATATTCTTTGGCTCGCTCTCTTGAGCTTGAGATATCAACACAGGAGGGTTGGTGGACTATCTGACCATTGTTGTTCTCACTTCGTGAATTGTCCGCCATTCCAGAATTCTTTCCTGCTATTAAATCTTCGTGTTTATCCGAAGTTGTTGAAATTTCTTTAACTTGAGCATCACAAGCACGAACTATTCCTTCAAATTCATCTAAGCATATATCAAAACAAGACAATTGGCATTAAGATGATGAGAATCTTGTTCTACTTCATCCAAGTGAGTATCTAAAATAGGTACATGATTAGTAATTTGGTGAACCCTTGCTATCAAACCTTCCATTTGCGACTTCAATATCCATCTCATTTGATGGTGGATGTCTTGAATATAAGCTTGGACAACACAAATTCTAGTAGAGATATCTTCAATATTTTTTTCCATAACTTCTCCAAAATTTACTTCGTCACAATCCCACACCAACCTTAAAAACCCCGTGACTCGAAAAACGCAGTTTATGTACATGATGGACTCTGCATCTTTCCCAATACAAATAACCAAAGGAGTTTATGCTAGAATCTTAGAACCGTCCACGCAAAAAAACAAATATCCAAAGGTGTAAATCAAAATTACTACTTCATAAAACGTCCCTGAATCCCAAACTTTCCAGAGCGAAAGGGTAGAATCTAAGTGCTGTCTACAGAAAGTTACTTGTAAGTGAGAATTGCAGCTTGCACTGTTTAAAATTGGATTCCGCTCTCCTAGTGCATAGGAGAAGGCATCAGAACCCACGAAGGTCCACACCACCATTCTAGAATCCCTGTTCACTCAAGACCAATTCCCTCTAATACTGTTTGCAAATTGAAAATGCTAACACATGATATTCCTTATACTCAAGAAAACATCCTAGTTGAATGTACCTCCATACGCCCCTGTATTAATCCCAAATGTGTGATTCTAGATAAATCAAGAAGTTTCATTTACCAAGAATCCTCAAAGCGTCCACATGGTCGGATGAAATACCAAGTGTATTGAGCCTATTTGCCGTCGAATATGATAATAAATGATTGACAATACTTGATTCTTAATGTATGAGCATATTAAATTTTGCATATAAAACATTAGGGGATCCAACAAGATAGTAATTGACCTGCATTTTTTTAAAACCCCCCTGAGGTAGGCGCGATGCTTCATTTGATAATCTGCCTGCTATAGAATTATGCTCTCTTCGAACACGGTATAACTGTGTAGATGAAATTTGAGGGAGAAGACCAATAATTCGTTTATGAAGTCTTCTTGTGATTTGATACACTATTTTCTATTGATGCCTAATTTGGGAGAGAATATGAAGAGAATCTCCTATCACCACTAGTGATCAAATTCCAAGTGAAATAGATTGTTTCAAGCCCAAGTATAAAGCATAGTGCTCCGCTTAATTATTAGTGGTAGTCCCTAGACCACAAGCAAAGGTTAAAACTATATTTCCTCCAGGGTTAAAAAAACCCTCCCCCTTGCACATGCCTATGCGGGTATAATCATATTATATATTATGGACAACATGCATAAAAAATTGAGTAACGTGAATGTGGAATTAGTAAATATCGTGTTGATCATGTAACAAATAAGGTGCCCCACAAAGTTCTTCCCCATATCTCGATAATTCCACATTTCCAACAATTGTTCAAGTGCAAAAATATTGCACAATTTATGGACTATCATGCATGATAGAGAAGTGAAGATGGTGTCATGCGAATGCCTAGATATGGTTCTAAATTTAGAGACATCAAGGAAAGATGGCCCATTTTTAAAGAAGAACCATGAAACATAAGAATTTCAATGGAAATTGATGGTGTTAATCCATCCAAAGAGCCCATAATCGATTACTATGTTTGGCCAGTATTTGTTATAAACAATAACCTTCCTCGGATGACAATAAAAAGGGAGTACATAATGTTGGCATTAGTTTTTGTAGGTAATTATTTTTAAGACCGTGACAACATATAAGCAATCCATTTTTTTTTTCATTTTTCTTGTACACGAACTTAATTAAATGTATATTACTTTTCAAATAACTACCAAGTAAGTACCAAGTTAAAGATATGGATGTATATCTTAAGCCTCTTATATATGAACTTCTAAAATTATGGGATGACATCAATATGTACGACATCTCCAAACCTACAGGACAAAAACAATTTCAATTCCATGGAATACTTACATGGACAATTTATAATGCGCCTGAGCTTACACGTTTTTGTGGTATGTAATTTTGTCATGTATCTCTATGAACCATTTATACTAAAGTTATTTTAATATTTTTGGAATTCTATTAACATTATTCCATAACTTAAAGGGATTCAAACAAAGGAAAAATATGCATGTCCAATATGTGGTCCAAGTACAATATCTAGATGTTCAAGAAGTTTAGGAAAGAAGGTGTACAACACGTTTAGGCATTTTCTCCCTAAGGGCCATAGGTATCAAATTACTGAAAAAATGACTTTAGTGGGAAGGAAGAGAGTGGGAAAAACCATGAAGATTGATGCCTCAACTATGCAAAAAGGCATTTGAAAATATTTATGGTAAGTAATTGGTTTTAGTTACGTTGTTATTTGTCGCTTGTATTATTTTTTAGATTTTCACACTTACCTTCATTAAAAAATAATCTTTCATTGATACTTCTCAAAGGTCGTTAGGGTCAGCTTCCACGAGGTTTGAAACGATACTTTGTCCAATTCAATCAATTTCCATACTATAAGCACCTACAAGTAGCTCATTTGTTTGAGACAATGCATATTGGGAAGAATGTCACAAAATTCTGATGGAAACTTAAAGATGGGAGGAATAACAAGGATAAAATTGCTAAAGTTATTAGTGACATTGAGGAATCCAACTCAATGCAACATTTGACTCATTTCTATAGTAATGGAAATCCGACCAATCTTCCATTGTTATTAACAGAGCAAGAGAGCGTTGTTGTAAAAGGGGTTGTACAAAATATCAAATTCCCCCCTGTTTTTTTTCAAACATAAATAATATATTAACAAAGCAAGGTGATTTTGGTGGTTGTGAAACTCATGATTGGCATACCTTTATTAAGATTTTACGTTTTGCAATCCTTGATGTTATTATTTGTCAGTAATACATGTTGCATCCTTGTTGCAGTAAGTTCTACCTCTATCCCTCTCTAACAACTTTGACAATAATAGAAATAAAGTTATATATGATCTCGGAAAATACATGTGGTATGTAAAAATTTATAATTGAATTCTTGATTATATATCCTGTTAGTATATGCTTTGCTTTCCTTATATATTTTAATGTTTGACAAATCAAATTTCTTTGCACTTGTAGGTGGTTGTCATCTAAAGAAATACATAAGAAGATATCAAGTTTTGGAAGAGAGAAATTCCCCAACTAATGTGTGAAATGCAAAAGTATCTACCTTCAACCTTTTTCAATGGATAGGAACACTACCTCATACACCTAGTGGAGGAGATTGAAATATGTGGACCCATACGCACAAGGTTAATGTGGTTGGTGGAGAGGCACTTGAAAACATTGAAGGATTTTGTTAGACAAATATCACTCCAGAGGGTTCAACGGTTGAAGGCTACATGCTATATCAATCCACTGTATATTTTAGTGAGTATTTTACCCAAGTAGTGGTGATATGAATGCGCCTCTTCTTTGGGATGTCAATCACCAACAAGTTTAAAGGGGAGGTATTATTGGGTAAAGGTAGATGGATAAAAGTGAAAGGTAATAACTTTTATTGTATTTATTATCTTTATGCATGCTTTCAAAATCTTGGTTAGTAGCTTGGTTGGTTAACTAATTTTGTCCTTCATCACAACAGTGGAGAGTGGAATGCAATTCATTTGTACGTTGCAAATAATCTTGATTGGATGAATGAATGGATAGAATGATGCAAACACGCTTACCATAACTTATCATGGATTAGGCTGGCATATTTGTTTATAATTTTTTTTTTGGATCATGATACAAATATGACCTAGAGGGAAATTGATCTAGCTTATGGTGCAAAGGATAGAAAAGTAAGCAATAGTTTACTTTCATTTTCACATTTCAAATCCCATTGTTGTTTTGTTCCCCCCCCAACAAAAGTATCTTATACATATAGTTATCAATTCCCGACAATGCATTTATAACATCCTGATCATGCAGGTGAAACATCATAAGGTTATGTGGTGTAATTGAAGACAATATTGCACCAAATAGTTGGATGACAAGAACAAAACCTGTGATAGTGGGATAACTATAATTTTCTAGGTTGCTAATATTTCCCATAGGGGTGACAGACATCTGATCACATCATATTTGAGGTACTATGGATATTTGGAAGACATATTGGATATAGACTTTAAATCCTTCAAAGTGGTTATGTTTAAGGTCACGTGGTATAGATTATTGCTGCAAGGTGATGAAAGGATGGTCATTGATCATAACAATGGATTTACCATGATTAATACTAATATGTAAGAGCCAAATGTATAGCCCTATGTACTTACAACTTAGTGTGAGTAGGTATTTTATTCTTAGGTACCATGTAGAGCAGGTTGGTCATTTGTTATTAGATTTGATCCAAGAGGAAGGCCTGTAAAATATACTTTACCCGAAGAAGATGCCTATGACCAAGAAGAAGAATATGTAGGAGAGATAGAGGAAGAAGTGTACTTAGATGAAGAGGGGAATAAAGTTGACTAGACAATCATTGCATCACATCTTGATGATGATGATTATATCGATGATGACTTAGTGCTAGATGTACCATATGTTGTTATGGACAATACAAATTATGATCTTCATGGCTTAGATGTTGAAGTGGATGAAGTTCAAGCTCAATATAACATGGAGTTGTAACATATATTATTCCATGAATTGATCGACGTATTGATTTAAATTGATTATTGTTCCATTTTTTGGTCTTCTTTTGAGCTACTTCTTGATTTAGATGAACATATGCACACACCTCCTAGATTATATAAATCCGTTACATTGTACACAATTGTTGATATAAACATTTAAATCCAATCAACTATGATTACTTGGGTATATAAATCGAATTAGAATTTCAATTTACATGGAAATCATGGTTGATAATTAATATTTCATCTAATTTCTTTTAGACTACTAGATTCATTCATTTCTACAACCTCATAGAATTAAGGTGTTACATGTTTGGACAACATGTGATGGTCCAAATGTTAAAGTTCAATGATTGGATACAAATTCATATACTAATTTATATGCGCCATACCTTGATCAACATAAGGATTTTCCATGACAAATCTATATAAGTGTTTATAGGATTCAAAATGGGATCTTAAGGAGGAGTGAAAATGAAATTCATTGTTATTTACTTGCTTCATGTAGCAACACTAAAATAGACACCTATATATTCCTACAGTTTTAACAATGCATGATTTTTTTCTACAATCTTGTATGTATTTTCTTCTACCTTTCTCTTCACTTGTATGTTATGTTTATATGATGTTGGCTATGACATGATGATATGATTATGGTGACATCTCATACCTATTTTATTGGTATGCACAATCAACCCTAAACTCACATTTGCAACCGTTCAATATGGATGCACAAAGCTAAATATGATTCAATTATAGGAGGTAAAAGTGGATGCTAATATGGATGTTAAAAATGAAAGATACAGTCATCGGTGTAATGGCACTGGTATAATTACAATATCGCCAGTAGTCCAAGAGAAAAACATGCCACAAGAAAATCTGCAAAAAAAAGAAGAAAAATTGCATCCCCTTACCCCAAGAAAGTGCTTCAATACCACTTGTTATGATCCTTAATAGATGGGAGATATGCTTAAGAATAGAAAAATAATCCTTATGATAATTAACACAAGAATATAGAGAATACCTTAAGGCAGGGCAACATCGTCAACTACTCCTTATGGAAGGAATCATTCCAGAAGCTATGATTTTACACTACAAATACAATATGCCAAATACAATGATACCCATGTGTATACATACTTAGCACAAATATTCCCAGGGGCATATGCCAAATACCCCTAATTATTACATTTTTTAAAACTAGAATGGATAAAATGACACTATAAACAACTGAAGAAGATCAACGACAAAAATTTACACTATAGCAGTTCAAAACAAAACTTATAGTGTTTCTGGAAATGCTATCCGGTCCATATACAATCATCCAAAATCTTAAAACTATTCCCATATGACTAGCTACAACTATACTACTATAAATTTTAACATATTTTCCTATCAGTAGTTGGAAAAAAGAAACAATAAACAACTAAAATTAGGTGGAGCTGTGTCCACTGTCTATAGTAGACAATTCCGTCTAATATCAATTTACACAGTCAATAGCTGCAATGAATATATCTATATCTATATCTATCTATCTATCTATCTATCTATCTATATATATATATATAATTGATTGATAAAATAAGATAAGATGATAATACATTACAAAATGTGGGTCTTATATTTGGCCCATTGTGCCTTTTCAGATATGGACACATCATTTGAATTTTAGTTAATTACTACATTATAATTATTTATTATTTATTGTTAATTAATTAATTAATTAATGTATGTATGTAACATTGCCACCCCCTTTAAGGGAGCTTTGTCCTCATAGCTAATTCATTGATATCATCTTTATTCTGGGTTTGTGTTGAAGTGATGACTTGAGATATGCAATCCCGATTACAACCATTGCTTCCTTTAACTATTTTCTTTGGAATTCCTTCTGCTTGGGTGGTGATGTTTGTAAGCTTCTCAAAACAAACAACTTGTAATTATTTCCTTTCCATATCGTTTTTTGGATTCTATTTATGAGCAACAATGGACCTTCATTACCACTGCATTTCCAAATCATAAACAATGAATTTGCAATACCTCAATTAATAATCAATCACAATATAATTGGTGTAGATTTGAATAGCCGTGTATGCAACTTTTCGCATCAAGGCCATACCTTTTTAGTATTCTTTGAGAAGCAACTTCCCTGAATGCTATAAATTTTTACATCTGCAATTGATGATACCTTGCAATTTTGTGGTATATTCTTGGTTAAGTCGCCAGTCCATATCCAACTAATTGTTGTAACTACTGGGATCCTTGTGAGCTGCACACTATTAAGATGTCGAAGATCTCTCATAATGGATGCATTTGTTTTGGGTAACTCTCTGATCATCTCATCATCGCTGATGTCTTGAAAATAGCCCTTCAATTCTTCCATGACTACTATTTTTAAGGCTGAATATCTTCCTTCATGCTCCTCTTCTCCAAAAGCGAATCCAATTTTATTACTTCCACCTTTTGCATTGGTTGTGGATCCAACATTGGATGTCATAATAATGGAGGTATTTTTAAGAGATACTCTTCGACCTTGGAAATCAAAGCGATGTCCATTCTTAAGCGCTTGGAGTTTGAAAATATAAAGGTGAGCTTTCTCAATTTCATTAAGCAATATTATTGTAAATGACTTCCATCTTACAGCCTCAATGAGTGTGCACTTTAATTTTAACAATTTCAAGGATGTGTGGCAGTTGTCACATAAATTATGCACATCTAAACTGACATCAACCTGATCGGAAATCTCTAGGTCTTGTACTGCTTTTCTCTGAATCATAACCTCCATGGCTTCTTCCTTGGAAGGAATTTTAAGAGCCTTCACCCTCTATTTCCACACGAATGCAACCAAAGCTTCAATTCTGGAGAAACATAAATGTTGTTCGTCTACAGTAAGTTGGTCAACAAGACTTCTTGACCAAGTGGATGCAATAGCTGCTACGTCATCTGGCTTAGCAACAATAAGCCCACTATTATATTCATCATCATATGAAATGGATGCGATAGTCGACAAAGATGCAACTTCTGCATCACTATCTACAATTTTGTTTGTAGAACCATCATCAATCCTTCCATCCTGTTTAAGTAGATATCGACTGCTTCTTGTTGATGGTGTAGTTTCATGGAATTTCTTAACTACTAGAATTTCCTGCCAATATTCTTTGGGGAACTTTGAGAGTACATTTGTTTGACATTGCTTCCTTCTATTGCAAGCTTTTATATGGGCATGGCTTCCGACTTCATCAATTAGATCAATAGCTTTATTTGAAAAAACTCGTTGAGAACAATGTGTAAGTGCTTTTTCATGCTCCGTGTTCTCTCCAAACACGGTATTACCATTTTTTTCATCATGATGCTCAACAAGAGCAATTTCGGTTGCATATGGCATGCCAATAGCTAATATATGCCCATAATCTACAGCTTCATAATCCAAAACTGGTGGATGCTGATGTAATGTAGACACATGCTTTGTCACCTTATTATTGTCATCTTTTTCTTCAGTCTCTATCATAGGTTCCCTTATTTTATCTTCCTCATCTTCTGTTCGCACATCTTTGTTTGGATACTTATCAACAACACTGGCTTGACTCTCCTTCGTATCATTGCGAACAATTCCATCTTTACCTGTTCCAATTCTAAAGAAGATGCTAGCTTTAAATCTCTTCTCCTCAGAACTGTCATTGTCATCATCGAGAGCGAGTGGATTTGGAGATGCTTTGGATGGAGATGATGTCACAACGAATGGAACTAGTGATGTAGCTGTGCACAATGATCCTTCAAAGTTTGCAATTGAGGCTACTACTTTTTCCTCTTGCTCTCGAGCTTCTTTAGTTTCTCGGTTGGGTCTGAATTTGGAAAATGAGTCTACATCTTTGTCTACTTCTTTTACGTGACTATCACAAACATCTTGGTTTTCTTTAAATGTTTCTTTAAAATATTTTTTTATTTGAGTGAACATTTCATTTCTCTCTCTATTGAATTGCTCAAAAAGCATTACAATTTCTCATTGAATGACTTCATGGCTCATGTATAAGATTGAGACTTTATTAACTATTAAATTAATTAATATTATTTTTTATTATTATTATATTATATATATATTTTTTTTGGCCATTGACGAA
Source organism: Larix kaempferi (assembly GCA_027924585.1). Classification (NCBI taxonomy): domain Eukaryota; kingdom Viridiplantae; phylum Streptophyta; class Pinopsida; order Pinales; family Pinaceae; genus Larix; species Larix kaempferi. The sequence continues at coordinate 6,584,655 of BSBM01000748.1, forward strand.
TTTTAGGATATTTTTTTAAAATTGTAGTAATAATAATTATTTTTAATAATAATATTATTATAATTTCTTTTGAGTTGGGTTGAATTAGGGTTATAAAATATTATAATAATAATAAGATTATTATAATATTAAATTGGAAGTGGATTAGGGTTTTTAAATCCTAGGTAATGGAGAGCAAGTGCAGCATTGGGATGGAGGATTGCAGCGTTGGGATGGAGGAGATTTGGGAGGGTGCGATGTGTGGAGGCAAGGGGTGTGGGAAGTGGGAGAGAGTAGGCGCAGTGAGGAGGAAAGAGTGGAGGAGGCGGGGAGCAGGTGGATTGGAGTGAGAGCAGGTCGCAGTGGAGGGACGAGGACGTGCGAAAGTATCGGTGTAGCAAAGAGAAGGGAGAAGGAGGGTGCGGGAGTATTGGTGGCAGGAGGCACGGTCGGGGATCTAAATGGAGTAGCACGGGGCTAGAATGGGGGAGAGAGGTGGAAGGACGCGGCTGTAGAGGGGCTAGAATGGTGGAGGCTAGAGGAGCCGAGGTCGTGTGAGGGCGTAGTGTGGAGGAGGAATGCACGTGCGAGGGTGAGAAGCTGAGGTGCAGGGGAAATGGCGTGTGGATATGAGGGAGAGATGCGCAGGTTGCAGGCAGGAAAGGAGAGGAATGGGATTCGACAGGGGTGTACATGTACGAGTTAGGAAGAGGGGTATCTGCGAAGGTGGAGTTGCGTGTTGGTGAGGAGATATGGGATAAGAACGATGTGTGCAGGCTGGTAGCGCGTAGTTAAGTGGGTTGGGCAGTTGCGACGGTGGAGATAAGGGTGTGGTGGTGTGGAGATGGATGGTAAGGTGTGTGAGGTGTGAAGTGAGGTCGAGGTTTGGAGAAGGGACGACACCGGTGTTGTGGCTTGGAGCTGGTGCGGTGATGAGGGAGATCAGAGTGCGTGAGAGTGATGGAGTGGGGAGTGCGGTGGAGGAATGAAAGGTGCAAAGTGGTGACACATATGGTTAAAAGGTGTGGTGGAGGGATGAAAGGTGCATAGGGTTGGATGTGGTGATGGCGTAGAGGGTAGAGTGAATGGAGGTTTAAGAAGGGAAAAGAGGGGACCATGGACTGGAAGGGTTTGGAGGTGTAAGGGCGAGCAGCGTATGGCTGTGAGAAATGGATGAACTAGGAGAAATGTGAGTAGGTGGGGAATGAGGAAGGTGAGTGCAAGAGCCAAGAGGATTGGGAGGGGATGAGAGATGTGTAAGGCATGAGTGATGGGTGAAAGATGAGGGATGAGAATGAGAGACGTGTGAGAGATGGGGATGAGATATGAGTGTGAACGAATGAATGATTTTAATAACGTTTATGAGGCTGAGCAGCCCAGGGGACCAAAAGAATTATAGCTCTAACTCCTCTCCATTTTTTTTTCCATGTCGGATTTTTTGCTGTAAATCTTGACAAGACGACTTGCAATCTGGTTGATCTTATCTTCTTCAAAAAGATGGTGCATGTTGTCGGTCTTTAAACTGTCATCATATTGAATGCGGATATCTTCGTAGGCTGCACATTCCATAACAAAGTGCCACTCTGTCTCCACCACGCCCTTATTGTAGAATATGTAAGTTCTCTCTTCCCACACTTCCTTAGGTACCGTCCACCTACCCATCTCACATCTAAGGTGATGTGAACCCGTCCTCAGCTGAGCAACTAACAGTTTTGCTTTTCCTTTGATAGCTGCCCCTAAATATGTTAACCCGTCCTCAGCTGAGCAACTAACAGTTTTGCTTTTCCTTTGATAGCTGCCCCTAAATATGTTTTCTCACCATGATCGGAATTTGGGTTAAACTCTTTGATGTAGTAGTCTTTTTTACGTCCATTGTGATTGGTCCACATGGCAATCCTGAATTTTTCAATCACGAAATTTTTTATTTTTTTCTTGGTGTTAGGACATTCATGAAGCTTGCTATTCCACTTACTTAGCCAATTTTTGTTTTGCTTCATCCAAGTTTTCTTTCTACGGCCTAACTCCTCCTCCACAATTACCTTGGGCTAGCGTTGATTATCCATGTTTGTGGGAGAGTGACTAGATGGAGAACCGAAAGCTCTGATGCCAATGTAGTAGAAAATTCCATCTAATATCAATTTGCACAATCAATAATATATATAATTGATTGATAAAATAAGATGAGATGATAATACTTTATAATATGCGGGTCTTATATATGGCCCATCACACCTTTTCAGACATGGACACGCCATTTGACTTTTGGTTAATTATTACATTATAATTATTTATTATTTATTATTATCAATTAATTAATTTATGTATGTAACATTGTTCATGACTTGTTCTTCTGTATTTTCATCAACGCGCTCCTCCAAATTGGAAATAGTCACCACTGCATGGGTGGGTTGGTGGACTGTGGTGTCAACATTTTCCCTGCTTTTGGAGTAATTAGTAATTTTGGTTTTTTTTTTTGCTAGGAGATCCTCATGGAGTTCCAGGGTGACCATAAAGGCTAGTATCTAAATAGGACGTATGAGATGTAATATGATGAATAGCTTGCTCAACATCATCTAGTCGAGAGTTCGATGAAGGCTTATGAGCTGTAATTTGACGAAAGGATTTGAGAAATCCCTCAATATGTGAGTTCATCCAGCATAAATGATTGCGAATATCCTGAATGTCTACTTGAGAATCTCTTATTCCATCCGAGAGCTCCTGCAATTTTTTCTCCAAGTCCACTACAGGCTTCATTATTGTCAAATAAAATAAACCCCCCAAGGTTCTAGAGTCCCAATATTTCCAAATTAAAGAGAGGGCGAATCTCGAACTAGGCACATAGATTACTTCCTGTAGGTTATCCTCCTCATGCCCATGAAAGTCTACAACCATAATCCACTCCCCCAGGGCATAAGGGAAGGTGTGTACCACCTATGCATCCTGCAACACCATCCCCAAATTCCAACACACACCAGAATTCTCCCCCTCGGCTCTAAGATTGGAAATGCGAAGTGAAATGATGAAAATTAGGAAGGAAGTGTTCGGATATCCACATCATCATTTTCAGGACCTTGCATGCAATTAGGTTTTGCATGCAAACTCTAGGGTTTGCATGCATCCCAGTCACCAGGTTGATGCCTCCAGCACCTTATCCACTTCATTCTAGCACCCGGGAGCTCCTTCCATTAGAGTTTCAGCCCTCCTAGTCAGGAAGGCGCCCACTTCTCACCTATTGCCAGAGAAGGGCGCACTTCTTCACCTACCACTGCAGTTCCACTCAGTTAGCTCCAATTCTCCTTGATTTGAGGCTAGTTTCACTCCTGACTGACTATTTCACTCCGTTGGACCTCCAGATTGACTAGATGACTTGTTCTGACTTCAGTTAAGCCTCCCATGTGCCCTCCATTGAGCCTCTTTCCCTATATCAGTGCTACACACTTCAGTTACACTTGTTACACTCAGTTAGACTCAGATTGACACCTGCATGACTGGTTCTTGTGCATTGATGACCACCACTGATTGATGATGAGGACTCCTAGTTGGAGCCAAGCTACACCATTCAATAATTCGAATGACCTTCTTAGTAAATTCGAATTGCTCAGTCATTTTCATATGATTGTATTGTAATTATTCACCCTTATTGGGATATTGAGCACTGATGCATGTTTTGCATAGTTTTACACCATATTTTCTATGTTCATCTGTTGTGATTGATTTACTTGTTCATTAGATTTGCTGTGACTAATTTAACAGGAAGGAACACATAACAAGGAAACCTGAACTATCCTTGTGGCCAAGCTAGCCGGAGGATCCTTCACGCACGAGGACACTTGGTTCATTACAACCTAAGTTAATGTCAAAGAATAACAACTATTAACATTTAATAGGGATGGAACCAATCTCATGGAGGTTTGGGCAAGTTTAAACCCCAAATCCATCATGGAGTTTGTAAGTGTGACCTTAAGGGGTTGTTATGCCTTCAAATCCTTAGGGGAGCCGACATAAGGTTTGTTGACCCCCATTTTTAATCGTGCTCCCTCTTGCCACAAGGGCCGCATTGTTTGCGAGTTGGTCTGCTCTTTTATTGTTTTCTCATCTCACATGAAAAATTTGAGCACCAATGATTTGATTGAGAAGCCTATTGATATGCTTTTGCAACCTTCCCACTATCTTGTCTTCAATATCCTTTCTTTTCCTAGCTTGATAAATGATTAATAGGGAATCTCCAATAACAACAATTGATTGGATTCTGAGAGAAACAATGTTTTTATGTTCTTGATAGAGGGAATAACGCTCTGCTTGATTGTTTGTGGTGTTTCCTATACCCCATTCAAAACTTAATACTGCATTTCTTCTAAAATCCTAAAGGATCACCCCCGCGCCTACCTCCTCAGCTAATTATTACAATTATTACCCAACAACTACCTAGTAGGATTTATTCAATGAGTATGGCCCATTATGTTAATCAACGAGTTCATCCTAACTACCTAGTGAGCCTTCATCCATGAGTATGGTCTCATTACATAATTATCCTCTCTATGTACCTACCTTTTTTCTGATGGATAAATTGTGGAAAACCCTCTGAGTACTTTCCCATGATTCATGGATGGTGAACAAGGTAATATGATGGCCTTGATTATGGAGCCTAACCTTGAGGGGACCAACAAAGTCGGACCTGTGACCTCCCCTATTGTGGGGGGTGAGATCTCACATCCAGCTGAAGACCAATTCAGCTAACCCTTGGGGCTAAAAGTATGTACCTACCTAGGTACAATACACAATATATTAATTGGTATTTGATTAGCGTTGAACTAAGTAATTGATTTGAATATGTACTTTCTCTTACAAGTGATAGGAGTAGCCTTCCATTTTCTATCAACTTGACTCTTCACCATCACTTTAAAGGCTTGTGAAATCTTGGCGTAAAATTATCGTAGGTACATATCCATGGAAATGAATACTAGTGCCATTATAAAGACTCAACATCTCTAAACATGGAAAATATAATCTTTCCATTTCTTTCATGACAAATGCAAGAAATGTGTAGAACGTAATTGAGTAAAATCTTTAGACTTAATAGTGAATGATTTTTGTCCTAGTTTGTGCTAGCCTTGATTCCCACTGGTTTTTTATCTCAAGGATCATGCATGTTTAAAGGAAGAAACCCGTTTAAGTTCAATATCAACCAAAATATTCCACTATTCAAAGAGGAGACTAACACAAAAGCACTCAAATCCTAGTTTAGTTCCTTACAAGTTTAATTTAATGTTGAACATCTCTACAACATTGAGAAGGTCAAGCTTGTAACCATGAAGACGCGACTTGTTTCTAAATCTTGGTGGGAAACCCATCCTTAATATTCTCAAGAGTGTAATGAACCCATTGAAAAATGAGATTACTTCACGAAGGTCGTACATGAGAAATTTAACTCTTTACAGCATATCAAAGGCAACATGTGAAGTGGCATTGATTCATCTAGCAACATGATTATTTAAACAATGGCTACATAAATGATTTCAACACTAGCCTCGAGGGGTAGCTTAGTTGGTTGGAGATTCCAAGTCCAAGACCGAAGTAGTTAGGTCGGAGGTTCAAATCTCTAGGTCCTTTGGGGTTAGGCTCTCGAACTTGGAGCCGACAAGCTAAGGCCCCTTCGGGTGCCCCCCCTGAGAATTATTACCATGGATGTAGTGAGCCCTCCATATTCCGGGGCTGTGAACCACAAGAAAAAAAAATGAGTTCAACACTCTCAAGTTGTTGGGATACAAAATTACAACAACATATACTAAACTCCACAAATCACTTTAATCTCTCAACCCAATGTTTGTGAAAAATTATGAGGTGTTGTGAAATGGTACATATACAAATTACATAAGTCTAATCTAACCTAAAATCCTAATAATGATGTAGCACAATGAATGAAAAACTATGGGAAACTCATTCCACTTCACTTCCCATAGACTAGGGTAATGGTTTTGTCTTCCATCACTTGTAAATTACTAGAAGTTAGATAAGGGTGGGACCAATTCTTAACAAATGAGAGGCTAACATAGTGAAGAGGCTTCTTGGAATCAATAACCATTGTGCATGTACCAGAATAAATAAGTAACCATAACATTAATTGTCATGTTTATAGATTCACAAGGTTCACATTCCAAATCATGGATAATTAGAGATTAAAGAAGTAAGGGCAATTATAAATGATTCATGATAGTAAGAGTGTTGCTATAAATGGAGGTATAGAACTGGTAGAAAGCAAACACTCTGTTCTACAAAAATATAATTAAACACAACATAGATACCGATGGCAATAATGAAATGCAACGAGGTTTTTTTTATGACTCACCCTTGACTGGGCCCTACCCAAGGGATGTCTTGGAATCCTAAAAAATAATTTGGCAAACAAAACTTTAGTCAAATAGTATTCCCTTTGTTCAAAACATGACACATCTAAAAGAGGACAAAAGTTTTTTTATTTTATTATTATTATTATTTTTTAACACAATTTGATGTACTCTTTAATAAACAAAAATATAAAGTAGAATAAATTTGAGGTACTCTTTTAGAATGTCGCTTAAGTGATGCCAGTCTGACTTTCAAATGATGGTATTGGTGTATGATCTGATGTCGATACCGTCGTTTGAACGTCAGACATGCATCGCTTAAGAAACATTATAATTATGATGATGAAATTAAGATATCTCATCAATGTATGTGAAGAATATACAACAACAAACCAAGGCGACCACCAATCAATGATAGAAGCATGCCTTTGCAGGTATATTCACGAACAATGTTTCTTAGTTTAGACTTGGAAAAGAAGAAGTTGATTCACAAGTATAGTAAGCTATCCCTTATTTTTTTTAAAATGATTGTTCTTTCCTTCTAATCCTTCTAACTCTTGTCTAAAACTCTAATACCATTTGCAGGTACATTCGTTCTTCTAAGAAAAATAGGGTCATCACTCCCCTCCCCTCCAAGCATTCAATATTAGGTCTTCCTCCTTGTGGAAAGTTGTACCTTGCTCGAGTTTCTTAAAGGGCCTATCTCAAACTTGTACTCTTATTGATCAATTCCTCCAATAGTCACATGAGCACAGAATGCAACAATCATAATATTAAAATTCACAATATTCAAGTTTTTTTTGACCTCAAAAGTAAGAATGCCAACAAAGTCACCATTAATCAAGTCACCAAAAAATACATTACCATGAACAAGAAATTCTCAAAACCAAAAGGTGCTTAAGAAAAAGAGACATCACCCTAAACTTGTACCAAGTACTCTTGAAACACACATACTTTATACAAATATGGACTCTCCTAATCTTTCCATTTTTAATGATTCTCACCCATAAGGGAAGGAGCAAGTGTAAGTGGTTTTTGTGGCCATGGCCTTTCCTAACCAAAATTATGACATGACAAACCTTATTGAGTTATATGTCCTTTGGAGGGTTAAACATCTCCTTCAACCTAGATGTACTGCCTTTTGTTAATAAAGGGATGGATCAACCCCCCTTCAAGAGGCCTTGATTGCAAGTCATTGGCTCTCCTAGACACACAATTTTACCTTTTGAGAGTTGTTTGTTGGTGGGAGATGATATGTGGAAGTATTTATAATTTATTAAAGCATTGTTGACTCTATATTCCTAGTTTGTTAAAGGGTAAGAGTCATTTATCTTTTTCTAGCTTAGACCTAGGAGAAATAATATTATTTTAATAAGGAGTTGTTAAGATCTCTTCCTTTATAAAGAAACACTCCTCCATTGTAATTTTTGTTATATACTTGTGGAGAAAACACTTTTTTATTGGTGAATGCTCATCAATGGTTGATGTTAGCGATTTATTTTAGATGGTCTCTGGTTGGGACGGCCTCATGTACATGTTCCATCATTCCCTCGATCCTTTGATCGACATTGACATTAAAATGTGTGCTACCCTCTCATCTAATAGGATCCATCTCCAATATCTTGCAAAGTGTCCCTTGAATCACCCTAACATTTTCCTGCCTCCTCCCACCCAAGTGTATTTCCACCATATCACGATCCCCTGTGTGAGACCTTATTTTGTTATCTAATCTCTCTTTTCAATTCCCTTTACTCTTATCATGGCCAAAGGTACTTATTGAGGCCACATTTGAGTATTTTCCTAAGATTTCACAAGCTCAAGGCCCCTCTCTCTCCATTGACCTATCCCATATTCCCTCTAAGAATGATCAAAATTCCAACCTTTATGCACCTTTATTTATATATATTTCTCATAAGGATAGTATGATAAAGATATACATCATCACTCTAGGGCATTCTCTTAACATTGTGGTTGTTATGGTTTCTCAAGCTTGAGGTATTTATAGTTTCACCCTACCGGCTAAACATGCCAAGGATTTAACAAATTTGAAACTAAACTCTTAGAGCTATGTCATTGCCTTTGAATTTGGGATCCAATACCATGACAACTTGGTTTTATGTACTTAGAGGGGACTTAGAATATAACATCCTCCTTGGATGACCTTGGTTGGATTCCATGTTGGTCATCCCTTGCACCTTCAAGGGAGAACTATATATTATTCTTACAATAAGGTTAGACAACATGTGATGTAACAAGAAACTATTGGAATATTAAGATTAGGGTTTTATTTCTTATTCATGTTGGCGATGCTTACTTGCAATAAGAGGAATCTTTATATCGACTTATGGATTTTTATAGTGTTTGAATTCCTCTCCTAGATTAGCATTGTCTTGATTATTGTAGCACATGTGATGCTCTATACTTAATAAGGTAGGTTGGTGATTTAATTAATATAGCCACATGAGCATTTCCTCCATTCAAACCACTTCACAAGCATATGTAGAAAATCGTTTAAGTGAATTACTTCTAGCTCCTGCATTAAATTATTTGCTAGTTAGTTTTAGACCACCTCCCACGTGGCACCAATTAGATTCCTTGGTGTAATTACAAAGACAAAATTTTACTGTATCTTCTATCCTCTAATACCTAAACCCTAACGCATATAATATGCAACCCTTAAAATAGATAACCCCTAACCCCTATATATTTTATCCCATATTACTCCTAACTATTATAACTCCTACCATACCACCTATACCTCTCAATAGTGGCCTTGTAAAATTCTCTCATAATCCCTCATTCTTGTGATACATAAATATTATATCTCCTAATGCAGGTTCATTAATAAACCCCTATCACTTCTAAACCCTCTCACTTTGAACCCATAAATATTAAAACCCAAATCCTACTTTCTATAGTCTTTGACAACCATAATTATTTTACCATATAACCCTTTATTCCTTAAGTATATCGAACCTACTTACCTATCATTTATTAACAATGAGAACTATTATACTAAACAACAACCATATTAATCTCTTATAACCTTTAACTCTCAACACCCCTATAATTACCACTAATCAGAATTGTCCCATAACTCCTATAGATTTTAACCATTAACATAGATATAAGTGTTGAGGGTTTTTGTTCTAGGGTCCACAGGGGATGATGACGATGACAATGGAGATGAATATGATGATCATGATCAAACATGAAGACTATGGTGATCATGACAATGGAGATGGTGATTAGGATATTGACATTGATTACAACATTGAAAATAACAATGATCATGATGAGGGGTTTTATAACCCCTATACCCCTATACCCCTAACCCCCTAACCACCTAACGATGATAGCGATGATGTTGGGTGTGACGATTATAATGATGGCGATGATGATCATGATGATGCAGAAGAAGATGGCGATCATGGAAATGACTACATTGTTGACGTTGATGATGACAACGATGATGATGTTGATGACGACAAGAAAGACAATAGAGATGGTGATGATCGCAATTATGTTAACGTTGATAATGATGGTGACAGTGATGGTTTTTATAACCCCTACATCAGTAAACCCCTAAGATCCCAACCTTGTCAAATTCATTGTCATCATCGCCATCTCCATTGTCATGCTTGTCATTGTCAATGTCATCGTCAGAGGATGAGGCTAATGACATTGGTGATGACAATTAACATATATATATATATATATATATACACACATGTAATTGTTGTAATATATATATATATATATATATATATATATATATATAACCCTTAAATGGATATTCCTATCAACACTAACACATTGTAAAAACTAGCCCTTAGCTCCTCTAAAACCTATCACAAGTAAACTGGTAATCTCTATAACAACTAACTACTAACACAAATAAAAATTACTACCCATCCACCACTAACTCCTAACTATTACAACCTATAACTAACACCTATAACCACTAACCCTTAACCCATAGACCTCTAAATCCTATCTCATGTAATTCTTATAATCCCTATTGAACCTAACCACTAACCCATAACCCAAATAATAGTTAATCCATATGACTCCTATAGCCCCAACACTTAGAATCCATAACATCTACAACCACCATAATGTATATCGCTTATAATTATTGTCTCAAAGTCAATCAGCAAGGGATTCTCCTCGGTAGACAGTCCCAATTAGATCGTCCACCATTTGATGTAAGGAATCCGTCCGGTTAACGGTTCCGGCTACCGTAAGATTTAAAGATTCTTACTCTTGCACCGGTTGCGCCCGATCCACCGTTTAGCTATTTTATTTTAAAGATGAGATGCAAGTGCCCTAAGCTGAAAGCAGGTAGCTAATCTAAACTAACCTAAAACTGTGAAAGCAAATTTAATCTATCCTTGCAAGGAGCAAACTGTAAAGATGAGTAATAAACTGAAAGAAACATCTAAAGATCAAACAGATAGCTATTCAATCATAAAGATGCATCTATAGTAGAATACAAAAGATATTAAAGATAGCTTTAATTTAGTTAATACATTCCATTACTCATTTGAGAGATATATCTTTGCACAGAAAATAGAAGAATCATTCATTACAGAGAAGTAATTCACAATAGTAAAGAAAGATCTCACAATAGTGTGTGAATAACACAAGAGTAATCCAACAAACATCCAACACATCATTCAGGCAAAAATGTAGTCTCCCCAGGCTTTCATTAGGCAAAATTGAGTTCCTTATACATGCAGAGAAGTAATTCATGTACAAGACTGAAAATGTCTTTCATCTGCCAAATGTCCCTGTACTCTTCACTAACTATCTATTTATAAGTTTACAAACTTCCTCCAGGGATGCCACCTGTCTTCTCTTCTTTAAATATTTTAATTTTCTTTTAACTGTTTTACAAAAATTAGTGACTCGTGGCACCCTTTACATAACATAAACAAAAGAGGACAGCTGTCCCTTTGACTTTATGATTTGATAATAGGGAAGGAAAACCCGATGCATCATGGCTATCGAGCTAGATTTGGGGCGGAGCCTCTGCTGCAGCTGGAGTATCCATTTCAGAGGGTGCTTCTGTCTCAGCTGGTGCCTCTGCTGTAGATGATGTGCCTCTATCGATTAATGCTGCTGCTGCTGGAGCCTTCCTATATTCTTCTTCAATGTAGCTGAACCAAATACCAATGTCTCTTATAACAACATTGGCAGGTGAAGGAAGCAAGATTTTCTTAGAAGTGACATGCTTGTTGAGTTCTGCCTCGATGTTCTGCATTTCTGCTATTGCTATCTGGTGGATTTCATGGAGCATTTGATTGTGTATTGAGGGTAGCCCGATGTAATGATGGAGATCGTCTGTGGTTAACACATCAATTCTTTTCACATATTCCATTTGAAAGCCCATCTCATCTTTTAAATCGGAGAGGCATTGCTCTTTACTTGGAAATTCATCAAGGGTTTGGGGAAATACAACCTTGCACTTTTCATGCACTTCTTGAATCTTTCGATACAGGTTATTACATTTTCCCATTGTAACCTAGATCTTAGCAATTAGTTTGGCGCCGCAGTTCCTGCAAAATTCCATGAGGGCTATATCTTCCTTAAAATCAACTATAGATTTGAACGGGAGGTGCTTGGGGAAATCCACCTTTCCTTCTCTCCACTCCATTTGGTTCAAAATGTTTGCTTTTACTCAAGTGTACTTGTTCTTTAGCCTAACAGCTTCAGAGTTGATTTCCTTCATTCTGTCTAGCATGGCCTTTAGCCTGCAAACTTCTTCGGTAAGCAGTTCTTCCTCCTCATGCATCTGCTTGAGTACATCACAGGATTGCTCGTGAAATGGAGTCATATCCATTGCTCTGCTGTTTGCTTGTTCTAGCTTCTCAACCAACAACTGCTTATCTTCCTCTAACTGGACAAATTTGGCTTCGGAGTCGTTCTTCTCTGCTTCAAGTACCATCATTTGTACTGCCAGGTGTTCCTTCTCCTCTTCCAGGTGTTGGTATTTATCTGACAAATCTTTGTGATCGGATAGAAGGTGATCATATTTCTTTACTATGAGTTCCCTATAGGACTACTCGTTTTCCACGATGTGCTGCAACCTACGAGCCCTTTTCTTGGTTGACTCGAATTCACTTACCATTTTAATTACATTATCTTCGCTCGCTTTTGCTGAGGCTACAATCGCATATGCCATGGCCACAGGATCCTTATTTGTGTTCTGCATAACAGTGGTTTCCCGATGGGTGACGATATCTGACTCGAAAAGCCTCTTCAACCTTGTCTCGGATTTCAGGACAATAGACTTCCTATTTCTGTTGTACACAAATATGTTCCATTGGGACACAGTGTGATATTTTGATGGAGTAAAGGGGATCAGTGGGAGATTTTCTATGGGAACATTGACTTCAGTGGGAGGGATCTGCACTGTTTGGGATGAGCTGACATCCAGGTCCTGTGTATTAGCTTGTGCATCTTCATTTTCCTTATTTTCTTCTTCGGCCTTGCGCCGTCTTTCTTCTTCTTTAGCCTTTAGCCGATTTTCAACTGCCTCCCTCTCTTCCTGCTCTCTGGCAGCTTGCTGCAATCTTGCCTCTTCTAACTCTTGATCCCAAAGCCTTTGGGCTTCTTCTTCTTGCAGCCTAAGAGTTTCTGCCTCCTGAAGCCTAAGGGCTTGTTCTTGCTCCTTCTCCAACTTGTCAGCAATTTCTTTCTGAGTTCTATCTGCTTCCTCCTTTAGCCTCTGCTCTTCATTATCTAGAGCTTCTGCTACTTCCTTTTCTTTCTGTGACTTGGCTTCTTGGGCACTTTGGATAGTGGTAGAGCTAGAGCTTGCTCCACCTTTGTAGCAGAAGATTTGCAACTCAGTCATGTTGCTGATTCCCCTATATACTTCTTCATCCTCATCGTAATAATGGGCATAATCAAAGTGGGCGTACAATTATTTACAGTGTTCTGCAGCTTTGTTTTGTCTGTCATTTCTATGAAATATTGCTTCCTCGAAATGAAAACCTTTTAACTCTTGAATGAATTCCTCAGCAAATGCAACCCCTGAGAACTTATAGGCTCCCACACATAATGGCAGAGAAGGGAAGGAAGCCTTCTTCAATTTATTCAAAAATCCTCCGACTCCATCAAGAAAAACTTGCCTAACTGCTTCTTTCAAAACTATATAATCAGTAGCATATCTGGGCAAGATATATGGTGGCTTGGAGTCTCTAGCATTGCCATGGCATTCTCTAATAAGCAATTGGGTTCTTTTCTAAACATTTGCTCATAGAGAGGTATGATGAACTCCTCACAGATGAGTTTGTAATGCATCCTATAATTCTGAGCCCACAGTATTTTATAGGCGGTATAGACCTGGGTGTTGGACTGGTCCCAAATGCATCCTAGCTTTGGGTACGGGAGCTTTTCCAAAATGCAATCAACAAGATATGAAGACATGAATAATTCTGACTTCTTTATAGCTTCTTTATAGCCAGTCCTTCCTTGGCTGTGGCCACGACGGATGACAAACTATCTGAGAGGATAGTTTCCCAATCAAAGACAGTCCCATTAAATGCCACATGATGAATGATGGGTGCCCATTGTATCCTATAGACAGTTCCATTGGGCATGCCGAAAATTCTGCTTAACATGAGGGCGATCATCCAAAAAGGAGTTCTCAGATTTTGAACATCATATTCGTCGCTGTCTCTTTTCCTGAGCTGCTTTCCTGTGATTAGCAGCTTCTTAGCCATCTCACGATTGTCCATCTTCCCCAGCCATTCATCATTCAGTGGTTGCTGAGAACGCGGTAATTTGTAAGATGTTGCAATATAGGCTGGATGGAACGAGGTGAAAAAATATCCTTTGCTATCATGCACCACTCTTGTTTCCCGGTTTACATGCTCTAGGATCCACCCAATCACTTATGAGCAAGGAAAGAGCTCAGGGCGTGTGGAAGCTTTGGATATACCGGAGAGTTTGATATTTTGATAGATGTGTTCTTCCTCTAGGAGCGCTCCTGGGATGTCTTGGTCTCTGAGAATACGATAGATATCTCCCCATTTGACTTCAGGGGGGACACCTGTGGTGGACTTGGTGTCTTCAAACAAAGTTTCAAATCTTGGTTCTGCGGGCTCGGGCTCAGCCATCCTAGCTCTCTTTCTGCTACCTTTCGGCATTTTAACTTGATCCTGTCAAGCAACCACGCATGAATAAACATAAGATTTCCAAAATAGCGCAGAATATGGAGAAAGACGTAGGAAAATTAAAACACAAGATTAGCACAGTGATAGATAATATTGAGAAATGAAGTTGAAAACGAAGATTATGTTCTAGCATAGCTACACTTCCCCACCCAGGACAAATGATTATGGGAAAGTTAACTGGGTTTTCTTCTTAGCCCGGATTTCCTTAGACAAAACGCGAGTGGTGCGACGGATGAAACCGCCCAGGGGGTTTGAAACTCATGGGTTCAAGGGATCAGGGAAAATATCGGAAAATACCTACGGCTATGAGCTTGGGAATGGCCGCAAAAATGCTATCGAAGAACGTCTATCAGCCATGCAGGAGAATATTATAACCCGGAGGAGTTTGATGCACTCGTCAGTAAAAAGAAAATAGTGGTAGAGCCACCTACCTGGAAAATATTGTTGGTCCCCCAGAGGTTGACTATGCAGTGGGTGAGCTGAGCTGGAGTAGTCCGACAGCTTCAGAACGACGTTCTCCGATCAAAAAGTTCAATAAAACAAACAAAACCCCCAAAACCTCATATAAGGGTTGACACGCGGGAGTAATGAATAGGTTGGTGGAGCTATTAAAAATGGTGTTTTAAAAATGTGTACGGCAGGGTCACCTCGGCACGTTTGGCATTGAAGCGAAACCGTCGAAAACGAGAGGAAACAAATAAACTCACCTGACGCTGCGGCGAGAGTTTTGGAGTTTACCCGCTGTTGCGATCGGAATTCGCAAGTTTTACTCGAATTCGAGGGTCTCGTTGTGATGCTGGATAAGGCGTCCTCCATTGTGGGAGACTTCTACAGGTTTGTCCACCATTTGCGGGATACTTGCCGGATTGGTCTGATGATCGCGGGCTTAGGGACTTCAAAAGGGATCCTCGCCCGTTGCGGCCAAAGATTGCGAGTTGCTCCGCCGTTGCAGCATAACTTCTTGAGTTGGTTCGCCGCTGTGGGGAGACTTGACAAGTTTATCTGAAGTTTTGCTTTGCGTCTTGGTTGAAAACAAAAAATGATGAAAACCTTCCACCGTTGCGGCGAGAATTCTTGAGTTGGTCCACTGCTGCAGGGAGACTCACCGAGTTCAGCCAAAGTTTCGGGTGTACTTGGTAAACTTGCCCGAAAGCACAAAGTCAAAAGTCTTTAAGAGGCGCTCGTTGCGGCCGAACTTTATGAGTTCTTCCACCGTTGCGGGTGAAAAGCTTGAGTTCTTCAGCCGTTGCGGGTGAAAAACTTGAGTTCCGACTTAGAAGAAAAAGATCAATAAACTGAAAAGAAAGGTTTCTCCTATAAAAAATAAGTATGACATAACTTCTAAGGAAATTTTAACTCCTAAGTAACTTTATAAAAGAAGTAAAAAGGAGGGGCCCCAATATCTACAAAAATTTGGGGGGTTGTTGCAGTAACAACAATTGGCGATTCTGTAGTGAACACAGATCTCTGAAAAAACACTTCTCCTTTGGGGTAGAAAACTTACAAACTACTGATTTACATGAGTGATAAAATGTCTCCATAGTTCAGCTTTCATGAATACTGTGATCACTCTCATCGTCATGGTCATTTTGGGAGAGGGTAAATTAGAATCATACTTCTTTTCGACTGTCTCAGGGCCGGAGTATGGGGTTCATTTTAGCATTCTGCCTTTTGGAGATCAACTTAAAAAGACTCCATAGGATTGTAACAATATCTTATAGTCATATTTGTTTGTTCCTCATTCCCATGCTATTTATACCCTTTTGGATATTTCTTGATGACTTTTGTCATTTGAGTCTTCCAGAAATGAGTTTCTTCAACTTGCATATTTGATTTCTCTGGTTCTTCAATCCATAATGTCCTTTTGTGTGAGTGATAAGTTTGTTTGATTATCATGCCTCATGGACAGAGAAGAACCTTGTTGAGCCGATTTATTTGGACAGCTTTCTTAACTGAAAATGCTTAGTATCTCTCTGCCGTGCTTTGATTGAGGCAAGAATTTCTGGAAATCAACTCTTTAAATAAGCCTTTTGGCTTTCTTTTGTATCATGGGATCATTTTAAATGCCATATATCTGTAAGACATGCTTCCTTTCCATGGGTCTGATTATAGCGTAATCCTTGAGGCAGATAATTATGATAAAGTAAATGGGGCCCCAAGATAGTAGGAAAGAAACGTTGAATCTTAGTTATTAAAATAGGGTTGTTTTGACCAATCAGCGAAAGGATCTCTAATATTCCTGAAAATCAATCATTGAAGACAAAGTCACCAAAACAATTCTTTGTAAGTGGTTTGCACCCTTTCAGGATTGAGTTTAGCCTGAAGATCTATCTTCTGCCTTACCAACAACTGAGCTGGATTTTATTGAAGGATAAAAGAAAACATCGGAGTGTAGAAAACAAAAAACTGACTTCAAAGAAAAGATAAAAGACAAAATGAAAACAAAAGTTTATGTACAAAGGAGACTTCACAGGACTATGAGAAATACTATTTCAAAGCAAGGCCGTTTAGAGGTAGGGTTACCTCCTCTCCTTGTAAATCTTTCAGTTTGTAGGTATTTGGGACAAGCTTTTCAGAAATTTGGTAAGGGCCTACCCATAAATGCTGAAATTTTGTATGCATTCCTTTACCTTCATGGGAATGGTCCCATTTCAGAATTAGGTCACCTACTTCAAAACTTCTTCTGCCATATTTTCTCTTATTGAACCACCTCTTGACTATGTTTTGGTGTTGGTGGAATCAGTCTTTAGCTTTCTCTCAGGATTCTTCAAGTTTCATCAAGGTGTTAATTCTGGATTGTAAAAGCTGGCTACTGGAACCTTGGGAGGATTGGGCCAATTGCAACGATGGGAGTAAGATGTTGGGAGGGAGGATGGCTTCTTTACCATAGACAAGGGTATATGGGGAAACCCCTAAAGCATGTTTTGGAGTAACCCTATCTGCCCATAAAGCATTTGGGAGAGCTATGTGCCAGCACCTCTGATTTTCAATCACGGTTTTCTTAAGAATCCGAATGAGGTTTTTGTTTGAAGATTCAGCTAATATGTTTCCTTGAGGATAATAATTGGATGAATAGTGTAACTTAATTCCTCTCTCATAAACAAATTCATTTATCTTAAAAGACGAAAAATAAGTTGCATTATCAAAGACTAGGGAAATTGGAACCCCAAACCTGGTTATGATATTTTCCTTTAAGAAATTGATAACTGCATCCTCGTTGATTTTTCACAATGGGACAGCCTCTGTCCATCTTGTAAAATAGTCTGTGGCCGTCAGGATATACCGATGCTACAGAGAATAATTTGGTTTTATTTCTCCAATGACATCTATGCCCCATTGTTCAAAAGGCTTTGAGATAATCACGGGCTGCAATGGTCCTGCTGCCTTGGGTAGTTTCCCAGCACTTCTTTGGCATACATCACAGTTCCGTGCATAGGAATGAGCATCTTTGAACAAGGTGGGCCAATAATATCCAACCCTTAGTATTTTGTGAGTTGTTGTATGTCCGGAATAATGTCCTCCAGCGGGGCCATCATGTAGTTCTTTGACCACCTTATTTGCATCTTCTTTCTCTAAACATCCGAGAAAGATGCCATCATAATTTTTTATGAAAAGTATGCCATCAATAATCTGGTACGTTGTTGAATTCAAACGAAGTGCCCTTCTTTGCTTAGAACCCCATTGCTCTGGTAAGTATCCGTGTTGTAAATAGTGTACTAGATCTCTATACCAAGATTCAGGAGCTGTAAAAATAGGCCATACCTTAGCCATGTTTAGTTCAGCTTCATTTCCCCAACTCTGCTCTTCATCAAGTGGATGTTCAGTGAGCAATCAATTTACATAGGCCCTGACCTTTAATGATGGTAGCTGGTTTAAATTCTAAATCATATTCTTGAAGAGTTGTGACCCAATTCCCTCTTCTTTCTCCCAATTACTTTTGAACGAAAATAGATATGACAGCTAGATGAGGGACTATGACCTTGGTTCTACTCTTAAGAATATATGGCCTAAACTGTTTTACCGCTTTGAATACAACATAAGCTTGCTTATCAACAACAGGATAATTCAGTTCAACGCCCTGTAGACCAGTGCTCATGAAGGAAATTGGGTATTCATCTCCTAATTCTACCTTTTGTGTAAGCACGACCGCGAGAGAGTCATCTGAAGCAAAGGTATACAAAATAAAATCTTTGTCAAAATTTGGACTTCTTAGAGAGGGGGCATTGGCTATGGCTGCTTTGATATCCTTAAATGCGTCCTTCTCAAAATCTGTCCACTTGAACTGCACACTTTGCTTGATCATTTGCTGCAAAGGTTTGATGGTCTGAGCGAAGTCAGAAACAAATCTTCGAACAAAATTGATTGTGCCCATAAATGATTGCATAGATTTTTTATTATGAGGCATGGGAATTTTATTGATAACTTGCACTCTCTCTTGATCTTTCGAAATTCCCTTCTTTGAGATAATGTGGCCCAAAATTTTGCCTTCAAGAACAACAAAGACACTTTTCTTGGGATTTAGAGAAATGCCATATTTCCTACATCGGTCAAAAATCTGTTTTAAATGGAAAACATGGTCTTTTTTTTTTTTGAAAATATCGTTACATCATCTAGATAGACTACAACACAATGACCACCTAATCCTAGAAAAGCAATGTCCATTGCTCGCTGGAAAATTGCTACTGCGTTTATCAAGCTGAAAGGCATTCTTCAATATGCAAATGTTCCCCAATTGGTGCGGAAAGTAGTCTTAAGATGATCTCCTTCTGTTACCATCACTTGATTGTAACCAGAGAAACCATCTAGTAGAGAAAACATTTCTGCTCCTGATACCATCTGCAAAATTTGTTCCATTGAAGGAGCCGGGTAATTATCTTTATCATATGCTCTGTTTAGGTTTTTGAAGTCTACACATAGTCTTATTTCTCCAGACTTCTTCCTTACGGGAACTAAATTAGCGACCCATTCTGAATGCCGGACTTTAAAGATGATCTTAGCGTCTAATAACTTCTTTAATTCCTTCTGAATTAAAGGCTCGAGAGTAGGGTGCATCCTTCTTAGCTGCTGCTGAAAAGGTTTAACATCTGATTTCATTGGTATAACATGCTGAATGATACGAGTGTCATACGTTTTTATATCTTCATATGTCCAAGTGAACACATCTTTGTATTGCCGAAAAAGTTTGATGAATTTGCCTCTTTCACCCGGCGAACGACATCTACCAAGATTGACATATTTTGGCTCGGCTTATGTACCTAAATTTATCAATTCATGCTGCATAGTAGAACTATGAGTTTTCACATTTGCTGGTCTCCTGAACTTGCTTTGCAGACCGAACAAACTTTCAAGTGATCTCACTCCTTTAGGAATGAAATTTCCTTTGATTGCGTCCTTATCTTGCAGATCAACATCATGTTTTTCTTTATCTATAACAACTTCTTGAAACATGTTTTCATTGGTAAGGAAACTAATGATTTGGTTGTCATCATCGAACACCCTAAAATTTGTTATATTATCTGGAATAGAAGGCCTGAAAATCAATTCAATAGAACATTTATTATTAGTAGGCACTAACCTAGAAGAAGAGGTAGCTAATAAGTTAGCAGCAACATTCTGTAATTTGGGAACAGATTTTATATTAAAAGCTTCAAAGTTTGTAATCAGATCCCATACCTCAGACTGATATCCTTTCAGATGTGGTGAAAGACAATGGATCGTGTCTCTTACCTGTCTGACAACTATCTCCGAATCACCAAATACTTTGAGGTATTTAGCCTTTAAACCGATGGCTTTCTTTAATCTATGGACCAAAGCTTCGTATTCAGCAGTATTGTTAGTACATTCAAACTCTGATCTACATGATAAGAAATATTTGTTGTTTTCAGGATCAACTAATACACATCCGGCTCCAGACCCTTCCGAGGTCTTGGAACCATCAAAATATAATACCCAAAAAACATTTTTTGATCTAACTAAGTTAGTATCTTTATCCTCTAAATCAACAATTAAGCTAACTATATTATAGTCAATATCATCAGTCCGGGAGAATTGAAGGAGATCGGACTGTTCATTTGATTCATGGTAAACACTTTCAGATTGATAATTACCCGGCTCAATTTCCCAAGACTAAAGATGAAATAGCTACAACTTCATTTTTTTCTTCTAGCTTAGTCACATTCTGCTTCATGTGTGGTTATCGTAGTACTTTGATTTGAGTTTGCCTATTTTGGTATGGTAACCTTTAGTGAGACCAATCTCTTTCAAAATAACCATCTAGTTTTGTAGACCAGTCCCTACTCAATATCAAACCATAAGCTTCCAGAATATCAACTACCATTATATCTATGAACTGACACACTCTAGAATCAACAGACAATCTAATAAGCACATCTTTCATTTCCCCAATTACTTTAACAGCGGTTCTATCCAGCTGAATAATCTGGGCTAGAGATGGAATTGGCTGCCCATTGATCTTTCTACAAATATACAGAGGCATTACATTCGAGGAAGCCCCATAATCTACTAAACAATTATGCACATTGTGATTGAAGATTTCAAAGGTCAATAGAAAAGGTAATGTTTGGGATTTATATTTCCCGCCAATACTAGCTTCATTTATTTCAGTATCTCCTTGAGTGTCTGCTAACGGAGTGCTCGATTGAGATTCAAGAGCTTGTAACAACTTCTTTCTTTGCTGAGGCAAACTACACATATTGAATATATACACGTTTGCTTTTACTTTCTTTATGTCTTCGATTATATCATATCCCATGTCACATTCCTTTACAATTTTTGGTTGATTGTCTATCTTGTTTAAGGTTACCTTAGTGTGCTAAGTTGTTTCTACGTTTGGTTGTTAGGTAGGTATTTAGTTAGCCTTGGGCTGCTGTGGAATGACCATGATATGCCTTTTAGGTAATTCTTTGGAGGCTTTAGGTTTGGCCGCGGTTGAGCTTGGATCCGTGATAGAACCTTTACTACAGGTAGTGATATTGACTGCTGAAACTTGACTTTCTTCGAGGTCATCTTCCATCAGCTCAGTTAAAGGTACCCAGTCCCATAAGACCATAGTGGTGTCTGGGGCGGGGTCTTCTGGTTCGTGAGTCTGCTCTTCCGGAGGATTGTCTTGATCCGGAATTTGTGAGTCCAGCATTTGATTCATCACTAAGCTCATTGAATTTATCCATTGTGGACATCTTTTTTCAGAGTGTGGTTAATGATGAAAGGTGCAGAAATGTTCCATTCCTACTTCATTTAAGTTTAAAACATGAGAGTTGTTCATAGGCAAATGGGGATGGTCATTTTCTTCTCTTTTCTTGTAGAAAGGCTTAAAAGGCTTCCTGGATGTACTAGCCGCTCTATCCTTTTCAAGGTCTACAATTTTATTTGACAGCTTTTGCATCATTTTGACTACATTTTCCATGTCTGCCGATGGCTCTTCTTTGTTTCTTGTTAACAACAGGGTTTTCTTAGTAGTTGCTGGCTTTGCTTCTATATCAAGAGCGTGTTTAACAATGTTGTCTGCTTCTTCCTCTACCTTCCTAGCTTCTTCAAAATTTTCTATTAAGGTAGTTTTCTTAGTTCTTTTAACAAACATTGCTATGGGGGGATCAAGCACTGTTCTATAATATTCAACTAAAGATTCTTCTGCGGGTTTAGTTGCTTCACTAAATTTTTTTAATAGTGTAGTGAATCTTTGGTTAAATTCTTGAACCTTTTCTTTCTTCTGCATTCTCATGGATAGCATTTCTTTCATGAGTGTAGCTACTATCTTCTGATTCCCATATTTCTTTAAAAAACATTTCTCAAATTCTTCCTAATTCGATATTGAGCTAGCTTGTAAACTAAAGTACTAGGAAGAAACTTTAGGTTCAAAAGTATATAGAAATAGCCTACAGACTACTTCTTCATGCTGCACATTTAAAAGTTTTAGAGCTAAATAAAAACTCTTAAGGTGATCCTTAGCAGAGATACCTTTTCCAGGGTCATACTTAGGCAAAACTTTCTCAGGATTCTTAGGAAGATTATGAAAAGGCCTAGCCAAATTTAATGCTCCTCTTGCTCTCCATGCAGGTATAGCCATGTCTCCACGTGGAGAATCAGGTGGAGAATCGTGTGGAGTTTCAGGTAGAGAATTCTTTGGAGTGTAAGGTTCTTCCAGATCTAGAGGATTTTCAAGTTCAATTTCTCCAAGAGGTTCTGTGATTTCTTCCAAGGATAAACTTACTAATTCTTCAAAGTTCTGGACCAAAATAGAATCACCTGTATATTGTCTCTCCCTTCTTGGAGCTCTTCTTCTAGGAAGAAAGGGAATCATGTTTAAACCGCCAAGCTGTTTAACGTAAACATGGGTATGCCTTCTCAGGTTTGCTACTTCCTCAAAAGGTATAGCATATAGTGTTTCTTGATTTTCTTGATTTTCAAATTTAGAATTGGGATTTTCTTGATTTGTCACTTCCACATTTGAATTGTCTGGGATTGCTGTTTTAAGCGGGTTTCCAGATGGATCTCCTCTTAAAGAAGAGTCTCCTGTATCAGCCATACACTGGTGGCCCTCCTTCTAGTGCCAAAATACTGTTGATGCCTTGGAAATCGTAGCATCAATCAGCAAGGGATTCTCCCCGGTAGACAGTCCCAATTAGATCGTCCACCGTTTGATGTAGGGAATCCGTCCGGTTAACGGTTTCGGCTATCGTAAGATTTAAAGATTCTTACTCTTGCACCGGTTATGACCCAATCCACCGTTTAGTTATTTTATTTTAAAGATGAGATGTAAGTGCCCTAAGCTGAATGCAGGTAGCTAATCTAAATTAACCTAAAACTGTGAAAGCAAATTTAATCTATCCTTGCAAGGAGCAAACTGTAAAGATGAGTAATAAATTGAAAGAAACATCTAAAGATTAGACAGATAGCTATTCAATCATAAAGATGCATCTATAGTAGAATACAAAAGATATTAAAGATAGCTTTAATTCAGTTAATACATTCCATTACTCATTTGAGAGATATATCTTTGCACAGAAAATAGAAGAATCATTCATTACAGAGAAGTAATTCACAATAGTAAAGAAAGATCTCACATTAGTGTGTGAATAACAAGAGTAATCCAACAAACATCCAACACATCATTTAGGAAAAAATGTAGTCTCCCCAGGCTTTCATTAGGCAAAATTGAGTTCCTTATACATGCAGAGAAGTAATTCACGTACAAGACAAAAAATGTCTTTCACCTGCCAAAAGACCATGTACTCTTCACTAACTATCTATTTATAAGTTTACAAACTGCCTCCAGGGCTGCCACCTGTCTTCTCTTCTTTAACTCTTTTAATTTTCTTTTAACTGTTTTACAAAAAATAAGTGACTCGTGGCACCCTTTAGATAACAGAAACAAAAGAGGATAGCTGTCCCTTTGACTTTATGATTTGATAACATGGAAGGAAAATTCGATGCATCATGGCTATCGAGCTAGCTTTGGGGCAGTGCCTCTGTTGCAGCTGGAGCAGCCATTTCGGAGGGCACTTCTGTCTCAACTGGTGCCTCTACTGTAGATGATGTGCCTCTATTGATTAATGCTACTGCTGTTGCAGCCTTCCTATCTTCTTCTTCAATGTAGCTGAACCAAATACCAGTGTCTCTTATAACAACATTGGCAGGTGAAGGAAGCAATATTTTCTTAGAAGTGACATGCTTGTCGCGTTCTGCCTTGATGTTCTGCATTTCTGCTATTGCTATCTGGCGGATTTCATGGAGGATTTGATTGTGTACTGACAGTAGCCCGATGCAGTGATGGAGATTATCTGTGGTTAACACATCAATTCTTTTCACATATTCCATTTGAAATCCCAACTCATCTTTTAAATCGAAGAGGTGTTGCTCTTTACTTGGAAATTCATCAAGGGTCTGGGGAAATACAACCTTGCACTTTTCATGCACTTCTTGAATCTTTCGATACAGGCTATTACATTTTCCCATTGTAACCTGGATCTTAGAAATTAGTTTGGGGCCGTAGTTCCTGCAAAATTCCATGAGGGCGATATCTTCCTTAAAATCGACTACAGATTTGAACAGGAGGTGCTTGGGGAAATCCACCTTTCCTTCTCTCCACTCCATCTGGCTCAAAATGTTTGCTTTTACCCAAGTGTACTTGTTCTCTAGCCTGACAGCTTCAGAGTTGATTTCCTTCATTCTGTCTAGCATGGCCTTTAGCCTGCAAACTTCTTTGGTAAGCAGTTCTTGCTCCTCATGCATCTGCTTGAGTACATCAAAGGATTGCTCGTGAAATGGAGTAATATCCATTGCTTTGCTGTTTGCTTGTTCTAGCTGCTCAACCAACAACTGCATATCTTCCTCTAACTGGACAACTTTGGCTTCGGAGTCATTCTTCTATGCTTCAAGTACCATCATTTCGACTGCCAGGTGTTCCTTCTCCTCTTCCAAGTGTTGGTATTTATCTGACAACTCTTTGTGACCGGATAGAAGGTGATCATATTTCTTTACTATGAGTTCCCTATAGGACTGCTCGTTTGCCACGGTGTGCTGCAACCTACGAGCCCTTTTCTTGGTTGACTCGAATTCACTTACCATTTTAATTACATTGTCTTCGCTCGCTTTTGCTGAGGCTACAGGAGCATATTCCATGGCCATAGGATCCTTATTTGTGTTCTGCATAACAGTGGTTTCCCGATGGGTGATGATATCTAACTCGAAAAGCCTCTTCAACCTTGTCTCGGATTTCAGGACAATAGACTTCCTGTTTCTGTTGTAAACAAATCTGTTCCATTGGGACACAATTTGATATTTTGATGGAGTAAAGGGGATCAATGGGATATTTTCTATGGGAACATTGTCTTCAGTGGGAGGGGTCTGCACTGTTTGGGATGAGCTGACATCCAGGTCCTGTGTATTAGCTTGTGCATCTTCATTTTCCTTATTTTCTTCTTCGGCCTTGCGCCGTCTTTCTTCTTCTTCAGCCTTTAGCCGATTTTCAACTGCCTCCCTCTCTTCTTGCTCTCTGGCAGCTTGTTGCAATCTTGCCTCTTCTAACTCTTGATCCCGAAGCCTTCGGGCTTCTTCTTCTTGTAGCCTAAGAGTTTTTTCCTCCTGAAGCTTAAGGGATTGTTCTTGCTCCTTCCGCAACTTGTTAGCAATTTCTTTCTGAGTTCTATCCGCTTCCTCCTTTAGCCTCTGCTCTTCTTTAGCTAGAGCTTCCACTACTTCCTTTTCTTTTGGTGATTTGGATTCTTGGGCACTTTGGACAGTGGTAGAGCTAGAGCTTGCTCCACCTTTGTAGCGGCCGATTTGCAACTCAGTCATGTTACTGATTCCCCTATACACTTCTTCATCCTCATCGTAATAATGGGCATAATCAAAGTGCATGTACAATTCTTTACAGTGTTCTGCAACTTTGTTTTGTCTGTCATTTCTATGAAATATTGCTTCCTCGAAATGAAAACCTTTTAACTCTTGAATGAATTCCTCAGCAAATGCAACCCCTGAGAACTTATAGGATCCCACACAGAATGGCAGAGAAGGGAAGGAATCCTTTTTCAATTTATTCAAAAATCCTCCGACTCCATCAAGAAAAACTTGCCTAATTGCTTCTTTCAAAACTATATAATCAGTAGCGTATCTGGGCAAGATATATGGTGGCTTGGAGCCTCCATACATTCTGATATAAGTACCATCTTCAGAAAAGTAGAAGTCGCCATAATTTTACAGCATTGCCATGACATTCTTTGATAAGCAATTGGGTTCTTCGCTAAACATTTGCTCATACAGAGGTATGATGAACTCCTCACAGATGAGTTTTTAATGCATCCCGTAATTCTGAGCCCATAGTATTTTATAGGCAGTATAGACCGGGGTGTTGCACTGGTCCCAAACGCATCTTAGCTTTGTGAATGGGAGCTTTTCTAGAATGCAATCAACAAGATATGAAGACATGAATAATGCTGACTTCTTTATAGCCAGTCCTTCCTTGGTTGTGGCCACGACGGATGACAAACTATCTGAGAGGATAGTTTCCCAATCAAAGACAGTCCCCTTAAATGCCACATGATGAATGATGGGTGCCCATTGTATCCTGTAGATAGTTCCATCGGGCATGCCTAAAATTCTGCTTAACATGAGGGCGATCATCCGAAAAGGAGCTCTCAGATTTTGAACTTCATATTCATCGCTGTCTCTTTTCCTAAGTTGCTTTCCTGTGATTAGCAGCTTCTTAGCCATCTCAAGATGGCCCATCTTCCCCAGCCATTCATCATTCAGTGGTTGCTAAGAATGCGTTAATTTGTAAGCCGCTGCAATATAGGCTGGGTAGAACGAGGCGAACGGCTCTCCTTTGCTATCATGCACCACTCTTGTTTCCCGGTTTGCATGCTCTAGGATCCACCTAATCACTTATAAGCAAGGAAAGAGCTCAGGGCGTGTGGAAGCTTTGGATATACCAGAGAGTTTGATATTTTGATAGATGTGTTCTTCCTTTAGGAGCGCTCCTGGGATGTCTTGGTCTCCGAGCATACGATAGATATCTCCCCATTTGACTTTAGGGGGGACACTTGTGGTGGACTTGGTGTCTTCAAACAATGTTTCAAATCTTGGTTCCGTGGGCTCAGGCTTAGCCATCCTAGCTTTCTTTTTGCTACCTTTCGGCATTTTAGCTTGATCCTTTCAAGCAACCACACATGAATAAACATAAGATTGTCAAAATAGCGCAGAGTATAGAGAAAGACGTAGGAAAATGAAAACATAGGATTAGCACAGTGATAGATAATACTGAGAAATGAAGTTGAAAACAAAGATTCTGTTCTAGCATAGCTGCACTTCCCCACCCAGGACAAATGATTATGGTTGTTCGGGTACATAGGGTACTACCAAAGGACCGAACACCAAGAGCAACCACTTCACACAAACAGATCACAGATCAACACACCGATGTTTTGACGTGGTTTAAACCCTCTTGAGGGAAACACTCCACGGCCCGGCCAAATAGCTTCTACGGGACAATTTATTATGCAAAGAAAGAAAGTTACAAATGAGCTTCTCATAATCGATCAACTAAACAATGACCCTCCATGCTCTTTAAATAGAGATCATGGACCAATCGGGTGTTAAGCCACGGATCAAGGTTAGGTTTTATCTAAGAGAAGTTGAGCCGTCGGATCACTCTATGTCGGAAACATATCGTGACCGTCGGATTAAGTATTTACAAATGCATACTAATGCATACTAAAGAAACACACTATCCCTAACGGATATATTACACAAGTTGATCTTAACTAACTCCTAAGTGTCTAAATATCCTAACATCCCCCCTTAAGAACAAATTGGGATAGGATTGAAGGATTTACAAAAGTGACACTATTAGGAGAAGGAAGGAGGCATTAGAGCCTATCCCCCCTTAATGACAAGTTCCTGAACTCCTAACATAGATCGAAGTTTAGAAAACTTCGCTTCTGTAAGAGACTTGGTGAAGATGTCTGCAACTTGATCATCTGTAGGGCAAAAGAGCACTTCAAGAACACAATCATGAACAAGATTTTTGATGAAGTGCATATGTAGTTCAATGTGTTTGCTGCGTTGATGTAGAACTGGATCTTTGGCAAGCTTGATGGCACTTTGATTGTCGCACCAAAGTGGAGTAGGCTGCTGCTGCTCGAATCCAAACTCTGAAAGGATCTGTCGAAGCCATAAAGCTTCCTGACTGGCATTAACTGCTGCTCGATATTCTGCCTCTGCTGAAGAAAGAGCAAGAGCTTGTTGTTTCTTACAAGCCCAAGTAATAGGTCCAGATCCCAGACTGAAAACACAACCTGCAGTAGACTTTCGATCATCAGGATCGCCGGCCCAATCTGAATCAGTGAAACCAACCAACAAAGGTTTCCCCCCTGTACTGTAATGAATCCCAAACTGAACTGTACCTCGAATATATCGAAGTATTCTTTTAGCTGCTTTCCAGTGACTTTCATGAGGTGTCTGCATATAACAGGCAACTCGACCAACGGCAAAGGAAAGGTCAGGACGGGAATGAGTCAAGTATAAAAGACTACCAACAAGCTGACGATACAAGGTGGCTTCTACTTCAGGTGAAGTACAAGTGGCAGAAAGTTTGACTCCAGACTGGAAGGGAGAAGGGGCTGGTGTACAATCTTCCATGTGAAAGCGACGAAGAAGGTCACAAGCATACTTAGACTGAGAAAGAAAGATTCCTTCTTTGGTTTGCAGAACTTGGAGACCAAGAAAATAATGCAAATGTCCTAAGTCTGACATTTCAAAAGTTTGTTTAAGACTGGATTTCATATGGGTTATAAGCTTAGGGTCACTACCAGTAAGAATAAGGTCATCAACATATAGAACAAGTATGATGAGATGGTTTCCTACTTTCTTGGTATAGACATTGGGGTCAGAATGGCATCTAGAAAAACCAGTGTCAAGGAGAAAGTTATCCATTTTGGCATACCAAGCTCTAGGAGCTTGCTTAAGGCCATATAA
Source organism: Larix kaempferi (assembly GCA_027924585.1). NCBI lineage: Eukaryota > Viridiplantae > Streptophyta > Pinopsida > Pinales > Pinaceae > Larix > Larix kaempferi. The sequence continues at coordinate 6,613,654 of BSBM01000748.1, forward strand.
GGATTTCTTAAGGCGGCAGACAAGGCTAGAGTTATTCTGAACATAGCCAGGAGGTTGTTCCATGTAAATTTCCTCCTGTAAATCACCATGTAAGAAGGCAGACTTGACATCCATTTGATGGACTTCCCAGTTGTGTAAGGCTGCAAGGAAAAGAACAAGGCAGATGGAGTTCATTTTTGCGACGGGAGCAAAGGTTTCATTGTAGTCAATCCCTTCAACTTGAGAAAAACCTTTGGCAACTAACCTTGCCTTAAGTCTTTCAACACTTCCATTTGATGCATACTTAGTTCTGTAGACCCATTTACATTTGACAAGTTTTCTTCCTTTTGGAAGAGGTACAAGATCCCAAGTATCATTCGCCATTAAGGAACGATATTCTTCATCCATGGCTGCATCCCAATCTGGATTCCCTGAAGCTTCTGCAAAAGTTTCTGGATCATGATTCTCGGAAACTTGAGCCAAAAGAGAAGAGGCTCGCTGAAACTGAGAACGTGTTCGACGTTGATCTCTAGGATCACCGGCAAGATCACCAGCTGCTTCACATGTTGAACGGACCCATCGAGGAAGCACTTGTGCTGGTGCAACTGGAGGAACATGAGCAGGCGGAGGTGGATTTTCATCCTCACTGTCATCATCAGAAACTGGAGTTGGAAACCTGTCAAGGAAGTTGGAAGAAGAAGAAGAAGGCACAAACGCTGAATCAGGCTCGCAGGCCAAAGATGGCACACTCGCTGAGTTAGGCTCGCAGGCCAAGATATTTTCATCAAATTTAACATCTCTTCTAATGATTATAGCATGAGAATGTGGTTGAAGAAGTCTATAACCTTTTACATCTTCAGAATATCCAACAAATATGCACTTTTCACTTTTAGGCTGCAATGCTTTCCGTTTTTCATCTGGAATGTGAGCCCATGCTTCACTACCAAACACACGAAAGTGACTTACATCAGGTTTAGTTTTACTCCATGCTTCTTCCGGTGTTAAACCTTGTAATGCTTTTGTGGGGGTGCGATTAACTATGTAATTTGCACAATTAATGGCTTCAGCCCAAAATTGAAGACTTAGTCCCTTAGATTGGATCATACAATTAGCCATTTCTTTTAAAGTGCGGTTCTTCCGCTCAGCTACACCATTTTGTTGTGGTGTATATGGAACAGTGTGCTGTTATTGGATGCCTTGTTTAGTGCAGAAAGTAGTGAACTGTTTGTTAACATATTCTCCTCCATTGTCAGATCTTAACTTAATAATTTGATGACCAGATTGTTTTTCAACAAGGGCCTTGTAGGCCAAGAACATGTTAAATACTTCGCTCTTAAGTTTTAGGAAATAAACCCAAGTGCGTCTGGTGTAATCATCAATGAAAGTTAAGAAATACTTGAAACCAGAAAAGGAAGCAGATGGAAGAGGACCACACAAGTCACTATGCACAAGCTCCAAGGGAACCGAGGCGTGCCAAGAGGCACTTTTGTCAAAACTGTCCCGATGATGTTTTTCGAGTACACAACCGGAGCAAACACCATCCTTGCAAGATACCATCGGAAGACCTGCCACCATATTTTCTTTACATAGTTGTTGCAATGAGCGATAATTTAAGTGACCAAATCGCTCATGCCAAAGTTTGCTCAAGTTATCACTATGAGCAACAAAAACTGAAGGGAAAGGTGATGACCCAAAGTTGTTAAACTTGTACAACCTGGTAATATCATCAACAATTCCGGTAGCTAAGACCTGTTGAGGATCTTTAAAATCCTTGATTACAACTTGGTGAGGTGTAAAGGTCACAGTTTTACCTTCACCAGAATGAGTTATCTGATAGACTGATAACAAATTGCAGGAAATTCTTGGAACACATAGTACATCACTAAAATGACCATTATCTACTGGAACTGTTCCAGCTCCTACAACACTTAGAGATCTATCATCACCAACAAATATTTGTTTGGTGTTACATTCATGCATAGTAGGAAAGATGGCTTGATCCTTAGCCATATGATAAGATGCTCCAACATCAATGAGCCATTCATTTGAAGTAGAAGAAGAAGATGCATTATAAGAATAACCAGAAGCACAAAGTGCATGTCCATGAGAGGCAGATTCTGAAGGCGATTCTAGGCTGATGTGGTGCTTCTTCATTGCTGCTTCCAAGGCTGCCATCTTCTGGAAACACTTAGATTCATCATGATTATCTTTCCCGCAATAGTTGCAATGACGCTCAGTCTTCTTGCCTTTTGGCTTGGATCCTTTGTCATTTTTTAAAGAAGGAGCTGACTGAGAGGGTTTTGGACCCTTGTTTGACTTATTATTGCGAAAATTTTGTTTCCTGGGAGGCTTGGACTTTTCTTTCTGTTGGGACAATAAAGCTTTCCCAGATGTATCTGCATTGTTGATTATTCCAAGATGAATGAGTTTATCTTGTTCTCTAATCAAGGAATCACAAAAGGATTCAAGACTAGGCTCTTGATAGCTAGCTGCATTCAAGGACGCTTTCATGGAGTAAAATGTAGATACAAAAACAGAATATGCAGGTCAAAGTTTGGAAAGAATATGATAAATGCACTGTTTGTCTTCCCTCTCAATCTTACATTCTGCACATAAGAGTTTAAGAGTTTTGTACTTAGATAAATAATCTTGAATGCATGAAAAGTCACTTGGATTTAAAGAAATCAACTCATTTTCGAGTTGATGACCTCGAATTTCATTGTGTTCACCAAACACAGTTTCCAACTTGTCCCAAGCAGCATTAGGTTCATCAATTCCAGATATGTGGAATCGCAAATCAGTAGAGATTGACATCCCAATCAATCCACGAGCTTCATCACATCTATTTGCCCATTGTATTTTCTTATCATCATCAGTGGGTTCTTTTTCTTTCCCTGTTGTAATTCTGAAAAGTCCCCTACTTCGTAGAACATCCTCCATACGAGATTTCCATGAGAAATAGTTGGAACTGTTAAGTAGAATATCACAAAGGGCGGCCATATTTGTAAATTAATGGCTGTAAAAGTAGAAACCAATAGTCTGGATGTGAAGAGCTCGAAAAAATAGGCGGTTTAAAAAAAAACGGCACTGAAAACGGACTCTGTATGATGAAGTTATGCTTGAACAAAGAAACTGTTGAAGATGTCCCCAATAGTGACGTGGCAGCTAGAGAATGTCCAGCAAAAAAAAGAACCCTCCTCTTCCCAAGATGAACCTTTTGACAATCACTTTACAAGAAAGTTGCTTTAAGTGAACCACTTTTGTAAAATAAGTGATTTCACTTTTACAATGATATTACTTTTAAATAGTGCAACAATAAAAAGACTTAAGTGACTCACTTGTATTTTTTATTTTTATTATTTAAGTGAGATGCACTTTTACAATAAAGTAACTTGAAAATAGAATTGCATGCACTTTTTCTTTTAAAAGTAACTTCCTAAGACTTGAACTCAAGACCTATTAAGGAATAAAGCAACTTTGAACCAAGTGAGCTAGATTAAAAGGTATGTAAAATATGGGAATGAGGAAGGGTTTTTTTTTTTTTTACTCTTCTTGCTCGGTTTGCGTGGTTGCCCTTTTTCCTGCAAAACAGACCACAAATCGAAACAAAAAAAAACTTTTTCACACTTGTGGAGTTAGATCTTATTAGCTTGTCCGAAAAGTCTACGTTTTCTCTCTGTTTCTGATTTGTCGAGATCGCGCAAGGTGCACGGCAAAGAGCATACGCAGTCGAGAAAAACCCTTTCCCTTTCTGTTTCTGATTTGCCGAGATCGCTCAAGGTGCACGGCAAAGAGCATACGCAGACGGGAAAACAACAATCCGAACCAAAAAAATCTAACAGTAAAGAAATATGAAATATGAGATTTCTTCTTTTCAAAAAACGAAATAAAAAAATGCGTCACTGTAACATTATACCTTCAGATCTGATGAAATACGCGTTTCTGGAGCAACCGGGAACCGTTTTCGGTCAAACAAAACTATTTCCCAATGGAAACGACGCTCCGGACGCAATGGAAGACCTCCCACAGCCCATAAATGCACAAAAATACCAGAACTAGAAACCCTTTCGAGTTTCGGCAACAACAGTTCAAGATCTAGATCACAACCGGAAGCGGCACTTCATAAAAGCTCTGATACCATGTTCGGGTACATATGGTACTACCAAAGGACCGAACACCAAGAGCAACCACTTCACACAAACAGATCACAGATCAACACACCGATGTTTTGATGTGGTTTAAACCCTCTTGAGGGAAACACTCCACGGCCCCGGCCAAATAGCTTCTACGGGACAATTTATTATGCAAAGAAAGAAAGTTACAAATGAGCTTCTCATAATCGATCAACTAAACAATGACCCTCCATGCTCTTTAAATAGAGATCATGGACCAATCGGGTGTTAAGCCACGGATCAAGGTTAGGTTTTATCTAAGAGAAGTTGAGCCGTCGGATCACTCTATGTCGGAAACATATCGTGACCGTCGGATTAAGTATTTACAAATGCATACTAATGAAACACACTATCCCTAACGGATATATTACACAAGTTGATCTTAACTAACTCCTAAGTGTCTAAATATCCTAACAATGGTAAAGTTAACTGGGTTTTCTTATTACCCCGGATTTCCTTAGACAAAACGCGAGTGGTGCGACGGATGAAACTGACCAAGGGGTTTGAAACTCATGGGTTCAAGGGATCAGGGAAAATATCGGAAAAGACCTACGACTATGAGCTTGGGAATGGCCGCAAAAATACTATCGAAGAACGTCTATCAGCCATGCAAGAGAATACTATAACCCAGAGGAGTTTGATGTACTTGTCAGTAAAAACAAAACAGTGGTAGTGTATGCATCCAATAGAGGGAATTGGTATTCCAACATCAAGTAAACCTCCAACCAATATTTCATCAACAAATGATGTTTTAGTTGAAAAATAAATGGAAATTTTGCAATATGCTAAGTATAGAGAAGGATAAATTATAGAGATGGATTTTGTTTAGTCTTTGGTGAATATATTCCTATGGTGCAAAATCATAATGAACAACTAGATGTTCATCACATTGATCACCAACATTTCCAATGCAATCCCAACCTTGACCATCAGGTGATGCAGTGCTACAATCTATTGGTGAATTTTTGCAATGTACTCATAGATTTTTTCATGTGGATGAAATTTCTATAGTGACCCTTGAAGGTAAGTTACATAAATGAACTATTAATTAGCAATAAAACAAAATTATTAACAGACTATTTTGAATCCGGAAGTGATGCATCTAAATGTTAGTTATTTTTTTCCTTGTTAAAATCACACAGTTTAGCTATTGTAAAGAAAATTCTTGGCATAAGGATAGTCCAAAGTTCATATACCACTAATCAAGTTGTTATAAATCTTTATGTTGATTTTAATGCAATTAGAAACAATACTCGTTCAAAGGATTGTAATGTGGTTTGTTGTGTATTATTAGAATCGAATGTAAATAAGACCACAAGGCAGTATCGTTTTCTCACTCACACATCTAATTTTTTTAAAGTAAGTTCCAAAACTCTTAAAAAGTATTCTATTAGAATATAAATCCTTGACAACCCTGGCCCAATAGATTATTGGATCTTCATTGGTAGATTACCTCATTCTGACATGAAGTTAATTGAAGTTGTCAAGGGATTAGTCCAAATTTTTTGGCATGAACATACTAGGCCTCCATCCAATCAAAAGGATGTTCTAAAGTTTATAAGGGGTTCTAGTGATTGTGAACCCCACATTAAACACTTTTTGGACATGTCACATATAGAACTCTATGACATATTCAAGAATGATCACAAGGAATTGAACCTAGGACAAAGATATTTTGGGAAATGTAAACCTTGTTATGTTATAACATGCATAGATCGTAATACATATTTTTGTAGATACTGTCATAGAATTTGGTTATTATTATGAAAAAGATATACACATCCACCATGTTTTGCATACTAACCATGTGTAGTAATGCTCAACCATACTACCACCATTATCATAAATATACTTTATTCATAGCATCATGTGTCCAAGGCCCGATGGACACAAATATTATGAAAATCTTATTTAGATGGGACATGATCCAGGTGCAATGGATTTGTATTATTGAGCCAACACATTCATAAAAGTGAATACCATGAATTTTCTAGGATGGTGGTTGACATGCTGATTTTCATATATGTTACTTATGGACTAGATGGTGGAAATAAATAAAAAAGATAGCATTGGTGATGTCCCATGTTAGTGTTTTGTACTTAAAAGGATTACATATAGTTTAAAAATGTTAGATTCTATTTACATATAAATTTTTTACATATAGTTTTAAAAGGTTAGATTATAATTCCATCCTAATTTGTGTGCCACTAGGTATGATTATGTGATTTCATTAAGGACTTTTTGGAAAAAAAAACTAAAAAATATGTTCAACATGTACATGTGGAGTGATGGCATGATGAGCAGCTTAGAATATGTAGGGACACCTTTCCCATTAGTAATATACTATCATTTGTATATTTTGTTTAGAAATACACCCTCCAACAATAAATGAGATCAAAATCCAATATTATCATTCATATCGGGTCAACATAATGGTGCATATTAGATATAGGCATGGGCTAGGTAGTAGCAAATATAGAAGGATAATATTGAAGGAGTCTAAAGTCACATAAAAGATGATAGGTGCCATGACCTACATTTGTACAACCCTACCTTTAGATATTCTAAGATTACTTGAAGGAGAGAGATCTACAAATGGATTGACATTGGATTTGGTTAGATGGTTATGTGGCTCACCAGTTCAAAAATACCCATGTATTTCAATGGTTTAATTTTTTGCACAAAAATGCAATGTGCTGCATATTTGAAATTATTTTGAGATTGGGCATGGGAAAGGTGAGCACAATGGAGCCAGTGTACATGTCAAAACTACACTATGATGGGATGACATGAATTTTATGACAAATTCCCCTATTTGAGATGCAACAAGAAGGAAAGAGGAATCAACAAAGAGAGGACATGTAAAAATAAATTTAGATGTAAGAATGGCCACATGCATACCATTGCAACACATTATGTGGAACTCATGGATTTCATTTAGTTTGAATATTAGACAACTCTGTATTTGAAATATGGTCATGAAAACTTGCATGCTTTTGTGGACCATGTGGTAGTGGTGAATGTGATCATTGGTAATCAAAAGACTGGGTTGATGCACGGGATTGATTATCACTTGCAATAGGCCCATGCGTAATTGTTGAAACAACCAAGTTAGAGGCTGGTGAATTAGCTATTTCACCAGATTATGAACATATCTCCGATCTTATACAACCACGTACATTATGGTTGGAAAGAATAGAAAATATTGTTGTAAGTATTTGTTATATTTTGTGATTTAACTATCTAATCAAACTCCTACACACTTATTTGATCATGCATTGATTTTTTGTAGGACACATATATGTAGTGGTTTCCTTGAAAGGAAATGAATGGGGCATTGATTATTGGTTGGTATGATGCATTTAAGGGAAGAAATTAATACATCAATGCTTGAAAATGAATGCAATGGATTTTCAATTGGATTAATGGTTGTTAAGGGTGAATACCTGACATTGGACAAAAACTCAAGAAATACCAATGGTTACATATTCATGGATTACAGACCAGTTGCATTGGTATATCACTTTACAAACTTAGTCATTGGTACAAACATCTAACTACAAACAATGACTAGAAATAGATCATCAAAGGTACGTTACTTCCTACCACATTCAAAACATGAGAAATTGATGGAGACCATTAGTAACAAAGAGGATCTAGATAGTATACTTGAATAACATTGGGTAATTATACAGTAGACATAAATGGCATGTTCAAGGTTATGTTCTATATTGAGGTATGTGGATTGTTATGTTATTTTTTCAATGCATTTACATATGACTAAATTTGTTTTAGTTCACGAGTCTAACATTACTACCCCTCTATGTGCCCAGGTTATATTATTATGAAGAATAATAGGCACATAAGATCCGACCAATAATAACAATGGTGTTTTTCAACACCACCAAATACACTATTGGAAAGATGAAATTCCCTAATTCAAACATGATTTAGTTGGTTGTTTTATCAATGAAATTCCCTAATGGAAAATTTCTCATTTTCATTATTTAAATTTAATCATTCATACCTTTGTACTAATTCTTGTACAATTATATAATGTGTTGTAATCTCCACAAATATAAAATTACAAACATACTCCTTCATTTCTTGTTGGGTTTTCAAACATCGAGTTTCCAACTATAAATAATGTGTTCCATTGTGTGTCTTTGCCATTCTAGTTCTATTTTTTTGACACAATAGTTAAATAATACTAATGGTGTGTTTTTTTATGTTAAAGAACATGAGTTTATGCATCACATGAGTTTCTATACCACCACACTAGGGACATATGCCATAACACAATTCTTCTAGATCTCATGGGGCATGCATAAGGCTCCAAAGCACCACAAAATACCTATAGATGGATTATTTGGCCTATGAATGAGATATGTGCACTAGTATGAGGTTTTCCACACTAGTGATATAGGAATTTGGGGCTTGGGCCATGTTTTAGGGATAAATCATAGGGTTGTATGCATGTGGCCAAGGTTCAAGGGTGGAAATTAGGGATACATGACCCAAAAATTGGTTCTAGGCTTCATGAATTGTTTGGCTTATGAGTTGGATCTATGATCCATTTCAAAATCTTGAAAACCACAATTCAACTTAGGTCTTAAGAAAAGTTTTAAGTATTAAAACTAGGTTGATAAACCCTAGAAGTGGGTTGTAGGGCTCACATAACATACACATTATCCTTAAACACCACAATTTGTGCAGGTTTGACATTCCAAGAGACTAATAAACCCTATAATACCAAAATGTATTAACCTCAACATAATTTTATAAAGCATTATTTATATGAAATTTTCTTACTCTATATGTTTTTTTCAAAAAGAAAAAAGCGTAATTTCATTCATCTTTCGAGATCAAAATTACATATTGCGTATTCATTGTGTCAGTGAAAATCCATGTCCTATGAAACATAGGTTCTTTTGATGAGACTGTTACGTCTACTTTCAAAATGCAAAATATGAAACATTTCTGTTTTCAAAAAAGAGAGAAGTTCTGTCCCAACGGACTATATTCTGTTACATCTTCATCTGAAAATTCAGTAGCAGCATATAAAATAAAAGGTACATATGTTTGATTCTGTTAGATAAAATAATAAAGTAGTAAATCAGTCCACAAAAGGTCTGTGGTAAAAATCATAGCTCTGCCCCTCCCTGACTTCACTTACTTTCTAGATACCAAAGTCCAGGAGCAGCCCATTCTTGGACGCATGGTCCGCTTGCCTGTTGTTTTCCCTGTAAACATGTCGACAGGAGAAATGGTCAAAAGTAAGAATGACATTCCTTATGGAAGAGAGAATATTTTCAAGTCTAACATTTCTGCAATCTTGTGTTTGTTTGATCCAGTTGATAACATTCATAGAGTCTCCAAGAACATTTAACCGGTTAATGCCCTTCTCAATAGCAAAAATCAGAAGTAGTTTAAGACTCATAATTTATGCAAAATTATTTGTACCCGCTCCCAACCCCATAGTAAGTGAGAAGTAATGTGAATCTGACAAGTATAAAATTGCACCCCCTCCACAAACTTCATTTTGAGCTGCACCGTCAAAGAAAACCCATGGATGAGATTTGTCTAGCTCAAATTCCAAATTTCTAATCTGATTTACAGCCCTCACATGTTCAGGTAAAGCTTTGAATATGCCCACAGCTTGAGCACTGATTATTTCGGGGATAAAAGCTCTGTCCTGGAATATAGCCCCGTTCCTTGCTAGCCAAATCCCCCAGATAACTAGAAGAGGTAAAGCTTTTAAGTTTGTAAGTGGGGCCGTTCTCCACCAACTTTCCCATGCACATTTGACAGAGTTTCCTTCCCATCTTAAGTCCCTTCCAACCTAGCTCAAACATTCTTTCCATACAGCAATCGTGAATGGACAGGAAATGAAGAGGTGTGTAGTCGACTCCAAATCCTTCTTGCAAAGAGCACACCATCCAGGTCCCTGAAAACTCCTTTTCTGTAGGATGTCCCAAGTCGGGACCCTATTCTCTAAGGCACACCACATAAACAATCTAGTTTTTGAGGGGCACTTAAGTTTCCAAATTGTTCTCCACCACCATTCCACCTCCCTTATTCCTTCCTCAGCACTTAATTTTAAATAGCCCGCCTTTGGAGTATAGACCCCTTCCGGATCCGAGTCCCATATCAGGGCATCTTCCTGATCTGAGATCTGAATATGTGCTAGATGTAGTCCTCTGATATAAATGTCAAGAAAACCTGCTTCTGAATCTTCCAAACCCAGCATATCTGTGCTCTTCCAATGTTGAATCCATGGATCTTCAGGTCTGTGGTCTGCCAGTTGGTCAAGTGTTGTAATCCCCCTTTGGGCCAAAGAATTTATAACTTCACCTGGCAGAATGTGTAGTTGTTCACTACCTAGCCAAGGGTCCCTTCCAACTTGGACCTTCACTCCGGTTCCCACATCCCAATCAAGATTTGTATCAATCAAAGAGAAGGAACTTACCATAGCCTTCCATATAACCGAACCCCCAGTATGTGACTTCCTCGGCCTCCTAATCCAATCCTCAAGACTTTCATATGGGAAATATTTCTATTTAATAACCCGAGTCCATAAGCTGTTGGTCTTGATCAATCTCCATCCTCCTTTAGCAGCCAAGGCTTGGGAAAACAAGAAGATGTTTTTTAGCCCCCACCCCCCGAGCCCCTTTGGCACAGCTATCCTCTTCCAATTTACCCATGGAGTCACCTGACATTCCTTCATCCCACTCCAAAGAAATCTGAAGCACACCCGCCTTATGTGTTCCAAGATCCCTTTAGGGATCCAAGAGAGTGACATCCAATAAACAGGAATGGTTTCCAAGACAGCTTTAACCAAAACCAACCTCCCAGCTCGTGACAACCACCTATGACTCCAAACCTGCAGTCTTTTCTCCACCTTGCCTAAAATCCACCTCCAGTCCTTTTTCAAATATAAATTTGCTTTTAAGAAAAACCCCAGATATTTTAGTCCCCCCTCAATACCTGAAGTTTTAAAAGGGAAATTTTCAATGATTTCAAATTCTTCTTCCTGGCGCAATAAATGAGTAGTGATAGTAGATTTGTCAACATTTATATCCATCCCCGTTGCTTTGGAGAAAAGATCCAACAGTTCCTTCAAGACTTGGGTATCCCTTCTATCTCCAGAGCAGAAGATCAAGATATCGTCTACAAAAAGTAGGTGACTAAGAGCTAGCTGATCCCCAATAAGGATTCCAGAGAACCGTCCAGCCCTCTTTGCCTCAAGTATAGCCCTGCTTAATCCTTCAGCCACCAGCAGAAAAAGGAGAGGGGAGAGAGGGCAGCCTTGCCGAAGGCCCCTTTCAGCATGAAAGAAAGGGGAGGCCACCCCGTTTATCAATACAGAAAAGGATACAGTAGTTATGCAAGACATAATCCATCTAATGAAATTTATATCAAATCCCAAATGTGTTAGTAGCAAACGGAGATAGATCCAACTCACCTTGTCATATGATTTGGATAGATCAATTTTTAGGATTGCCCCTTTGATATTCCCGGTCTTCAGACTGTGTAAACCTTCCTGTGCCACCCCTATGGCCTCATGGATCTGTCGACCTTCCCAAAACCCAAACTGTTCAGTTGAAATGTGATCTGATAAGATGACTTTTAATCTCCGGGCAATGACTTTCGAGACAATCTTATAGATACAATTGCATAAAGAGATGGGCCTGAATTCATTAAGAGATGATGGATTGTCCGACTTTGGAATGAGAGCTATGAAGGTAGAGTTATAACTAGCTGGGATCCTTCCTGAGACTCTAGTATCCTCTATCACCTTTATAAGGTCCAGTTCCAAGACCTCATAAAGTTCCAGAAAGAACTCAATCGTCCACCCATCCGGACCAGGACTCTTGTCTTTTTGAAAGCTTCCCAGGACTTCCTTTAACTCTTCCTCGTTCACAGGTCTCATCAACCTTCTGTTATCCTCCTCCTCAGCAAACCTCGGAAACATCTGAGCCACCCTGATAACTTCCACAATGGATGCCTGAGCAGGTGCCCGAAACAAAGATTCAAAGTGATTTACCCCATACCTAGCTTTGCCTTCAAAATCAAAGTGTTCAATCCCCGCTTCATCTTTCAAGCACCATATAGTATTGGCTGCTTTCCTTCCCCGAGTGTAAGCATGAAAAAATTTAGTATTCTCGTCCCCACATTCGAGCCAGATCGCTCTACTTTTGAGTCTCCAAGTTTCTTCCTTTTCTAGCAAGATTGTGTTCCTTCTACCTTCCAGCCTGATCAAATCCTCTTTTGATTCCTGAGACATAAACCCCCCTCCTTCCCCTTCATAGATCAGCAGAAGATCTGCCTCAACTTGCTTTAGTTCAGCGTCCTCCCTCCGTCTTTTTTCTTTAGCCCAGTCCTTGACCGCCCCTTTTAGCCTTTTAATATTTTCAGCAAATTGAAAGGCTGCTGTTCGATCTAGGTTCTCATCAAAAGGCCTCCAAATGTCTAAGAACAGAGATTTGAAAGAATCATCATGTAAACAGATTTTGTTGAACTTCAGAGAGCTGGGTGGGTTAATAGGCCCATTTTTTATCTCAAAGAAGATAGGGAAATGATCTGAATTACCCCCACTTCCAACCCATTGCCTTACCATAAAAAATCTGTCCACCAGCTGCTCAGCCACCATAAATCTGTCCAATCTTTTCGCAACCCTAGCCTCCCCTCCCCTGTTATTTCTCCAGGTAGGTTTCAGTTTGATCGGTTCTATATCCACAAGATTTTTTTCAACCAATTTATGGAGAAAGTACCCTGCCTGTGGATCCAATTGTGCTTGTGGTCCCCAAACTTCAGTCTGTCCCAACGTGAAATTTAAATCTCCCCCCACAACTACCGAATCTCCTCCAAAATGGGGTTCCTGAAGAGTAGAATCCCAAAACAAAGCTCGGTTCGCATAAGGCCCATAGACATTGATCACAGAAATACTAGTACCCAGATCAATTGATAAAAGCTCAACTCCCAAAACTGACTCCATCCCCCAAGAATTTATGAGCTTAGCCACACTCATCTTCCATCCCACAGCCAGCCCTCCCGAGCGACCCCTTACATCCAGAGTCACAAAAGACCAACTAGCCAGCCAGTTCTCTAGTCTTTCCTTGATGACAACCCCTAAACCTAAAGTCTCTTGTAGCAAGATCACATCAGGGTGTTCAAGAGTAAGCACCCTTTTGAAGGCTGATTTCTTTTTTGGCCCAGCCAGACCCCGACAGTTGAAAGACATAATCTTCATTTTTTACCAAAAATATGGGCATTCACCGCTCTAAGTGCCCTCTCAATAGAGAGTTGTTTGCCTTCACGCAGATCATTCTTGGCTCTCGACTGAGCTTTTGAGAAATGCGAGATTCGACCCCTGCCTCTCTTCACCGGAGTCAAATCTTTCCCCAAACCCCCTCCAGGCTTCTTATTGCACGATCGAAGAAAGTATCCTGAAACAGAGGTCTCAGGAGATGATAGCCCCAATTCCTCGTCCACTTTTCCAGGATCCGGTTCCAGAGTGATCGGATCCTCGTCTACAGAAATGGCCATAGCAGCAGAGCTATCAAAGGGTGGTTCAATGAGTTTTACCCCCGTGGGAGGCCTAATCCCACCCTGGCCCTCCACCGAGGGCAAAAACCCTTCTATAGAAGGGCCCGATATGGTCAGGCTTTTTGTCCCTTCTACCCAATCACGCCCAACCAGATTACATTGATTCAACAGTAAATTAAAAGAGGGAGTAAGAGAGAAAGTAGAGATACCCGGGTTTGAAGGCCCCGGAGGATCAACTTCTTCCACAGGTACTGCCTCGTCTGTTGTAGCCGGTGGAGGAACCTCACGGGCATCTGGTTCCATCTCAGAATCTAGGCTGACAGGATTGGATACCTCAGAGACCCGCTCACTTCCAGATACATCAGTCATCGGCATAAGATCTGAGAACTCCATTTCCTTTGTTTTTCCCTCAGAGGTCAGCTTTTGAGTATTTCTCTTCCCACCGTTTAAGGTACGCACTGGAAGACGACATTCAGAGGCAGGATGTCCATAGGCATGACACCTTCTACAGCGGAAGGGCACATTTTCATAGTCCAGCATCTGTGTAATGGGAACGGGTCCCCAATCCAAAATTATGGTCTCAGGTAGACCCTCACGAATGTTCATCATCACCATAATTCGAGCCACCTGTTTATAATGAGTCTCCAAGTATGAAAGGTCTGCCTCCAAGAAGGTTCCCAAAATATCAGCAATCTTTCTGAAATGTTGCGGTCCCCAGAAATGAAGCGGCAACCCTGGTAGCCGAACCCAGATGGGGATCTTGTCAATTCGCTCTCTGCTTGCATCAAACATGGGATTCCATGGTTTCAGCAGGAGGGGCGTGCGTTTAATGTGCCAGTTTTTGTGCAGGAGCAAGCTCATATCACCCTCCGATTGTAAATTCACAGCGAACCATCCTCGCAGGAGCATGTCCACCACCGGAACATATCCCAGGAGCTCCTTCCAGCTTTCCTCCACCCACTCCACCACAGACTGACGGCCGAAGTTCTTTCCCATAACTCTACCCACAAGTGTCATCTGCGCCATTTCAAGGACCCGATCCCATTCAATATCGTCGCCTACTGCATATCTGCCCGAAGCTCTAGATTTCACCCAGCTCCTCCTGCGCCTTTTGATAGGTCCTCTGGAAGTCTCCACTTCCCCGGACGAGACCCCTTCAGCCCTCTTCGGAGGCCCTTCGCTCGGGACTGGGCTCGCACACCCCTGGTGCTCTGATTCAACCAGCGGCTCTGATTCTCCCAACAGCACCTTCGGATCCACCTCTGCGCAGATCCCACTGGCTTGTTCAACCTGCCGAGCCACCCCCTCTGTCGCTACAGTGTCAAATCCGGTCACTGCCTCAAAACCCCCCTCCACACCGGTAACTGGAAACCCTAGATTCCGGGCAAAAAACTCCCCCGCCTCCTTCCAGCTGTTGCTGCCCCACATCTCCACCTGGAGCCCATCCCAGCTGCCCAAAACCTGTCGCCCTCAAGCCCTCAGACCCCAGCCACGGGGTATCCTCCAAACCCTCCAACAACCCTCCAGCTGGCCCTCTCCAAACATCCTGAATCTCCAACTGGTCACTAGAGTAGTCCCCCAAATCCTCCATCACGGCCGCTGGATCCATGCAAACAAAAACCCTAAACAGAAAAGGAGCCAAAACTGCAACAACCTCAGACCGTTAACATTCAAAACCCTAAAAAAAATGCAAGCGAAACTACCATCATGTGGTTAGCCAGGAAAAAACAAAGACCCTGCACATATCCCCGCGCTGCCAAGATGACAGTGACAGAGGGTGGTACGGTCAGGTAGACCCACCCCCTGTCAGATTTGGAAAAACCCGCTCATGCTACCGCCTTCTGCCATCTCCAATGAAGATCAAATGGTGTTAGAAATCCTATATGTTATAGTACATATAATTTCTATTATTTACAATTATATAAATTATTATTTATATATGGATTCATAATACAAAAAATAAATTTATATTGGAGTTGTATAATTCAAAACATTAGCATATTCTATTCTAGTTGAACTATTCATAATTCTATTATATAATACAACCTCAATTAGTTATAAGATGAACGTGATGAAAGCATTGAGGTGAGCCTCTATTTCAAAATGATCAATATAGTTCATTCCTTATTTTAGAAAATTTATTTTTTACCATGAAGGTGGTAGTTTTGCGTGTTTCCATTCCCTTTATCATTGTAGTTATTGTTTTACATGCTAGTAGGTATGTCATGAGCAAGCTAGGTTACGATGTGGCACGCTCATGATAACAATATAGAAGTGATGTGATGTTGCACATTAGCAAGAACATAATATAAGTGAGGTTAAGTAGCGGGGTGATGTGATGTGGCACCTTGAAATAGTGCATTCAAACTGATTGATCTATAAGTTCCCATCCTTTATTTTTGAATCATCACTCAAATATCTATTCCAAGAGGATAAAGAATAAACATGAAACCTAAAAATCTACTAATCATTTTGATATTATGGGAGGATGTGTTTTAAATGAAACTATACCACCTTAATGACATGTTTAAGATCAACATGTCAATTATTGAGGTTGACTAGATGGTGCTTTATCCATAAAAACTTGTAAATGTCAATAAAACACAAAAATAATGCCTTCATGTTTCATGCTACAAAAAAAAACTAGAACATCCAATGGAATTTCATAACTATTTTTCACATCAATAAACTTGATACGATGATCTTGTCTATTGACCCATTGAAATTTATGGATTTTTTCATAATGAGTTCAATTGAAGTGATGAAGGACTCAATTAATCCATCAAAATTGAAGTGATGAAGTGCTCAAATGAATAATCAAAACTCCTTTTATATAATGGATTCATCCATTCAAAACTATGTATCTTTTTTATTCATAACATGTAGGGGGTTTTCACAATGTAAAATTAAAAACACAGACAACCTAGACATTACATAGAGATTTATGAGGAAGAGTGTTTTACAATAAGTTGATGTAATTAAATCCATTACCACATCCATTATCTCACATACTTAGCTTAGATACATAGAGTTATTTCTTTGGGAATTTATTGTGATCTATTCATCAACAACATTATCTTAATAAGATGCATACAACAATGTTCCAGAGTTAAAAAAAACAATGGAGTCCATAAGGTGCCTCAAATGCAGTAAAAACCCTAATGTCACATTATAAAACCATTAGGATTTTTTTTGAAAACTTTGCCAATAGATCATGTGGATATCATGGTCATGTTGGCCTTCCCAAACAAAATTGAAAGAGGTTAAATAACTCATTTTTCTCCTTGGATTGGTTTTCATGCCCTTAGTGGAAATTCACCAAGTGTCCTTGAATGGGTTCAGGAATCAAGTTGCAACTCACCATAAAATGATAACCAAGATTTGTATCAATGAACCATTGAGTATTTTGGATTCATGATATCAAATTACACTTAGGGATGCCCTTATGTAGTGAGTCCATGGGTCAGAAGTTTCTTTATTCAATGATCTCTTAAACTAGGTTTTTGCTCAGTAACATGCAATATAATTTTTGAATTACAAGGTAAATTTTTGAAAAATTTGGCAATAGAGCATGTGGATATCATGGTCTTGTCACTGTTACCCAAAAAAACTTACAGAGGTTACGACACTCAATTCTGCTACTCGAAAATCACCAAGCATCCTTTAATGGCTTTATGAATCAAGTTGTAACTCACCATAAATTGGTAATCGAGATTCAGATCGACGAATTGTCAATTTTGTTGTACTAGTGGCATCACATTAAACCTAGGGACACCCCTATATCATGAATCCATGGAAAATACATATTTTTTATTCAAAAATTTATGGAATTAGGGTTTTGTTCAATAGGATGCAATGCAATTTTTGTATAGCATGGTATTTTTTTGAAAAATATGCCATAGAGTGTGTGGACATCATGGTCATGTCAGAGTTGTCCAAAAAAATTTGTAGGAGGTGAAAATACTCAATTTTGTTGTTCATATTGTTTTTTATGCCCCTAGTAATAATTTTCCAAGTGTCCATGAATGGCTTTAGAGGGCAAGTTGCAACTCACCATAAACTAATAAGAAAGACTTGGATCAATGAACCATTGATTCCATTGGAATCATGACATTATATTAAAACTAGGGACACCCCTTTCCCATGATTCCATGACCCAAAAGTTGTTTTATTTGATGATTTTTGAAGCTAGGGTTTTGGTCAGTAACACACAATGCAATTTTTGCATTCCAGAGTAAATTTTTAAAAACTTTTCCAATAGATAATGTGGACATCATGGTCATGTCAGAATTTCCCAAAAAAACTTGTAGAATGTTATGACACTTAATATTGTTGCTCATATTGGTTTTTATGCCCTTGGTAGAAATTCACCCGGTGTCCTTGAATGGATTTGGAAGTGATTTGCAGCTTGCCACAAGTTGATATTAGAGACTCATAGATCAATGAACCATCGATTTTGTTGGACTTGTGACATTGAATCACACCTAGGGTGTTAGGGTCCTACCCTATCCCCCTTACTTTAATAGTTACTCAATTAATGTACATGACCATGTCTTTTGAATAAGGCCGAGTAGTTATTAGTTAGAAATCAATATAAAAATGGTCTCTCTATTAATTAAGGCTGCCATAGGAAGTTGGTACTTATTAATTATTTAACTATGTTAAGCAGTTAGTGTTTTGGACCTTGGAAGCCTATTTAAAGAGCTAGAAGGCTATAAATTGTTTTGTCAAGAATTATTTTATTGGAGCTTTCTCAAGTGAAAGGTCACCCAACCTTAAGAGGCACGTGAACACTACTTCAATATTTGAATATCATAATATAAGATCCATTTTTATGCATTCATATTGCTTATTCTCTCTATTTTGTTAATTTGCACTATAATATTGGAATTCTTGCATTATTTATCTTTGTCTATCTTTCTACCACACTAATATAAATGATTAAGTACACCACAAGTGGTATCAAATACTCCTTCCTGGGCCAACACACCTCCAATATTTCATAGATTTTTTTATAGGCTACATAAATGTTTTGATGTCTTTAAATAACCAAAAAGATATGCCATTCAATAGGTAAAATTCTAGTTAGGGAAGCATACACACATAGAATACAATTGTTACTTAGTCATGTTGTACCCTTGGTTTGTATAATTTTTGGAAACCACTATAACCTCTATTTGTACCCCTTCGAGTAGTACCACATCAGATACAACCTACACATGGAATCTCACTCCAACATAGCCTTGGCTATATTAGAAATCCACTAGGTCACATGAAACAAGTTGTCTACTGTCCAATCGGTTGTCTTGTTGCTATAGTGTCACTGAGTATAACACTCAGGAAGATACTCTCATGTACTTGGGTAGCCAGAAAGTATGACTAAGGGAACGATTGAGAATCCTTAGTTATATCCTTGAGAGAATGGGTCATGTACTACTATTGGACCCACAACACTTGACAATCCTTTATCCTTAGGACCCTGGAATCCCTCATCTCTGTAACCTTCTAGTGAAATTTTTATCTTGTGGCATTCATAAGGAATTTGAACATTCTACCAGAGTAGTTAGGGTCATCATGAGATTCCCTATGGGTCGTCAATGAAATTCTTACATATTTTCATCCATGAGGAATTTGTGAATTATGTTAGTGTAGTAATATCTAACTGGGACTAATAGTCCTACTAGAGAAAAGAAAGAAAGAAAAAAGTATATGGGTCACGGAAACCCTTATTTGTGACATATCTCAATAAAATACTTGCACGGGATGGTCATTTTGCTATACATCTCCAAGAACCTTTTTTGTGGACCCAACACTCATACCTTTCAACTCCAATGGTACACACCCACAACTAGAGTGACTAGGGAAACCAAAGAAACCAACGTGACATGGAGGTGAGAAACCAAAATCAACCCCAAGACCTTAAAGCTAACATGAAAGTCCTATGATCCATGGCTATGACATTGAAGAAGTCAATGGATTAGCTCAAAAAGTGTTAGGGCGAATGATAGGTTAGTGACAAATGCTATATTAACCCAACATGTTGTATTGGTTTAGAAATAAGAGGATCCCACCTATGAAGCCTTCATCACTGAATAACTAGGCTCTCACACTCTTTTTCCAGAAACACAACCTCACTCTTTTGAGGATAAAGCTCCATGGCACCACTTTCTAAATATTGACATGTGGAAATTTGATGGCTCATATCCCTCAGGTTGGGTTACCCAAATGGAACACTATTATTCCCTCCATGGCATTAAGGATGACCTGTAGAAGTTAAAAGTTGGGGTTTTATAATATTAGAAATATTATCATTGATATGTCCCTTGGAGCCAATTTGTGAAGATCCTTCAAGAGCGTTTTGAATGTGACATTCACTACTTGGATAGGTTGACCAAATTGTGTCAGTATGGAAATGTTCTAGACTATATTACAACATTTAAGAAATTGACAATCTGCATAGAAGGCCTCTTTGATTCCTTTTTCTGGTTATGTTTCATCAGTGACCTCAAGGAGGCAATTCATACACATGTTCTTATGTAGCAACCCTCCACTTGGTTGGAATATTGTGATAGAGATTTAGAATATGAACTAGTGATCAATTCCCAACCCAAGTACCCTTTATTTCCCACTTGCACAATATCTCCCATGGCTACTATTCCTAGTAATTCCACCACCTTGCCATTACGAATCCACAAGTTGAACCTAGATTTCATGGTTGAGTGTCAATGCCTTAGAATTTGCTACAACTATGTTGAAAAATATTTACAAGGGAATAAATGAAAAGAATAGAAATAATTTCAATTGAGGTATCCCCACATGATCCCCTCGTTGAAACCACCATCGAGGCTCCAACCAAACCCGATGTGGAAGATACTATGCCACCTTTGGAAGATGCTCCCGATATTCCTGTTCAGAAGGAGCTACCCCAAATCTCACTTCATGCCTTATCAAGTTTATCCACACCATATACATTAAAGTTGATTGGATACATCAAGCACCATAAAGCCATTATATTGACTAACATTAGAAATACCCCTGATTTCATCAAAGAGTGGCTGATGAAACCCATGCCATATCTAACAAATCTCCAATTTCCAAATTATGATACCAAATGGGGTCATGATGAAATGTGGTGGCCATTGTAAAAATGTGAAACTCCAAATGGGTGAATACCATCTCAAAAAACACATGATCACTATTGACATGGGAGGTTGTGATATAGTTCTTGGAGTTGAATAGCTATAGACTTTGGGCCCAAATACGATGGATTTTAAACAATCTCTCTTAGCTTTGCTTAGGATGGCCAAACACATCATCTCAAAGGAATTACTTCTATTTCTCCTGAAATTAACTCCTCCCATCATATGGAGAAATTATTGAAGAAAGGCCACTCTAACATCTTTGCTTAGTTTAGTTCCATCCAAGTCATGGAAACTTCCACAAAGGACATTCACCCTGATTTGCAAAATGTTATCTCACAATATCAATAGGTTTTTAAGGAGCCAAATGGTTTACCACTGATGAGTCCATAATATAGGTATCAAATACACTCTATTGTGCCATGGAAGAGCAAAGAAACAACCAGAAAAAAATTCCTTTATGTAGGATAGAATGCAATTTGATTGATAATAGGACAATGTGCTTTAGTAGTTATCCTTTTATGCGTTTTAACATATTTCAATCAACTAATCAAGTGAATGAGACTATATGTGGATAAGCGCAAGTAAGTACGAAAGGATGGAAAGACCCAAGTTCCAGTCAAAGATAAGTAGAGACACAAAGTTCCTGTTTTCCTTGATTTATAGGAAAAAATCCCATGGATTGAGGTCATGATTTCCGATGCCAAAACTAGGGTTTAAACATTGTAATAAGTAGAGGTACCTGGGTAGGAGTAGGCCTAACACATTTTTGAATAATATTCTCTATTTTTCAGTTTTGATATACGGTACCTAATCTTTACGACTGTTATGTATTATATGGAATTTTAATGAAGAACCAACGTTATTTACCACATGTGAGTTCATAAGTTTTATTTCGCTCCTGCGATACGCATTGAGGAGGGCCCCCTCATTGTGTAGATCAGGATTTATGTGCTTTATTTCTATATTAGTTTATCCATCTTGTTGTTTATTTCTGAAACGTATGCGTGGGTTATTTGAGACACTTATTTGATACCAAAGTTAAGTTCTGTGCACAACTTTCTTTCATATGTAGTTCCACAAAACAATATATGTAGTTCCAATACATAGAGTCTGTAGTCCTATAGCTATCATCCGCAAGGGCAATTTTCAGATCTATATTATTATTTCCCGCACAATATTCCTTGACTAGATCGAATTCATGCTCCTAGTTAGATGTCTTTGGTTTACAATTAAATAGATTTATGCTTTCTTAGATTAGATTCATGTTTTCAATTAAATAGATTCATCCTTTCATTTTCAAATTAAATAGATTCATGCTTTCCTTTCCAATTAAATAGATTCATGCTTTCTTAGGTCAGATTCATGTTTTGGATTTCATAAACTAGATGAATGCTTTGATTTGGATTTCATAAATTAGATGAATGATTTTATATAGTAAATTCCTGCTTTCATGAACTAGATGAATGCTTTGCTTTGGATTTCAAAAATTAGATGAATGCTTTTATAGAGTAAATTCCTGCCTTCATAAGTTAGATGAATTCTTTTATAGAATAGATTCATGATTTCGATAAGTTCATCTCTGCTTTCGGTTTCAATAGATCTTTAAATGTTTCTTTCCCTTCGAAATAGCTCTTCACCATTTTTCCTAGAAACTGAACACCCAACGATAAAGATTCTCTTAATAGTGCACATACAGTGTCGAGTGCCTCTGAAGTTTGTATGTTCCCTGGTTGATATTTAAAGTGAGGTTCTTGAACTAATACCTGTAAAAGGGTAGGCATTTCTTAACAACACCACTTTTTGGCACCATTGCTGGGGAGGTGCTTAAACTATAGGAGACAGCTTGAAAAAAAACTTTCAAAAAAAAAATCTAGAAAAATACCATGAATTCCTTAGTGAAGGAGAGACGAATTCAAACGTTTTATTCCTAACCGCCATATGAGCAATACCAGTTCTGAACACCTTCAATTCGAATTTCTCAATAGTGACGAATAAGTTGATCCCAACTATAACCCAAACCTTGATAACTTCTTTGCTAGCTCTAGTTCCAACACTACCATGGTGGATGACGAAGAAGAACAAAAAATACCTTGAATGCCTTAGTGAAGGAGAGACGAATTCAGACGTTTTCTTCCTAACTACCCTCTGAGCAATACTAGTTCTGAACACCTTCAATTTTAATTTCTCAATAGTGACGAGGAAGTTGATCCCAACTATAACCTAGATCTTGATAACTTCTTTTCTAGCTCTAGTTCCAACACTAGCATGGTAGATGATGAAGAAGAACACAGAGAACTATTTACCTTTCCCATAAGCATACCCCTTGGAGATGCTAGAATGAAAAATATTAATCCCGCTAATCTCCCAAACTTTCATGGCTTAATCTCAGAAGACCCTAACACTTTCTTGTTTGAATTTGAATTAATCTGTAGATCCTTTGGTTATACTACAGATGCACAAAAATTAAGAATTTTTCCTTCCACCCTAAAAGTGTTATCGCTTAGATGGTTTATAAGCCTAGAAGGAAACACTATTTTCTCTTGGGATCAAACGAAACAAGCCTTTTTGGAAAAATATAGGTATTACTGTAAAGCCAAAGATACTAGGGATGATATTTTTATAATGCAACAGGGAGAAAAAGAATCTTTGGAGAATTATGCACACCAATTCCAACTCAGCTATAAGAGAGCCATTAATTGTACCTTGGATCAATAATAGTTGAAACTAGTACTTCTTAGGGGAATCATGAAAGAATACCTAAAATTCCTAAATTTTTAAGCGATGGGGATATCTTTCAGAAAACTTGTGACCAAATTTTGCAAATCTTTAAAAATTATTCAAGATCCAGAAAAGGAAAAAATGGAACACAAGACACACACCCATTATCAGGGGGATCATCCTTTCCAAGCCCAACCCTCACAAAATATGACTTGGGGAATCTCCTGGACGACATGAAGACATACATCCTTCAATCGCTAGCTATGCAATTAGATGCACTTCAACTAAAAAGGAAACAAGATGAAATCAATCAAGCACTAGCTGTATTCTGTCCAAGATATAGAGAAAAACATGAGAAAGGTCAATTCCCATTAAATACAATAGAAGTATGTGGACTTTGTACTGAAGATCATACCAAAGAAAAATTCCCTTTACTTCCATCATGCAAAGCATCCATAGAATATCCTACCTCAGAAAATTCTGTAGAACAAATCTGTTTTGTTAACCAATGAAGAAATATTTTTTCTAGACCCTTCCAATCCAATAATCAAGCCTATTTTAATCAAGGGAATCCCCAATAGAATTGGAATCCTTAATAACAATTTTCATGACCTCTGTTAGAAAAACATGATCACAGAGCAATAACAATAAACAGAAATGCAAATATAAACACTCAAACACATTACAAGAGAGACACCAATATATCGTGGTTCACCCAAGATGGGCTACGTCCAAACTGAAATTATTAGTCCTTATTATTATACCATCCAACAAAGTGAAGGGATACAACCTGCAGCACAACCGCTGCACTTCCTCTTCACTGTCTCACAGTCTCTCTTATGATCTCAGAGATCTTTACAATGCATAATACCTAATACATCTTATCCTAGCCATATTACAATGTCTTTATTTTATAAGGGAAATACAATGGGAAAATACCACGGGTTACCCAAAACCATGGGCCCGTAAACTGTTGGTGAAAACAGCCCCAAATTTTTTTCTCGGGGGTGTTTCCCTCGAACCCCCATTTCTCGGGGGAGATGCTCCCGAACCCCAAGGTTGGGGAACGAGTGTACAGTACTCTGGGGTACACGGCTGAGACAACATCATCTATGAGACTGGAAGATCTGGCTCCACAACCAATAACCTCCACAAGCAGGGCCAAGTCAACAGTAGAAAAATCAAACTCCCTACCATCAACCATACTTCACCTAGCCTTACTAACCATACCCACCACCATTTCCACAACCACAAATGAACTATGGGAATCGGTAGCCATCTCCCACAAATTGGAGAACACCACTACCAAAACCGGTTATAATGCCGCCACCTCCACAAAACCAAAATCCCCCCAGACTGCCTACAATCCCAACTCAACCAATCACAAACCCAAATAACAATAGACCATGTCAACAACCCTACAACAACGAGGTGATGTAGTTTCCAACTTATGTCGTAGACACACTAGATTTAAATGAGATCAATCTAAGATCTGGAAAGACTCTACCTGGTTCCCACCATCAAAATTATCAAGAATGAACATATCCAGAACATTAGCAGCTTTTAACTGTAGGTCCCCAGGAGGAAGAAGATCAACCACAACTACTGGAATGTAATCATCCAAATCCTCCATTTCTTGAAAAGTTAAACCATAACAATAAAGAGGGAGCAAAAAATGCCATAATCAATGAATTAAAACACTTAAACATTCAAATTCCCCTCTTACAAGCAATCAGAGATGTTCCAATCTGTAACAAATTCATAAAATGAAGTTTGTTTGAGGAAACCTGGAAGAAGGAATCGGGATCCCCCAACCATAAATGTTGTAGGCCAACTAGTAGACCTCATGTTAGGAATATCTATCAACCCAAAATAACTCGACCCAGGAAGCCCTATAGTCAATATAACCATAAACAAAGTGCCTATTTCAAGCAGTCTAATTGATGTAGGAGTTATGATAAACGTTATGACAAAGGATACCATGTTAGCTCTAAACCTCCAATCCTTTATAAGACCAACAAGTATAGTGTTACAATTAGCTGACACCTCTACTTCCAGGCCCGAGGGTATCTTAGAAGATATAATTATTAACATTGAATCATGGGAATATCCAACAGAATTCATAGTCATAGAATTCAAAAGCAAACTATTTGGGTACCTAATCATCCTAGGGAGGCTGTGGATGGAAACAACAGATGCCTATATAGGCTACCTATTTGGGGATATGACAATTACCAATGGACAAGCTAGAAAGAAAATCACCATATACCCTCCAGCCAAACGATCTACGGATGCATAACATCCTAATTGGATGGATGATTATGATGACATGGATGATCAAAATATGCAGCCAGTCCTTAGCATAAAAAATGCTCTAACCCTAAAAGCTAAGGATGAATATGCTTATTTAGCTAATTTATTCAAAATGTTTATCCTAATCATAATATGCTTGAAGATTTTTTTTGCAACATGTCAACAACAAGAAGTACTAAACGCTCATATCAACACAGACATAATGTGGTAGCAATTAGTATTATCCGTTGAAGAACAACCCCCAGAGGTAAAAGTCATGGAAATCCTACCTGGAAAGACTGTCAATATTAATGCACATCTGGAACCAGAACAAGAACAACAATTAATAAAAGTGCTCACAGAAAACAACAGTGCTTTCGCGTGGACATACACTGATATGAAGGGGATACACCCGGATATTTGAAAACATTATATTTATATCAAGGAGGGCGCTGTCCCAATAAGACAGGCCCAAAGAAGGATGAACCCAACGATAAAAGATATAGTTAAACTTGAATTACAAAAACTACTGGATGCATGCTTCATTTACCCTATCTCAGACAATGAATGGGTCTCACCGTTGGTGATAGTTCCAAAGAAAGGATGAAAGTGGAGAATATGCGTAGATTATAGAGAGATTAACAAATCAACCAAAAGATATCACTTCCCTCTACCATTAATTGATCAGGTGATGGATACTCTGGCTGGAAACAAGTTTTTTTCATTTTTGGACGGATTCAATGGATATAATCAAATACAAATCCACCCCGCTAACCAAGATAAACCGACATTTACCTGCCCATGGGGCACATATGCATACAGAGTACTACCTTTCAAACTCTGTAATGCCCCATCAACCTTTCAAAGAGCTATCTTGAGTATATTTTCTGATTTTATCAACGAACATATGGAAGCCTACATGGACGATTTCACACAGTATGGACAAATTTTTCATGAAGCACTACAACATCTAGAAGAAGTCCTAAGAAAATGCATTGAAATGACTCTATGTCTCATCAATGATAAATGCCGTATGCTAATGCAAGAAGGAATAGTTCTGGGCCACCACATATCCCAAAGAGCTATTGAAGTAGATCAAGCGAAAGTCACTATTATTAAAACTCTACCCCCACCTATCAAACAGAGAGATGTGCGCATCTTCCTTAGGAAAAGAAGCTATTACCAGATATTCATAGAGGGATTTAGTAAAATTGCCGCACCTATGTTTTCCCTCTTGACAAAAGACACAGAATTTATCTAGACTGAACACTGCATGACAAAATTTGACCACCTCAAGGAGAAAACCACAACTGCCCTAGTCCTCTAAGTGCCAAACTGGATGCTACCGTTTCACATCCACTCGGATGCCTCAGACAAAGCTATAGGGGCGGTCCTCGGACAATAAGAAGAAAGGAAACCATACACAATTTATTACATCAGCAAAAACTTGGCAGGGGCAAAAATCAACTACCTAGTCACCGAAAATGAATTTTTGGTCGTTATGCACGCTATAAACAAGTTCCGGCACTACATAACAGGGTACCCCGTATTTGTACACACAGATCATTCAGTAATCAGGTACCTCATGAATAAACCTAATACAAGTTATAGAATTATTAGATGGTTTCTTCTTCTACAATAATTCGACCTGACAATCCTTGACAAACCAAGAAAACATAATGTGGTAGCAGATTTTCTGTCAAGGCTGACCCATGTGCAGGATAGTGAATTAGTAAAATATGATTTCCCTGATGAACACCTCTTTGCAATATCAACACAAATCCCATGGTCTGCCGATATAGCTAACTACCTGGTGTCTGGGAGGTTTCCACAACATTATAGCTACAAAGAAAGGTGTAAGATAATCAAGCAAAGTGCGACCTATACTTGGGTACAAGGAATGCTCTTTAAAAGGGTCCGGACCAAATATTGAGAAGGTGCATCCGAGAAGATGAATTCCATGACATACTCCATGCTACTCACAATGAACCTTGTGGAGGCCATTATGCAGCAAAAAGGACAGCTTATAAAATACTACAAACAAGATACTACTGGAAAACACTACACAAGGACTCTCAAGAATATGTTTCACATTGTGATGACTTTCAAAGGATGGGAAAACCCACACAAAGAGAAGAGATGCCTCTACATCCTCAAGTTTCATTAGAACCATTTGAGAAATGGGGATTTGATTTCGTCGGTCCATTTAACCCACCTTCAAATAAGAAAAATTACATTTTAGTTTGCAAAGACTATCTTACTAAGTGGGATGAAGTTACATCACTCACAACAACGGATGAAACTAGTGTAGCAAAGTTCTTCACAGAGCAAATATTCCACAGATTTGGAGCTCCCAGAGAAATAGTTTTTGATCAAGGGAAATAGTTTACATCAAACCTCATTGAGGAGCTACTCAAAAGGAACAAAATAAAGCATCGAAGGTCCTCCTCCTACCACCCACAATCTAATGGACAAGTTGAGGTAAAAAACATGGAACTTGAAAGGATTCTAACAAAAACAGTTCAATTACATAAAAGAGATTGGGCAGACAGGTTGAATGAAGCAGTTTGGGCTTATAACACAACATGGAAAACAACAACTGGTTTTACCCCCTATGAACTTGTGTATGAAAAAAAGGTAATGCTCCCTATTGAATTTGAAATCAAAGCATCGAGAATAGAAACCCATTTAGACATGCAACTTTCAGCAATTCAAAAAGAGCGTATTCTCCAATTGAACCAGCTGGACGAGCACCGACAAGAAGCTCTAGCCGACACCGAAATCATCTAGCAACAAAGGAATCAATGGCATGATAATAATATAAAAGAAAATAAATTTAGATACGGGGATTGGGAATTATTATATAATTCTAGATTTCAGAAATTCAAAGTAAAACTCACAACACGGTGGTTAGGACCATACATCATAGACACAATCTACAACAATGGGGTTGTCAGAATCAAGACCATAGACAAGACCGAATTTCCAATATTGGTCAATGGAAACTGACTCAAATTGTACAAGAAACCACAATCCAAAGAGGAATTCACACAAACAATTTATAAGAAATATCTAAACGTCCTCCATTTAAACTAAATAAAAAAATTGAAAAAATTGAAATGAAGAAAAAAATGAAAGAGAGAGAGAGAGAGAGAGAGAGGGATAAGCTATCAACCAAGGCAGTAACAAATATCTAATCAAGCGAGCCAGCAACCAGATATCAATGGAAGCAGCAATTACATATCAAGCGAGGAAACAACCCACTATCAAGCGAGCTAGTGCAAGCGAAACAAACCAACCTCAACAACTATAGAACTGACAAACAAAACTATAGACAAAGAAAAAATCAACTACAGAACTTCACAATAACTACGGAAATATCCACATCAGTAGTTAAGGTACGCTATACACAAAAAGGTAACCTCTAACTCCATTGTTTCCATTTTTGGTCAAATCAATTTCTACCTACAGAAGGAATAATTACAGAGCTGAGGATAGCTCTCCTTAGAAAATACAGCGGCACATGGTTCAAAGTAAGACCATTGGGACACGCCAGGTAATTATTGCCGATCCAAATGAGGAAATAACGATCTTACAAATGTCCATATTCCACCAAGATATTCATATCAAGCAACAACATAGAAAGAAATGATGGAGAGATAAGGAAAAGACAACAAGGTATGGTGAAGGAATAAGGCGGAAATAACAAGGAATGATGGGGAAGTACGATGAGGGAGAACATGAATAAAGAAAATGAGTTTGACCGTCATATATGAAAACCTTCAAACCTCGAGTAGAGCAAATACAACAAGAAGAACACAAAATTCGGTCAGGAAGCTGTCTCTCAACCCAGAACAAAGCAAGTAAGTTCATATGGTCCTCCACCATGAATTTTATACTGCTCATTCATTCTGTAATTTGAGAGACAATGATCGTGGGGTTTAAAAAGAGTGAGTTGGAGGATCATTCCCCCATTTATGATCAGCCAGAGGTTCTCACCATCCTTCGGATTGCGGGTTGGATGACGTTCATTACTGGGTTAAAAGGGCATGATGTAGATATAGCCCTTGAATTTGCTAGAAATTTTAAACATCTGAAAGAAGAAGAGTATGTGACTAGGGTAAAGGGGTTACGCATTCACCTAAATGAAGAAAGGATAGCAACATACACTGGCATTCCTCAGGGTTTACACTAGGGGAAAGATTATAGGGAAGCCAACATTAAGGAAAAGCATAATTTCTTTGCAGAAGGTGAGCATTATGAGAAAGACAATAATGGTGTCAAAAGAGAAACCATGCCAAATCCTTGGGATGAAGTTGCCTCTTTCATCCTCAAATACATTACTTGCACTGGGAGAATTAGCTACATACATACATTTCATTTCAAGATACTAGATCTCCTTAGTAACAGGGGGCATATAAAACCAAACAATAATATCAACATTCTTTTTTACCTGTTACAGTCCATATGGGAAATGAGCAAGAAGGTGACACAAGGGAAAGAGGATGCACTCGCTCATCATGGGTTAATCAAACTAATTATCCGTGAAGAGTTGACAGCACAGGTCCCCGAAATCTACTGGGAGGAATTCATCCATATCTCAACTGAGGATGTCTAGAGAATGAGGGGCACCCCAACTTCAGGCACAACTCCCATATCAGAGCAGAAAGGAAAGAAGATAGCCACTCAATCAGGGGCCAAGAGAAAAATAGACATAGACATTGACGACAATGAGGTCATAGCCGAAACCATGGTAAAGAGAAAACATTCGAGGGATGCCCCTGGACAGAAACCGACAACATCATCTGTCAGAGAACATGAATTTAGGCGACAAAACAGAAGGCTGAAGCAGGAGTCAAAATACAGGGAATAAAGGGAAAGGAAAAAGAAATAAGAAGATGAAAACGAAGCAGGCCCGATACCCATGGACCAACAATACTCCGAGGATGATGGGACAAAACAAGGGGATCCTTTTACACCAATGGGTGAAGAAACACCACTCAAGGACCGTGCAACATCCAAAGAAGAGATGCAGACTCAAGAGGATGGCCGTATAGCTGAGGCACTGTCCGAACTATCAAGAGTTAGAGAAGAGCTGACAACACTGAAAATTGAGGCACGACTCCATAAGAACCAGGTAGCGTCATACGAAACACCCCCAATCATGCATGAGAAAATTCAAATCTTGAAAATGCAACATGCTGGCCAACTAAAGAAAATGGAACAACAGAACCAGACATTGCAGGAAGAATTGAGCAAAGCTCAACAGAGGTTGGCACAAAAAGACCAACATATATTACAATTGGAAACTACCCTAGTCACTACTGCCAAATTGTATGAAGAGATCATCGGGTACATGCCTCCATAATAGATCTATACAGTATATCTTAGAGAGAAATGGTGTCGTTTTCAGTTACATAGACTAAAACATAACTTACCCATGGAAGTAACCACCCCGAAACAGTTTGTGGATACTTCTCTGGAGAGCACAGAACTAGAAAAGGATCAACTATGTGAATTTTTCCTCCACAACCTATTCATACCCAATTCACCGAACCGGTCACCAAAACCATATGTGGGTGACTTCCAGCTCAAGGCATTGTGTTCATGGATGAACCACGAGATGGAGAGATCACAAGATGCTCACCTCTACCAAACAAAGGAATGGGAAAACGCACTATGGATAAGAGCCAAGGCCACGCACCTAGAGAAGGTGATCTAGTATCATTGTGCCATAACCGCTGATGAGGACCTGATTCCCATCCTTGAAGAAAATTAGCAAGAATACATAGAGAACTTTGACAAAACCACACAGAGCACACTCGAAGAGGTACATGAGGTCATAAAATATCGATGGAAAAGAGTTTCAGGTGACCTGAAAAAGCGTGAACCAAATATCCCCCACAGATTGGAATTCGCGCTAATCAGGGCAAAGATGTACAAGGAATATTTGATGAAGAACAAACTCAAATGGATTGGAATGAAGCTGAGTCCACCATTATTTCTCCCCCTGATAATTAAAGAGAATACCGATGACGACGAAGAAAGGAGGGCTTGGGACAAGGAAGAACAGAGTCAGGGATACTACCGTCAGGAAAGAACTCATAGGGTCGTTTCTTGGGACATCAGAGAATCCATCAGACAACAGGATGGGTTACACAAGGATGAGTAACATATTCAAGTTCGTGGGAGATTATGATTCCATAATATAGGTATCAAATACACTCCATTCTGCCATGGAAGAGCAAATAAACAACCATAAAAACATTCATTTTATGTAGGATAGAATGCAATTTGATTGATAATAGGACAATGTGATTTAGTAGTTATCCTTTTATGTGTTTTATCATATTTCAATCAACTAATCAAGTGAATGAGACTATATGTGGATAATCACAAGTAAATACGAAAGGATGGCAAGACCCAAGATCCAGTCAAAGCTAAGGAGAGACACAGAGTTCCTATTTTCCTTGATTTATAGGAAAGAATCCCATGGATTGAGGTGTGATTTCCAATGCTGAAACTAGGGTTGAAACATTGTAATAAGTAGAGGCACCTGGGTAGCAGGGGGCCTAACACATTTTTGAAGACTATTCTCTCCTTTTTAGTTTTGATACACAGTACCTAATCTTTACGACTGTTATGGATTCTATGGCATTTTAATGAAGAACCAACGTTATTTACCACCTGTGAGTTCATAAGTTTTATTTCTCTCATGTGATATGCATTTAGGAGGGACCCCTCATTGCGTAGATTAGGAGTTTTGTGATTTATTTCTATATTAGTTTATGCATATTGTTGTTTATTTCTGAAACGTATGCGTGGATTATTTGAGACACTCATTTGATACCGAAGTTAAGTTCTGCGCACAACGTTCTTTCATCTGTAGTTACGCAACACAGTATCTGTAGTTCCAATACATAGAGTCTGTAGTCTTGTGGCTGTCATCCACAAAGGTAGTTTTCAGATCTATATTATTTTTTCCCGCACAATATTCCTTGACTAGATCGTATTCATGCTCTTATTTAGATGTCTTTGGTTTCCAATTAAATAGATTTATGCTTTCTTAGATTAGATTCATGTTTTCAATTAAATAGATTCATGCTTTGGTATCCAATTAAATAAATTCATGCTTTCTTAGGTCAGATTCATGTTTTGGATTTCATAAACTAGATGAATTCTTTGCTTTGGATTTCATAAATTAGATGAATGCTTTTATAGAGCAAATTCCTGCTTTCATAAACTAGATGAATGCTTTGCTTTGAATTTCATAAATTAGATGAATGCTTTTATAGAATAGATTTATGATTTCAATAAGTTCATCTTTGTTTTTGATTTCAATAGATCCTTATATTTTTCATTACCTTTGGATTAACTCTTCACCATTTTACCTAGAAACTGAACACCCAATGATAAAAATTCTCTTAATAGTGCACATACAGTGCTGAGTGCCTCTGAAGTTTGTACGTTCCCCAATCGATATTTAAAGTGAGGTTCTTGAATTAATACCTGTAAAAGCGTAGGCATTCTAAATGCCACCAACCACCATTCCATGGGGAATATTATCATGTTATTCCCTTAATTCGATGTAGTCAACCTCCTAATGTATGCCCTTATTGCCACCACTTTTCCCCAAATAATGAAATTGAAAAAATAATTAAGGAATTATTGGAGGCCAACATCATTCGTTCCAACACTAGACCTTATTCATCACCAATGGTTATGGTCCTAAAAAAGGAAGGTGTGTAGCCCATGGTCTATATTTGTGGTCTCTCAATAAGTTAACCGTCAAAGATACATTTCCTATTCTTGTTGTTGATGATCTCCTAAATGAGTTGCATGGTGCCAATTTCTTCACTAAACTCAACCTTCGCTCAGGCTACCATCGAATCTGCATGAAAGAATCCAACATACCTAAGACAAGTTTCCACACTCATGAGGGCCATTATGAGTTCTTAGTCATGTCCTTTGGCTTTTGCAATGCTTTAAGTCAAACTATCACAGTCTCAAATATTTCCTAGAACAACAACTATCCTCCCAAGAGAAAAATAAATGGGTCACTAGGATTCTTCGGTATGACTAGGACATCATATATAAGAAGGGATGTGATGATGTGGTGGAAAATGCTTTGTATCGACAATTTGAGGAGGAGAGTTTCCTCTTTGCAATATCCTTACCAGTTCTAGTGTGGATTGACGACTCACCTCAGGAATAGTTGGCCATTAATGCAGTCAAACAACTCATCAAATGAATTTGGGAATATCCAAACCCTCCACCTAGGTATACATGGCACTAAGATACATTGAGGTACAAGCAGTGTATTTTTATCACCTCGAATTTGGTGTTAAAACAATGATTCTTAGAGGAGCTACGTTCATCACCCACAATAATCCACTTAGTCCTACACAAAACCTATGAACAAATTAAGCACTCGTTCTTTTGGTAAGGCATGGAAAATGACATTCTCAACTTTGTTTCCACCTGTGACACATGTCAAGGACATAAGGGAGAAACAATGAAGTCTCCTAGTGCTTTGCATCCACCTACAATTCCCCTCAATATCTAGATTGACATCTCTATGGATTTATTATTGGGGATTCATAAATCATGCAATAAATCCGTCATTATGGTGGTATTATATAGCCTAATCAAATGTGCCCCACTTTTGTGCCTTATCACACCATTTTACCCCATCAATCATGACACGAGTCTTCATGGATCATATTTTTAAGCTACATGGCATGTCAACTTCTATTGTATGAGATTGGGACCCTACCTTCACAAGCAATTCAATTTTGGAAAGAGATGTTTAAACTTTAGGGTACTTAGTTGAATCTCAACACAACATATCATCCCCAAATAGATGGTCCAAAATAAGTAGTCAATAAGTTATTGGAAACATATTTGAGATGCTTTGCATCTGACATGCCACACCACTAGGCATAATGGCTTCCTTTGGCATAGTGGTGGTGTAAGAACACTTATCATGGCTCTACCAAAATGACACCATGATATGAAGTAGTGTATGGTTAAAAGCATTTGTTAGTGATTTCTCATTTTTTGGGAACCTCCAAGGTTTGGGTCATGGACAATAAACTTTACACTAGAGAAACTGTTCTCCACACCCTTACAGACAACTTGGTCATGGCTCAAAATTGGATGAAACAATAGGCAGATCAATATTGCTCCAAGAATTCCTTTGAAACAAAGGATTAAGTGTTTCTTCAACATGGATATTATAAGAAAACATCCCTAAAAAATAAACTCCACTAGAAGCTTGCTCTAAAGTTCTATGGACCCTACACAATCATCCAACACATTGGACTGATGGCCTACAAACTTGCTTTACTAGATCACTCCAACATTCACCCAGTATTTCATTTCTCTTGTCTAAAAAATGTGGTGGGTTGTAATTGTAAAGTCCAGACCAAATTACCAGAATTGGATGAGGAAGGATTCATTTGGCTCCACCTGGAAGTAGTATTGGATTCCTGGGAATATCAATTGTGTAGACATGCAAGCAAATAAGTATTTATCTAGTGGAAATATATGCAACCATAATATGCCACTTGATAACCAATAGGGATTCTGTAGCAATTTCCACACCTTCATCCTCGAGGAGAATGTTGATTTTGAAGGGGGAGGGCATGTTAGGGTCCTACCCTAACCCCCTCACTTTAACCGTTAGTCAAGTAATGGACATGAACATATATTTTGAATAAGGCAGAGTAGTCAGTAGTTAGCAATCATGTATAAATGGTATCTCTATTAATTAAGGTCCACTAGGAAGTTGATACTTATTAATTATTTGACCATGTCAAGTAGTTAGGGTTTTAGACCTTGGAATCCTATTTAAAGAGCTAGAGGGCTATGCATTTTTTTGTTAAGAATTATGGTATTTGATATCTTCTCAAGTAAAAGGTCACCCAACCTTAAGAGGAGTGCGAACACTGCTTCCATATTTGAATATCATAATATAAGACCCATTTATGCTGCATTTTTGTTGCTTATTCTCTATTCAGTTAAGTTGAACTATAATATTGGAATGATGGATTAATTTATCTATGTTTATCTTGTTACCACTCTAATATACAGGATTAAGTACCCCACATAGGGACACCCCTTTTCTATGAGACTATTGACCATATATTTTTTTATTCGAAGATTTCTATAATTCGAGTTTTGCTTAGGAAAAGTAATGCAATTTTTTGCGTTACATGGTAAATTTTTGAAAACTCTGTCAACGAAGTGTGTGACTAATGTCATCATGTCATATTTTCCCAAACAAACTTGTTGGAGGTTATGAATCTCAATTATTCTAGTGGATTGGTTTTTATGCCCCTTGTATAAATTCACCAAGTGTCCCTAAATGGCTTCATGAAGCAAGTTGCAACTTGCCATAAATTGATAATCGAGACTGAACTTGATGAGCCATTTATTCTGTTGGACTTGTGACACTAGAATACACCTAGGGACACCCCTCTCCCATAACTCCATGGCCCAAAATTTGTTTTATTTGATGATTTTTGGAACTAGGGTTTTGCTCAATAACATGCGATGCAATTTTTGCATTATAGGTAAATTTTTGAAAACTTTGCCCACAGAATGTATGAACATCATGGTCATTTCAACCTTGCCCCAAAAATTTGTAGAAGGTTAGGACACTCAATTTTGCTTCTCAAATTGGTTTTCATGCCCCCAATAGAAATTCACCAAGTGTCCTTGAATGGCTCTAGGAAGTGAGTTGCATCTCACCAGAAATTGATAACCAAGACTTAGATCAATGAATCATCAATTTTGTCTGACTCGTGACATTGGATTAACCCTAGGGACACCACTCTCCTATGATTCCATGGCCTTAAAGTTGTTTTATTCAATTTTTTTTTTCCAAGAAAAAAAAGCGTAATTTCATTCATCTGCAGAGATCAAAATTACATTCTGTAGGTTCACCATAAATAGTGAATTCTTCTAGATCATATATTCCTATGCTGGAACTATTATGTCTTCTTTCAGTTTACAAAAAAAAAACATACTATGATGATGTTTAGATAAATAGTTCAGCCCCGTAAGGCATATTTCATAATTTTTCTGTCTGTGTTTCTGGACCATCACATTTAGAATAACCAGTAGGATAATAATAAGCTGTTACAGTGTTTCAAAAAGTAGGAACCGTAAACATAGATAATGAGCTGCCATATTTCATAGATTCTCTATAAATGGCCTATGATAGTAAGTCTGTGTGCGGCCATTTTGAATTTCTTTTACATGCCAAGTGCCAATGTCCCTCGATAGCCCCTCCTTGGATGCGGTGTCCGCTTCTTTGTTGTTATTCCTGTAAACATGCCGGCAAGTTATATTGTCAAACAACATAAGTATCATCCTAATGGATGTGAGTATATTCACCAGCTGCAAATTTCTGCATTCTTGTATTTGTTGGATCCAGTTAACAACATTCATTGAGTCCCCGAAGCAATTCAATGTGTTGCATCCTTTATCAAGAGCAAAGATTAATAATAGTTTCAAGCTCTGCAATTCAGCAAAGTTGTTAGAGCCCACCCCTAATCCCATAGAAAGAGTGAATGAATGCGTTTCAGATAGATGAAGAACTGCGCCACCCCCACACAAATTATGCTGTGAGGCCCCATCGAAGAATGCCCATGGCCGAGAGCGATCAATCTCCACCTCCAGGTTCCTTCTTTGATTGTCAGCCCTTATATGCTCAGGTAGTGACTTAATGATACCGATAGTTTGTGCTGCCGTTATCTCTGGAAGGCATGGCTTTTCTTTGAAGATAGCATTGTTCCGTGCCATCCATATCCCCCAGATAACTAGCAGGGGTAGGTTCTTAAAAGTCTTTACTGTGTTCCTCCTCCACCATGCTTCCCATGCTGCCCCAACCGAGTCTCCATCCCATTGACAAAGAAATCCCACCAAAACTGTGCACTCCTTCCATACTGCAACTGAATAGGGACATGTAAGGAAAAGGTGAGTAGCAGTTTCAAGTTCCCTTTTGCATAGCACACACCAACTTGGCCCCTGAAAGGACCTCTTCTGCAAAATATCCCATGTAGGTGCTCTGTTCTCGAGTACACACCACATAAAAAGTTTCGATTTAGCAGGGCATTTTAATTTCCAGAGAGACTTCCACCACCAGACTACCTCCCTCTGTTCCACCTCTGAGCTTAATAAAATATAACCTGCCTTGGGAGTGTACTTACCTTCCGGATTCACCTCCCAGACCAGGGAATCCTCCTCATCATTCAGCAGAACATTAGCCTCATTCAAATGGCGGATATAAACCTCCAAGAAAGCCGACTCCTGTTCCTGAAGCCCCAAAGTGTTTGCCCTACACCATCTCTGTCTCCAATACTCCACAGGTCTCGGAACAGCCAACTGATTCAGTGTGTAAATCCCTCTTCTTCCAAGTGCCGCAATAACATGACCATGTAGAATGTGTTCATGTGTACATCCCATCCATGGGTCCTTTCCTACCAGCAGTTTTTCACCATTCCCCACATTCCAAGCTAGTTTGGATTCAATCAGGCCAAAAGATTTTACCACAGCCTTCCAAATCATCGATCCCCCCAGATGGGATTTCCTTGAATTCCTAATCCAATCTTCAATGCTAGCATCGGCCAAGTATTTCTGCTTGATAACCCTGGTCCAGAGACTAGTAGTCGTTACCAGTCTCCACCCCCCCTTGGCTGCCAAAGCCTTGGAAAACAAGAAAATGTTCTTTATCCCCCAGCCCCCCAAGCCTTTTGGAGCTGCAAGTCTCTTCCAGTTAACCCAAGGGGTTACCTGTACGTCCTTCTTGCCGCTCCAAAGAAACCTAAAACAGATCCTCCTAATGCTTTCAAGAATTCCTTTAGGTATCCAGGCTAATGACATCCAGTAAACAGGAATTGCTTCCAGTACTGCTTTGACCAGGACCAGTCTACCTGCTCGTGAAAGCCACCTGTGGCTCCAAACCATCAATCTCTTCTCCACCTTCCCAATCAACCAGGCCTAGTCCCTCTTCATATATAAATTAGCTTTTATCGAAAACCCGAGGTATTTCAGACCATCCTCTAGTCCCGCAGTATTGAAGGGAAAGAACCTAGTGAGTTCTGCCTCCTCTTCCGGTCTTAACAAATGAGTGGATAAGGTAGACTTCCCAGCATTAATTTCCATACCAGTGGCCTTAGAAAACAGTTCCAGTATCTCTTTTAGAATACGGTTATCCCCTCGGCTTCCAGAACAGAAGATTAAAACATCATCCACGAATAGCAAATGTATAATATACAGATTTGGAGCCACCGGAATCCCCTGAAACAGCCCTTCAGCCTTTTCCCTGCTAATGGCCCTACTAAGTCCTTCAGCAACCAACAGAAAGAGCAGCGGGGATAAAGGGAAACCCTGTCGAAGTCCCCTTTCAGCATGGAAAAAAGTCGAAGCCGCTCCATTGATAAGTACAGAAAAGGATACAGTAGTGATGCAGGACATTACCCATCTAATAAAAGCAATACCAAACCCTAGATGGGTAAAAAGTAGGTGAAGATACAACCAACTCACTTTATCATAGGCCTTAGAGAGATCAATTTTTAGTATGGCTCCCTTCAGATTCTTGGTCTTCAAACTATGCATCCCTTCCTGAGCCACTCCAACAGCCTCGTGTATTTGTCAACCCTCTCAAAACCCAAACTGTTCTGCCGCGATATATGTTGTGAGAGGATACTTTTTAGCCTTCTGGCTATAACTTTTGAGATGATCTTATAGACACAATTGCACAGTGAGATGGGCCTGAAATCATTTAGTGTCATTGCATTATCAGACTTAGGAATGAGGGCAATAAAAGTAGAATTGAAACTTGCCCGTAATTTCCCTGATACTCTGGAGTCTTCAACAACTGCCATGAGGTCATTCCCCAGGATCTCATAAAGATCCAGGAAGAAATCAATAGTCCACCCATCAGGGCCTGGGATCTTGTCTTTTTGAAAGCTTATGAGTAGCTTCTTAAGCTCCTCCTCCGATAATGCCTTCATCAGTTCCCTGTTTCCTTCATCATCAACAAAACTAGGAAACATCTCTGCCACTTTAATCACCTCAGCAATAGTAGCCTGATTTGGTGCCCGGAACAAATTTTTAAAATGTGTTACCCCACACCTGGCCTTATCATCAAAACTGCTATGGGTGTTTCCATCATCATCCTTCAGATTCCAGATGGTATTAGCTACCTTTCTCCCTCTTGCATAAGCATGGAATTTTTTTTTATTATCATCCCCACATTCCAGCCAAATCGCTCTGCTCTTCAGCCGCCATGTCTCCTGCATTTCACATAACAATTTGTTTCGTCGCCCTTCCAAGCTGATTAAAACCTCCTTGGATTCCTGAGAGGTCAGTCCCCCCCCTTCACCCTCATATATCCCCTGTAGCTCTTCCTCCACCTGTTTCAATTCTGCATCTTCCCTACATCTCTTAGCAATAGCCCAGTCTTTGACCAATCTTTTCATCTTTTTAATATTATCTGCAAACTGAAAGGCAGCTGATCTATCATAATCCCTATCAAAGGGTGTCCAGTTTGTAAGAAAGAGATTTTTAAATGTCTCATTTTGTAACCATAATTTATTGAATTTTAAGGGACTCGGTGGATTTACAGGCCCCTTTTGGATCTCAAAAAAGATAGGGAAATGATCAGAGCTACCCCCATTACCAACCCACTGTCGAACTTGAAAGAATCTGTCCACCAACTGTTCAGCCACCAGAAAACGATCAATCCTTTTCGCCACCCTAGCTTCCCCACTGCGATTATTTCGCCAAGTCGGTTTCAACTTGAGAGGCTCTATATCTAACAAACCCATAACCATTAACTTCTGAACAAAGTATCCGGCCAACGAATCCACTTGTGCATGTGGTCCCCATACCTCATTCAGACCCAGAGAAAAATTTAGATCCCCCCCGATGATCAGTGTATCACTACTCAAGAGGGGGTTTCCAAACAGTGAGTCCCAGAACTCAATTCCATGCAGGTAAGGCCCATAAATATTAATCACCTTAATAATGTTCCCCAATTCAACCGACATAACATCAACACAAAGAACAGAATCCATTCCCCATGAATTCACAAGCTTAAAATTACAGTGCCTCCATCCCACAACCAACCCCCTAGAACGTCCCTTTACATCCAAAGTGAGAAAGGACCATCCAGGCAGCCAGCTCTCCAAACGATTCTTAATAACATCTCCTACACCTAAGGTCTCTTGTAACAGGATCACATCCGGGTGTTCAAGAGTAAGCACCCTTCTGAAGGCTGATTTCTTGTTGGGCCCAACCAGACCCCGGCAATTGAAAGACATAATCTTCATGTACGCCCTTTCTTCAAGGCATTCCCCGCTCTAAGTGCCTTAACAATCGAAATTTGTTTCCCTTCCATGAGATCAACCCTTGCCTTGGATTGTGCCTTATGAATATTTGATTTTCTTCCCCTTCCCTTACGTGCAGGTGTAGTAACTTTCCCCAGCCCCGTAGAGGGAGTTTTCATACAGGAGCGTAGGAAATAACCCGAGTCTTGTGATTCCGTGGGAGAGAGGTAATCCTCCTCTAGAGCATCTCCGGGATCAGGGTCAAAAAAATCATGTGGGGTATCATCCACAACAACTATACTAGCAGTAACAGGTTCCAAAATCGGTTCCAAAGAGGGAGTAATCAGAACCGTTTCATTCTTCTCACCATCGTGAAAACCAGACCGAGACCCCCCAGGACCCAAATTGCTCGAGAGAGAAAGGTTGCGTAGTCCCTCCACCCAATATTGCCTCAATAAAGTAACAGAGTTCATAAATAAATTGACAGTATGGGGTAAAGAGAGAGAGGAGATACCAGGGAAGTCAGGTCCCCGAAGTACATCTTCAAGCTGTTGAGTAGTCACCAATTCCATCTGTTCTGCCGCAGTCTTCACCACCACCGGACACACCTGATTAGGTTCATCTTCGGACGGCACATTCCCAAAGTCATCTGAAGAGGAATGGACAAAATCAGAAGAACCTGATCCAATTTCCGAGTAGTGCACCTCAGCTCCTGAAGTAGGTTTTCTCCGCCCCCCCAACTGATTTCGAAATGGAAGGCTGCAATCGGATACGGGGTGTCCATAAGCATGACAGCGTCGACACCTAAACGGAACATTTTCATAGTCCAAAATTTGAGTGATGATATCCGGTCCCCATTCCAACTTTATATCTTCTGCCAGCCCCTCTCTGATATTGATGTTCACCAGAATGTGTGCAACCTTTTGACATAGAGTCTCCATAAAAGACATATCCGCCTCCAGGAAGGTCCCCAATATATCGCCGATCCGTTTGAAATGATGTATGTCCCAGAAGTGCAGTGGAAGGGCTGGCAGACAAACCTAGATTGGAACTACATCCACCCTTTCCCGGCTGGCATCGAACAAAGAATGCCATAGCTTCAGCAACATCGGAGTGTGATTGAGATGCCAGTTCTTATTCAAAACCCTCCGCAGCTCCTCCTCTTTAGAGAATTTGAATGCGAACCACCCCCTATTTAGCTCCACCACCACCGGCAAATGACCCACCAGATCCTTCCAATTTTCATCAACCCAATCCGCCACCGTCTTCCTTGAGAAATTGCGTCCCATAACCCTGCCAACAAGGGTAAAGTGTGCCATCTGCAAAACATTACCCCATGCTATGTCTTCACCCACCGCATAGTTCTTAACCACTTTTACCTTGATCCAGCTCTTTCACCGCTTCTTCACCGGTCCGCCACCACATTTCTTCGAGCCCTCTGCAGCCTCAATGGTCTCCTTGCCCCGACCCCCGTCCCACTCCGGAGAGCTAAAACCCTGCTTCTCTGCAACCCCAAGGGAAACCCTTCTATCTTCCTCCGACGAGAACCCACTTGAACCACTGCCCAACCGACCCTGTCGAGCCGCACCTTCCGTCGCAACCCTGTCAAAACCCACCACCTCCTCAGACCCACCCTGCACCGTTTCAGCTGGAAACCCTAGGGCCTTTGAGAAAAAAAACCCTGCTTCCCTCCAGCTCGTATTACTGAGCAAATCAACCGACTGCTGTTCTACCACAGGGCCCTTCGTTATCCCAGGTGTCTCTGGCGAAGGGAAGAAAGCAGACGGAGAAAAGTCAGTAGGAAAGTTTAACGGCTCCAAACCCGCCGGCTGAAGCATCTCAGTTCCCAGCACCGGAAAATCCACCAGCTCATCTAGATCCCTACCACATGGCACTCCCCATCCATCGCGGCCATCCATCCTGTCACTTACATAAACAACAGCTTCCTGATCTTCCATGGCAGCAAAAAAAGGTTCACCCAAACCGTCACAGTCACCAATCTGCTAAACTCCAAACCCTAGGAAAACCACACTGCCCTCTTGCCAAAAAACAATAAAAAAGAACTACCATACCCCCGTGAATGGGGAGTAGTCCATATTCCTGACCGCGTCCCAAGTCAATGCAGCCGTGGCTGACCGATCCCTATCAGGGATGGCCCTCCCAAAACCCTCATAATCCAGCTCGCCGTCTCCAACCCGTCGTCCTCCCAGTGCTCCCACCCAGGGAATGTGGACTCTTACTACTCAAAGTTGTTTTATTCATACTACCATAGTGAATCTTATTATTGTCCAACATGGGGTCATTAAGCCACTAAGGTCCAAAAACAAATCCAATCCCCAAGAAAACAATGGTAGGGTTGATGAGTGGGTGTAAATCATTCAAAATAATAATCAAAATACCAAGTCATTTATTACTTTGAAAGTCTAAGACACTAAAGTGACTACGATCAAGGGGCAAGCACAAACTAAGATTGGGCCTATGCTACACTGGAGGTAGTTGTAGACCCTCCTTTGGATTCTTCCTCTTGGGGAGGAGGAAAAAGGGATTTTTCTTGGATTCCTTTGCTAAACAATCAAGGAAATGATATGCCAAATGGATCTTACAAGAAAAGGTGAGTACTCTAGACCAATGGATGCATGCTTGTATTAAAACCACTAAAACATTGAATGAATTCAATGTTTTAGACAGGTTACGAGAGCATGAGAATGCAAGAATCTTGTTAGTGATACACACATGCACATGGAAACACGCAAGTATACATGCACTTGAAAACACGCAAACACACTAGCATATAAAAAGGTGGGTTGTTTTCATGTCCATCTGAACCATTCCAATATGCTTTTGAACTTCAACATTATGGGCTTGTGGAACATGATCCATTTGTACCTATAAAGCATAAACATAACTACATTGCTACAAAAATTACTTTCAATCTACAAAATTTTACATATATACACATAACTTCATGTAACTTATGACATGACAACATACTTGTTTATTTGGATAGCTAGCGAACTTGCACTTTCTTTTATTGTTTATGTATACATTTATGCATGTATGTATGTGTATGTAACAAAAAACTTGATCAGGAGCTATGTTTTACAACCATTATCACATGTTAATAATACATGTGAGAGAATTAATGCAAATAACACGTGTTCCCCACAATTTCCCAATCCATGTCAACTGTTGCATACATATCACAACATCACTTGCTAAACCCCACTCTCAATCAAGAATTATCATAACTGTTTCATACATATCACAACATCACTTGCTAAATCCCACTCTCAACCAAGACTTATCATTTATTGGTTAGTGAAAGTGGTATTATGGAATGCAAACCACAATTTTAAGATATTTTACTCTCATATAAACAATATCATGGCATCATACATAAACAACAAATAAACATTTAAACTATGGAATAATAGCCAAATCTGTGCATCTATATTCAAAATTGGTCAATTTGTACATATTTTACAAAATTGCATGTTGTGCTCAATATACATAATGGTACCTTGTGCCCAAACATGATAGAATGACACCTCATGCCCAAGACACAAAATGGCACCTCATGCCCAAAACTATACTATCATG
Organism: Larix kaempferi; assembly: GCA_027924585.1. Taxonomy (NCBI): domain Eukaryota; kingdom Viridiplantae; phylum Streptophyta; class Pinopsida; order Pinales; family Pinaceae; genus Larix; species Larix kaempferi. The sequence continues at coordinate 6,658,447 of BSBM01000748.1, forward strand.
GACGATATACATAATGGATGGGTCATTGACCCTTTTCAATCTCGCCACTACTAGGTGCATCCCAAAATACGATCTTCCTCCTCTTAGATTTGGAGGAAATTCGAGTCTTCTTACGTATCAGAGTTGTGTGTTGTTTTGGATATTGGAAAGGGAAAAAAAGTCACTTAACACTTAGAAAATGATACTTTAGAATTCCATAAAAAATTAATCGCATATGGGGGTACAAGTCATGAGGGAATTGTCGTCCTCCCTAACCCTAATCACTCCGCGACATCTCCTTATAGTAATTACAAGAATCAATGAATGCAATTTAATCAAAATTCCTTAAGCCAATTGCATTCATGCTGGATAAACATTTCATCAACTAATGATCTCATCATGAATAATTTAGGAAATGGTAAATATTGGCTAGAACCTGGTCAATAGGTGTGTGTACAATGGATATAACCATAGGGGCTACCACAGGACGAACATGGGCAGGGTGGATGGGTGCATCCATAGTGGATACAATAGGGGGGATGTAGTAGGGCAACCAATTTCACTCACATTGCATGCAATAGGGGGATTTAACAGGGTGAACGAGTGGACACACAATGGATGCACAGCATGAGGGTATATAGTAGGGTGCATGGGTGAAACAAATGGAAAATTTCGTGGTGGTGGGAGGTGATAAATCCCCATGGGTTATAGGATAGGAGTAACAATCCCATAGGGGGACATCGAGAAGCCAAGGGTTGGTGCAAGGTGGCCAGGGAATGTACCCATGAAAGGTGGTCATGGTGAATACATGTCAAATATGGGTGCCTAGATATTAATTTATAATATGATAATTAATACAAAAAAATGAAAATAAACTAAAATAAGAACAAATTTCACATTAAAACCAAACTTAACTTGACACACGATACCTAAAATTAGGGCAAGTTATCTACCCTAGGTGGAGATGGGTTCTCACTTTCCTTGGTTGCAACCTATATAAATGCAACAATGCATACTCAACAACAATTAACTTGAGAGGATGTTCCCTATGCATATCAAGAGGCCATCCAATAGCATATAATATTTTTATTTTTAGCTCTTCCTTTGACTCTAGTTTAAGTTAATTTTTTATATGTTTTAACTAATCATATGGAAATTATTTTTGACATTGTTTAATTTGTACACTCTTTTAGAAATATTGACATTAGATGGTAAGAAGTAATCCTTGCAATTAGTCTAATTATAATATTCTTAATCAAATTCTTCTTTGTTAGATTCATAAATATCTATTCCTCTATTTTATAATTCATTATATTTTCTATAAAAAAGACATAATTCATTATATATTCTACCAGCATAGATCCATCTTGAACACGTATCTATCAAGCACCAAGAGGGATCCAATTTCTTGAGGTGTATTTCTTTTTTTAAATTTAAATTCAAGAAATTTGATGTCTCTTGATTGATAGACCCTAGTTTAAGTATTATAAACAAACATGATTTTTTAAATACTTTTCATAATATTTTATTTTATGAGCCAACATGGATTTTTTTTAAATACTTTCATTAATTTTTTATTTTATGAGACGACATGAATTTATTAATGGTCGACATAATATAATTTATTACTTTTTACTATTAGATGTAATGCTACATCACACATGTAACGCCACACATACACGTTATAAAATCTCCCCCATACTGGGATGTAGAGCACCTTGTTTCACTCGGTGCAATAAAAAAGACATGTACATATGATCCTATTCACTTACATTTATGTGTAAATCTTAAAATACAAAACTAAAAATATATAAAAAATAGGATACATATTTTTTTTAATATTAAATAATATTACTAATGTCATATTTGTATAAACCTTGATCTCCAATGGAATGAGTAGTATCCAAAATTCATGATGCACCTTAGTTTTGGTGCATAATTGTTAATAATTTTTTTGTGCATGCCATTTTAGGAATGCCGCAAAAACCACATATTGATCTTTTTATCATATAATGTTTTTATAATTTTTTTAGTAACTTTAATATAGTCTAGACAAGCAATATAAAAACTCATAATGCACCCAAATTAGTAATCATTAAACAATGTGTTGCACATACTATTTCAAGAATAACAAATAATAACACTTAGTTTGAACCTTTTGTCATACAAAATTCTTTAATACTTTTAGTACATTCTAGGCAAGCAACGTACTAAAGGTACTAAAGAACCCATGAGGGTCAACCTAGTTAATGATTCACACTTTCCCTACCTTAGTGGATGCTTTTATTGATGCATTATATTGGTAAAAAACTAGACATTGCTTTAATTAACAACTCTCACAAAACACTCAATATGTCACCCTAGTTTACTCATAGTGTGACTATTAATTCATTTTCCCAAGATCCATTGTAATATGACTTGAAATATGGGATGCTACACTTGCTCATGAGGGAAAATTGCTTAATGAGCTTGTACCTTTACCACATCATATAAATATATTGCTTAACCTTTTTTATGTCAAATACAAAACTTTTACTTAAACCTTTTAAATGGATGTTCCTGATGTAGCTCAAGAGGCCATCTAATAACAATTATAAAAGCACAAGAGTTGAGGTGTTGTTTTCATTTAATATTGAAATCATTGATTAAAACATATATACACATAGGGGAAATAAAGTAATATAAAAAAGTAGGAGTTAGGACCTTGAGCAAACAAGTTGCAATGGTTGTTGCATCAAGTCCAAGAGATCAAGCACCCTGCCACTTGCATGAAGGGGTGTCATTTTGGAAGAGTTGCACATGTTATGTCTACCAAATATTTTTCAAATGAAAGATTAAATACATAACCAATGAAAATATAAAAATTATGTCATACAAACCTTTTCCAATAAACTTTCCTAAATAGGATCCTCTCTCGATCGATAACAACTATTTCCATAATGAGAGCATCACTGAGGACAACAAGCACATAACATTAAAATCCAAATTTTCTAGATCAAGGCTTGACACCAAGTGATTTAACATCATTAAATGATGTTTCTCAATGAGAAGCCTCTACAAATGCATTATGATGGACTAGACTGCATGTCACTGAGATAATATCACAGTACTAGTAGCTCAAATATTATCTCCAATATGATGTGGCTTTTATGGGTTGGGCCTACACCTAGGAGTGGAAGGTCCTCTTAGTGAGTATGACTCTAGTAGTTTCTCGATTATGAGCTAAGCCAAGGCCAACCCCTTAGAATTCACTAATGTCAAAATAATTGACATGGGGATTAAGAATGAAATCATCCCATAATTTCCAACGAAAATACAAGGGAACCTCCTTGTTATTGTAGGGGGGTTTATAAAATACCATAAACCATCGATCCATCCAGTTGACTTTCCATGGTTGGAATGTGCACTAATCCATGTAAAAACGTCACTTTCACAAATCAGGTGGCTGGTTGGTTCTAGGGTCGATGAGTAACTAAACAATGGATTCTTTGGTTATAATCATTGTTTAACCTCTTCCTTACTAATTCCAGTTGAGTAAAACTCTCTCATATTGGCCCTTCAGTTAAATATATAATTAGATAATTGGTCATGGGCATGGCCAATGGAAGCAACAATGGTGTCAAAGGAAGTGGCCAGTGGCAAGTGAGATGGTTCTCTTGTGTTCATATGTTCCCCAATTAAGTTTCTAATCTCATCTAAACTTTGACTTATTTTGGTTTATGGGCCTTGTGGGGGGAGGGTAGGGTTTTTTTTGTTTGGATCAAGGTTTTCCACCATCTTTGTGGAATAATAATTGCAATTCAAAAATAAAAACACATTTTAAAAATTGCAAATTTTTGAAATGTAAAAAATATAAAATAGGTAAGAAAAATAAAATTTACCTGCTTTGTATGGCGATGAATCCTTAGGAATGAATGACAATGAATCAAGCAATATAGATCCTTCTATCTAGAATTCTCTTGCATTTACTAGATAACCTAAAAATCGTTCTCCATATTGAGAGGGATAAACAAACAATAAACAATTGACCCTTATTTTTTGTTTATACATAGATGAACACAAACGTGATCCTAGTGTTGTAGGCGCACCTAGGAATGCACACGCTTTCTAAAAATGAACATGTGTTCCTAATACATGCATTTTGTTTTACTATTTTTAAATTAGCCATTTTTCCAGCGAAAAAAAACTACTATTGATATTCAAAAATGAATCAAATAATACAATGAAGTTCATGATTCAGCAGCCGAATCAAGTAACATGAGAACATCAAAACAGAAAAACATGATCTCTGCATCAATCTCATAACCCCTTAATGGTTCCATAGCTACTAGCATCACTGTATATAAGCATTACATACAAAATACAAGAGTATGAACCCAACAGATCAGAAAATAACACCTATAATCAGTCAAAAAAGTAGGTGGAGCCACAGTCCTGTAGACAATTATCGAGCCATTCCTCCCAAATCAGCTGCCCTTCTACACCAGATAAAGCTTGCTTTGAAAGCTTGTCAGCAAGGGAGTTATGTTCTCTATAAATATGCTTGAATATGATTCCCTGCTGCTTTGAAATTTCAAAATGAGTCCGTAGAGCCCAGTGTCTCAAGTTCAATACATTAAGTTTGAATTCACCCGCATCCCATTTGATGGTAACCCTGGAGTCACCGTAAACCTTGATATTAACCAAACCAAAGATATTAGCAATTTTAAGAACACACTAGAGAGCCATTAACTCCGCTTTCATGTTTGATCCTGATCCACAATTAACTCCGCTTTTAAATTAGCCATTTATATGTGGCATGGTTGCATGGATGTTAGGTCGGGGGATGAACTTGTTTAAAAGGAGCGTGTGTGCATTTCTCAAAGTGCTCATGCGTTTCTAATTTAGGGAAAAGCACGCGTTCCTATTGCAATAGAAATGGTCAAAGCAACTTCTTGCAGGCCCCCTTTTGCCTTTTTACGTGCATACAACAATCAAGAGTATATTATATAGTTATCATGGTAACTTTCATTTAGCTTTTGTTCTTCAATTCTCTACTATCATAAGTGTGCATAGTACTAAAAACTCCGAGGACCAAGTGGTACCAGAGAAAGTTGTGTTCTTACATCACATAGTGATTTGAAGATATAATTAATGAATATTGTGTATAATAGAGAGCTTAATGGTTAAGTACATTGTTTCCTCGTTGAAGGTCATAAGTTCAAATCTAGAAAGGATTTTGTACTATGTAGTCAACTTATTTCATGGAGAAGTTCCCTGATTCTACAAACAAAGGGATGCAATATGTAACCATGAAACATATAATACATGATGTAATCACATTTCCTATATCTTTATATTATAATATTATAGAGACAACCAAGGAAAAATTTAGGGGCGAAATTTAGCCCATGGGGTATTTTTCCAAAAGAAGATTTGTCAATTTACATTTTTTGAAGCCCCGTTTTGCTCAATTTTGATGGGGTAAAATTTTTTCACTCTAAAAATCGCCAAATTATTATATAAACTATATAAAATCCTTAGAAATTGAAATATTTTTAGAAAAATATTGCCAAATATTTTATAGTTGACATTTTAAGAATTGGTAAGATCCAACGTTTATACACTTTTAAATAAACATGGATCCTTAAAATTTTCCCTCGTCAAACAACCACCATTTTAGAAAATGTAGTGAGAGAGTACTAATAATCTAGTACCACTAAGAAAGAAGAAAACACATTATTATATATTTTTATTCAATGATTAAATCTCTTTAAACATTGAAAATTGTTTTGATAATAGAGTTAAGTGTTACCCCAAGTAAGCTGCAAAAATGGTCTTTCTCTTTAAATGTAGAACTTAGGCATCACAAAGTTGCAATTTCTATTAATATCTCGTCATTCCAATATTTAGAAGCAAGGGTTAGGATTAGGCTCGTAATTTTCCCTTTCTTCCTCTTGGTTTAAAGGGATAGGATTACGCTATTGATTTTCTCTTTCTTCCTCATGGTTTGGAGGGTTTTTCTTTTGATTTTTGAGCTCAAGGCTAACCATATCTTTATTCCTCATGGTTGGGGTGTTTTGATTTTGATTTTTGAGCTCAAGGTTCTATGGTTGATATGAAAAATAAAATATTGTAGTTAAGCAAAAATGAATGTTTGGAAAAAATAGGAAAAACAAACAAATAATTTTCTAAGAATAAGAAAAAACATATCTCAATACTGCTTCCCACAACAAATAAATTTTTTCTTCTTCCTTCTTCACCAGTGATTATTCTTCTTCAACAATGATTATTATGTGACGCTTATGCTTCCCACAAAAAATATTTTTTTTCTTCTTCCTTCTTCACACGGGGGGTTGAATATCATATCACGTCCACATTCACATTGGGGGGTTGAATACTCTTAAAAATCACAAAAATATATTGCCCCGTATTAAGGGGTTAAGGGGGATTTTTAATTTGACATGGTAATTTATAAATATTAGGGGTTATTTTATTTGGGAGTGTTGAGGAATAACCTCCAAATTGTGGGATGGATTCATACGTCCAAATCACGAGCTCAATTCATACGCACTTGAAACTTAAGGACCTTCTATTTTTATTTGATATTGCTTATGATCCTAAGTTTTGCAATTTTATAATAGTGTACCAATGATAATATCGATGGAAGTCTCTTTGGATTATTGGTCTTGAACAATTCTCATTTAATAGCTTATTTAGGCTTGGTTTGAATTGATGTTATATTGTTTTTTATCTTTAAGTTAAGAGATGTTACAATTAAATGGGAGTTCCGGACTTGAATAATTGTATTGTATTTTTTGTAGGCATTTAAGTAAAAGATTTAAATCTTCATTTTTAGGTTGGGGTTTAGGTGGGCATTGAGATTCAATTAAACCTTGCTCCACGGAAACCAAGAAAAGTGAGATCAATCTTTCTTGGCTCACTGGAACCAAGAAAAGTTAGAATAATGTTTCTTGACTAATTATTTCTTTCAACTTTTTGTATTCTTCTTTAATATTTTCACATTGCCAGTTAGGAATAGTTGTTAGATTGAGTTATATTTGGCACATTCATAATTGTAATTTCAATTCTTATATGAAAGGCATCTGTCTTAATATTGTATTGGAATTAACATGAACATAGGTGAAAATCTAAATCCTTATTTACGTACCCTATGTGTTATCGTTACCATGAAATGCTATCATATAAGTTTCACCATCTATGTATTTTTATAATTATTGCATGCTTGAAACCTAACAATGGAGATTTTCCTCTATCCTTTAAAGATTAAAAAAACTAGATATAACCCAAGAAAATGTAACTAAATGTTGTTAATTCCCGTAATTGCAAGAATAAATGTAGAGGAAGTGGAGGCAATTCATTGGATCTTGTGAATGACCCAAATCCAAGCTATGGACATGATCATATAGTGTTATTGAAAAGTAAAATGAATTTTTCTATGTTCTTTTGGGTTCAAACATCAATTATGTTTGTTTTGATAGGAAGGTAGGGGCGTCCATCCAAAAAAGGGTTTCAATTTTGCATTTTTATAGAGTTTAATTTATTAAGCTTATAGAAAACATGAGTTCTCTATTGCTATATTCATATTTACATGATATCAAATTGGTAGATTGGCAGGTTGTGGTGTGAAACATTTGCAATTCTCATCTTGTCTAAGCATTGCACTAACCATTGGACTATCGGTCTTTTACATTCTTTCTTATGTTGATCTCTTGACTAGGTTGTGTTTTACGCATTTTACCTTCCTGAGTACTATTTCTTTGGGTGTTCCACTATCCAATGCTACAAATTGATCAGTCACCCCTGCAATCCTAATGTGATCATTATTAGAATTATACTATTATTTTATTTAGCATCTTGTTTGCTTATACTAAGATGTGTTAGGGCTCCTATTTGTTACAACTTGATAATATGACATAAAGGGGGTGTTAAAAATGGGTTGATAAAAATGGATACCTATAATATCTAGTGAAACTAGGGGTTTTCTTAATTGGAAATGCATATTGGGAGGGGGGTTCAACAATACAATTTTAGGATGCGTTTTCCAATATTTAGTGAAATTAGGGGTATTCTTTAATATCATGTGAACGATCGTGTTATGTAACAAGTTCATTGAGTAAAACCCCGTGCTTCTTCACCAGTAATTATTCTTCTTAAAAAATGATTATTATGTGATACTTATCAATTTTTTTTTACTATATGCAATAATGATATGGTCATGCTTGTAAATCAAGGGTGGACGTGTGGTGTTCTTCCCAATGCATGTTTGAGGTTTTAACTAAGAGTTTTGAATTAACGAGAAAGAGTCATGTGATAAGGCATTTTTCTTTTCATTCATGTATAGGTAATGTATATGCCATTAAACTTAATACAATTTTAAGACATAGTCATTGTTATGGTGCTAGGGTCGACATCGTCGAGGTTGAGAATTTAAACCACCACCATTTTATGGCTTCAAGTAACAATTTAAAACACCACCATGTTTATATGGTCTCAGGGATATGATGTGAAAGTTCATAACAAGGATACGAAGTGAAAATTTAGGGAAAAATCATGATGGAATGATTTAATGAACTTAACTTTGTGCATAGGCGCACCATTTTATTTATTTGTATTGTATTATCATAGTCATTGTAGTTTTAATGAACTTAACTTTGTGCATAGGCGCTCCATTTTATTTATTTGTATTGTATTATCATAGTCATTGTAGTTTCATGATCATTATTGCATTTTCAATTTCACAAAATATCTTAATGAGACAAAGTCATTGTATTAATTTAATTTATTGTTGTTAAATGATACTTCTTATCTCAATTAGAAATTTTTTTAAAAAATGACTTCCTTTTAATAAATTTACAATATTAGAACATTTTTATATCAAAATATTTGTGAAAATTTATTATTATAAATTCATAATATTAAAATATTTTTATACCAAAATACTTATGACAGTTTATTATTACTCATTGATTTAAACATAAAAACATAAAAACATAAAATAATGAGAAATATCACTTTACATCTAATTATTCTATCATTTACTACAATATTAGAGGGTGTGTGCAAGAAGATGAGGGTCACTTTAGATGCAATGCTACTTTTTTCAAATCTCGTTCCTGATACCTAAAACATAACGCGTTTATGATATTTACCACCTGCCATGGTAAGACCCGAGCCTAACATGTCATTGGACATGTAGGCTAGGTAACAATAACGCGTACGCGTTATGTAGTTAAAAAACGCGTACGCGTACGCGATATGTAAAACTAAAAATGAATTTAAAAACACAGTCGGCCGATTGCCGACCACCCGCGACACTCACGCATCAGAAACGCGAATAGAGGCGAAATTGACCCTGGACGAGGACGCTTTGTGGCCCACTCAACTATCCGTGTTGCTCGATTTAGCTGGAGAGGAGACAAATTCACCGGTGCATTCTCATCTAGTCAGGTAATTTATTCACCCAAACAATTTTTTTGTGATTTTTTAATCCCAATTACTATTTTTTTATTGTTTAACCTAGTTTTGTAATATTGATCAAATTGGGAATAACCCAATTTGTAATTAAATTCACACCTCAAAATGAAACCCTTTTCAAAAAACTCAAAACTTCATAATCAAACCAAAAATTGAAAAAATTAAAACTCCCCCCTTTCTACAATGTATTCATCTAAGTCACCCGACACGAGGACACGGGACACGAGTGTCCCCACCAGGCTTCAAATTTGAAGCCTTCAGGCCACTTCAAATTTTACCCACACGTCATAGAAGGCCACTTCAAATTTTACCATGCAAAAAAAATTTAATTTCATGGTAAGCCCTTCAATAATTAAATTAACCACTACTGTTTAAAATTGCAACAGAAGGGTAGCTTCAAATTTCACCCATCAACAATTTTTAGTGGGAAATTGGGAATGCGGCTACTAGCTAGGTGACTTGGGAGTGGGACTCGCTTACTCTCCAATATCCACGTGTTCGATCATCCATGGATCATGGACCATTGGGCCTCTAATAATATCATTGAGCAACTTACGTGGACGGGCTTACACTGAGTAGCCCATGGCTTGAACGCTTCGAAGTTCTCGTGTTTGTAGCGAGCGCTTACGTGTTTAACACATTTAATGGCATCAACAAAATTATTAAACCTGGAAGGTGGCTCATACGTGTTGTTGCTAGCGGGCTTACCAAGTTACAAGTTATCACATACCAATTCGTGAATGCTGACTCCGTGAGTTAATTGAGTATTCAATGTATAATATATTATGTTAATATGCCCACGCGAATTTGGCATTTCAGACAAAATCCACAATCCATAAACTTCTTGTAATGTTGCAGGTTGTTGCTCCTGCCCGTGGCCCCTACCTATAGACCTGTGTTTTCTTTGTTGTATCAAGTTAATCCTACCATCTACGGCTCCCAGCCTCACACCCTGTGTTTTCTTTGTTGTATCAAGTCAATGCTGGAATTCCATGCTTCCATGGCTCCGACCATATTGCATGAATAGAAACAAGATTTTTCTTATACCCCTATTCCACTGTGGTTGAGCTACTTCCAAGTTCCACCTACCCTATCTCCTCCAGTCCTCCAGGATAGTTTGCGGAGCGAAGCTGGCAATGCCAGCCTGCCATAAACATATTTAAAGAAATTCGTTTTCTTTGAGGAGCTCAACTTCAAGGCTGACTAGATTTTTGACATCCTATGAATTTACAGGTCTGCTATATCCACTGAAAAATAAAGCCTCTCAACTTTACTACATTAGTAAACATTGAAATTTTGATGTACTATTACATTTTCAAATGAAAAGAATAACTTATTATTAATAAAAAAATCAAATCATATTAATATATTAATGAATTTGAATTTAGCTTCCCAATTATATTAAAATAAATTATACATTTTAAATGATCCACAACCAAATATTATACTGAGAAGGAAATGGAAAAAAAGGAATTTCCTCAACACAACATGCTATTTCCTTATGATGATGCTTTTACGTTTATGATTACCAACCTTGGAATCAGGTTTGGTTATCCGAAGGTGTAATATCTTCTAAGCTAAGTCAATAGGTAGGGATGTTGGTATTGATATAATTATGACAAAGTTTTATAAAGGATTAGGAACAATTCCGTTGGCTTGTAGATGACATATTTATGGATAAAAAGCTTGTTGTTATGAGATAATGACATCATGCCTCAAAAACATGTCCCATACAATCTAATGTTAATGGGCGCTCTACATAGAAATTGGAATGTCAACATTTGTGAGTACAATAAATATGTGGATGATTTTGGCCTACTACAACTTTAATATATTGAGTGGATTGATAACCTTCACAATTATATAAGAGATTGTAGCTATGACTAGGAGGAGAGTTAACAATGCAACAAAATCAAGTAATCAATTTTTGTGAATAAAATGAACATAAGACTCCCACCAAATTTCACTGAATCTACGTCTTAACAAAAGAACTCATCGTTTCACGGGATTCCACCCCATCAATCCTTTTAACAGTAATGGCCATAACAGTTGCTACAACCCTAGCGCGAGAAAAATCAATCGAGCTACGCATGACAATACTTGAAACCAGACTTTTTGAACTCCCTATTACGTCATAGGAATCAATACTACTTTCTCCACAACATGTGGCACCCTCAATATCTTCCATCACCGCAATTTACATTTGATAAAAAACTTGTTCCCAAATAGTAATTACCCCATTCTTTGCTCTAAAAAGGCCTTGGTTAACCTAGAATCCAATCCATACAACATGAACACATCCATATATACACATCGAATAAATATTAATAAATTTCTCATAGCCCTTCAATAGTGTTCAATATCTCATAGCCCTTCATAGTGAAATGGGACCCCACCCTTCAAATTTGATCCCTGGTCCCCACTAGACACGGTGACCCCCGGAATTATGACACGTAGGACACGGTGACCCCCGGAATTAATATATTTTTAAAATATATTAAAATTTAAAAATATAGACATATAGATCATCCAATAAAATTTAACATTTACAATTACAAATATTCAATAGAAATTACATTTACAATTACAAATATGAAATATTCAATAGAAATTAGATCATTCACAAATCACAACACATTTGTCATTCACAATCACAAAACACAATGAGACATTGAGACACATAGATGCAAACTCATCACTGCCTTGATCCTCCTCCTCCATGCCTGAATCAACAAACTCATCACTGCCTTGATCCTCCTCCTCCTCCTCTCTGCCAATCTGACTAACTTACTTTTTAATTGTCAAATGTTTAATTTTAAGTTTTAAATGTATGTAAGTAAATGCCATTAAATTGCTTATGTGAGTTTGATTTAATACATGTTCAATTTTGAAGAGACGTCATTATATACCATGTATATGTTTCTAATGATTTTCGTATTAATATCTTTATTGCAGTTGCGGCTATGGATGCCAATGCCGAAATATTGATTGAGCTTGCCCAATTGAGGGGCATAAGTGAAGCTTTTAGTGGTGGCGACAGGATTCGCCGTTCACTTGCATCAACCTTGGATGCAATTGTGGACACAATTTCACAATCTACGAATGTCCTGTATGATATTGCATCTTACAGAGAAAGAAAAAGACAACAATATGCTGATGGACTAGATTACAATGCAGTAAAAAAGCTAAAAATATCCAAAGAGGTTATATTTGCATTGTTTAGGGACCCTCGGACGGGGGAAATCCCTAATGCAAGCAAGCCGCATATCTCCATTGAGTGGTGCACGTTTCAACCATTTGTTGATAACTGGATGGACAGATGGTACATGGTTTTTGATATGCCACCACACAACAACAGGGAAATTCCCTTATATTTCCTTCGAAAGATGTATGCAGAGTTCGTGTTGCATAAACACGTTAACTATTTTGACATCTTACAGTTCCAGGGGATCGGTGGGGGGATGCCCCAAAACCGACCCAATGCCAGGCTTCGAGACCAGGATCGCCCTATCCCTGCACCTCGCAGGCAGTTGCCTGGGCCAGATGTCCCACCAGCACATCGCATTATTCCGCAGACACGGGATGCATTTTTGAGTTTGGCACGGACGGTTGTTCGCCATGGCAGGATGGTTCAACATATGGGTGAGGAAGGGACATCTGTCCCTGGTGTGGTACATACACCAGCTCGTCACCATGCAGGACCATCAGCTACTGCAGGACCATCAGGACCATCCACTACTGCAGGACCATCAGGACCATCCACTAGTGGAGGACCATCAGCTATTCCCCATCCTAGTACTGATCCTCACGAGTGCACGTCATGTGGTCGTCCCTGCTATGGTATTGCATCAGATGTTGCCTTCAGTGGCTTTTTGAGAGAGGTATCTTGATGGTTAATTGTAATAAATTCTTCATTTATTTTCGTCTTTGTACACATATATATAGTTTGAGCTAATATATTAATTTTGTGAACTTGCAGTTGATGATGATTACCGGCAGTGACGCCCCAGAGCCGGATGTTCCAGACTCGACAGGGGGGCATGATGCTACCCATTCGGCAGGCCCATCTTATATACCACCTATTGCCGTATCTCACACCGAGGTAAACATTTTAAAATTTCAGTTTTTTAATACTTGTTAATTTGTTAATTTGCACATACTTTACATTTTAGTTCATTAATGCTATATACGGTCTAATATTTACAATTATTAAACTTGCAGATGGCAGATCCTTCACAGGGGCAAGGTAATGTGGAGGTAGTGCCCATGGTCATACCGTTCCCTGAAACGTCTGGGCTCCAGGTAAACAATTAAAAATGACATTTTTTAAATACATGTTTGTTTGTTGAATCATGCATGTCTAACTACATGAACACTTGCTGACTGTAGGCACCATCCGACACATCTGGCCCATTGCCTGTATTTGCATCTCCCTCCAGGCCATTCGTGAACAAGGGTCGTGTGTATGTGAGGCGTTCTACTCCGAGAAAGACTCCAGCTGCCCACGACCATGGGCTTACTCACACCACGGTAATGTATATCCTTCGATGATATTTGTTGTTTAACTTGAAATCCAGTGCATAAATCGTTTTTGTTAATGTTTGAATTGCATGTTTACTGCAACAGGAACCCGAGTTGTCTGCTGAGAACCTTGCATCGATGGTTGATGCAGCAGTTAGTGCCGCATCTGCAGTGGCGACTGATCACACACAGGTATGTAACTATTTCAACATTATCTTTACATAGTTTATTATTGTTAGACCTATTGTTTATTCATGCATTTCTAACTATTTCAACATTTTTTCATTGTAGCCACCACCAGCAGGAGCAGTGCCTGGCCCCCCTGGTTCAACCATCCTGGATGTTCAACCGACGGCTCCATCTGCTACACAAGCAACACAATCTCCTTTGTCAGTTGAGGTGAGATGTCCTTCAGTGACCAAGTGTTTCATGCACTTTCCATGCACCAGTTGATAATTGTTGAGATAATGTATTAGTGTACATAGTTAGTTGAATTTAACAATTGATATTTAATTTGCAGGATCCAGGGATGCACATTGATCCTAGGGATGTGCCTAGAGGATCAACGTCGGGAAAGAACAAGAGAAAGCTTGAGTTTTGATAGTTTTGGATAGTTTTGGACACATGTGCTTTTGGATACTTTTGTATATATATGTACTTTTCGATACATTCAGTTTTGGAGACATGTACATTGACTTTATTGTGCATGTACTTTTGGAGACATGTACATTGACTTCATTGGATACATGTACTTTTCGATACTTTTGGATATACATGTACTTTTGGAGACATGCACTTTTGGAGACTTTTGGATATACATGTACTTTTGGAGACATGCACTTTTGGATATATATGTACTTTTGGATACATGTACTTGTGTCATTCTAATGTGTTGATTTGTGTGGATTATCTATTACTCATGAATGCACTATGTCAAAAGAACAAACTATTATATTCAAAGGTTTCAACGAATTCACTACATGCATGCACTAATTGGTATCTAATTAAAATTTGTGATTTTGGATGATCATTACAAGTTATGTCAAAGTTCTTGCTCGTGTAATTTAATCAAACTAAATGCAATACAATGTTTTCAAGGTTTCAACGAACTCACTCATGCACACCCATTGCCATCAACTACCAATGAAAGTCTAACATTATGAGGTTCTTCTTAAAAAATGGGTAATATTTCCTTGATGATCGTAAATTGAGAACCATTTGTAGCCACTCATATAATACCATCTTCACTTATCTTTGTACATGATAATCCATATAATGTGCTATGTTTTTTAACCTAAACAATCATCAAAAACCTAGAATTATAGGGATATGACAAAGAACCTTATGGGGCACCTTATATATTAACCTTGTGTATACATTAGGATCTTTGTCATACCATTGTTTGAAATGTCATTCAATACCTTCAATTTTATCAACATCAAATTAGTAGACAAAGTGACCCATCTTTGATCTCTTGTATAGGCCTTTGTGTGCCTTATCAATAAGATGTACATCATGAATATTATCATAGGTCTCATACATAGGTGCATCCTCATCCATGCAAACAAAGGTGTCATGGATCAACCTATTATCCCTTTATTCTCAATAATATTAGTATCATTATCTTCCATAGGATCAAATTCAACTCCATCACCCCCCATTATTACTACTCTAAATTACAGCCTTAGGAGTTTTGATCATGTGTTTTTGTCTCTTTAGGAGTTTTGAAATATTATACTCTTTCAAAAATAATATGGAAGTTCAAATATTTAAAAGTGGCTTAAATTATAAAATGGGCGGAAATTCACCAAGTGTCCCTGAACGGCATTTTCATGCGACTTGCAACTCGACATAACTCGGAAACTGGACGTCGGACCGACGAACCGTCGACTCCGTTGGTCTCCTGGCGTGCGATTACCTCTAGGGGGCCCTCTCCCTCGTCTCCCCATGGCCCAGTGGCTTCATTGTGCATTCATTTCGTAAACTAGGGTTTTGCTCAGTGTAATTGCATGCAATCTCGCATTGGTGGGTCAACTCTGCAAAAACCTCCCCCGAGCCAGTGTTGGCAGTGTTCCCACGTCGGCATTGCCCACACACACTTGCGGGAGCCAACGGCACGCAATCTTCTTGCTCCATTTGCTTTTTGGCTCCCGGACGGAAATTCACCAAGTGTCCCTGAACGGCATTTTCATGCGACTTGCAACTCCACATAACTCGGAAACCGGACGTCGGACCGACGAACCGTCGACTCCGTTGGTCTCCTGGCGTGCGATTACCTCTAGGGGGCCCTCTCCCTCGTCTCCCCATGGCCCAGTGGCTTCATTGTGCATTCATTTCGTAAACTAGGGTTTTGCTCAGTTTAATTGCATGCAATCTCGCATTGGTGGGTCAACTCTGCAAAAACCTCCCCCGAGCCAGTGTTGACAGTGTTCCCACGTCGGCATTTCCCACACACACTTGCGGGAGCCAACGGCACGCAATCTTCTTGCTCCGTTTGCTTTTTGGCTCCCGGACGGAAATTCACCAAGTGTCCCTGAACGGCATTTTCATGCGACTTGCAACTCGACATAACTCAGAAACCGGACGTCGGACCGACGAACCGTCGACTCCGTTGGTCTCCTGGCGTGCGATTACCTCTAGGGGGCCCTCTCCCTCGTCTCCCCATGGCCCAGTGGCTTCATTGTGCATTCATTTCGTAAACTAGGGTTTTGCTCAGTGTAATTGCATGCAATCTCGCATTGGTAGGTAAACTCTGCAAAAACCTCCCCCGAGCCAGTGTTGGCAGTGTTCCCACGTCGGCATTGCCCACACACACTTGCGGGAGCCAACGACACGCAATCTTCCTGCTCCGTTTGCTTTTTGGCTCCCGGACGGAAATTCACCAAGTGTCCCTGAACGACATTTTCATGCGACTTGCAACTCGACATAACTCGGAAACCGGACGTCGGACCGACGAACCGTCGACTCCGTTGGTCTCCTGGCATGCGATTACCTCTAGGGGGCCCTCTCCCTCGTCTCCCCATGGCCCAGTGGCTTCATTGTGCATTCATTTCGTAAACTAGGGTTTTGCTCAGTGTAATTGCATGCAATCTCGCATTGGTGGGTTAAACTTGCTCACCTTGCAAACATCATCCATCAAACAGAAATTTGATGGAGTTGAAATCAATGGATTGCTTGTCACAATAGGCATTCATAAGTTTGCGTAATTGAATACTCCTCTTAATCCCTAAAAAATACTTCATTCCCATCCTGCAGATCCCAAACAATGTCAAAGGTAAGAAGGATTTCCATATAATCCAAATATATGTTTTTTTTCAAATATATTTTACATGGAAACATAGCAAAATGGAATCTAATATTTCGTTTGCATTCGGAAGAAAAGATTGGCAAGGCCAACATTGGCTTCCTTTTGGATTAATATCTCCATTTATAATTCCATAGATTTATACAGTTGTCTTAATCCTAACTGTATACATTGCATGAGAATAAACACCATCAATCTCATTTTTGAGACTTGGTTGTCATGTTAATGCAAATGTAAATGTAAAGGTTGCCTTTACAGCACTTTTGAAACTGAGTGTGGGAAAGGGGATCATGATCGAGATGTTGTGTAGGTAAACATTATATTCTGCAGGTAAAAATGGAAGTTTACGAGAAATTCTCTCATTAGTTACACAAAATCTATTGTTGAATGGTGTTCTTCAATAATTGTAGATGGAACAAGAAGACGAGATATTTTTGGGAGGTGGTTGATGTAGATCAATCACATAGAATAATGCATGGAATTTGTGGATTTCATTTAGTTTGAAACTCAAACAATGTTATAGTAGAAATATGAACAAGAAAATTCTATCACTCGCCATTATTCTAGGTATAAATATTGAATTATCCTAGTTGGATGAGGACTAATCAACCATTTCACCACATTATGATCATGTCTCAAATCTTGTACAACCAAGTTTTCTGAATATGAGATTAAATCTTATCAACTAGCATGAATACATTACATTTTGTCTATTTAGTGGACTCACACGTTGGAACTGATGTTTTTTAAAATGAACATATATGCAATGGTTTCCCTGAAAGATAATTAATGGGGCACTCACTATTTGTTGGCATGTTCCTTAAAGGCGAACCAAACCCTCATGTCTCACTAATAGATGACAATGGTGATCAACTTGTAATCAGTTTGATGGTTATTAAAGGATAATATCTAACACTGGATGACCAAACATGGAAGAAGGTTGGTTATGTATTTCAAGATTAGACTAGGTGAATCTATATACCACTTTACAAACTTAGTTTTCGATACAAACCTCAAACTACAAACAATGCCAAGGAAGCACCCATCAAAGGTATGATACTTCAAGCCTCATTGTGAACATGAAAAGTTAATGGAGATCATTAGTAATAGACATGATCCAAATGGTCTACTTAGATGACCATAGGTAAGTAGATAAGTAAGATTGCCTAACATGGTCACTCTTGTGTTATATTCCAAGGTATATGGGTTGTTTGTTATTTTTGTTAATTTTTCAATTCATTTATGTAGATTACTCATATTAAATTGTTTATAATGAATTAGTCTAATAATGGTGTCCTTGTATGTGTCCAGATTATCCAAAGAATCATAAGCACATGAAATCCCATCAATAAGAACAATGGTCTTTTTCAACACCACCAAAGAAAAAATCAGAAAAATGAAATGACCTACTTCAAAAATTATTTTATTACTTATTGTGCATGGTCCATCAAACAAAAGGTAAACAAACACAATTATATGGCCTACAATGTAGGTCTTTTGATGCTCTATTTCACAAGGTTTTAACAAACACACTTGTTGTGATCATCATTAAAGTCTACAATTTCTTTCAATGAATGTGCCAAATTGACCTAACAACATAGGAAATTGAAAACCACATCCATTGAAAGGAATAATTCAGTTTTTTTTGTCATGAATTAATTTACTATCATGGATTTATGGCTCCCGGCAGTGTTCCCACGTCGGCATTTCCCACACACACTTACGGGAGCCAACGGCACGCAATTTTCCTGCTCCGTTTGCTTTTTGGCTCCCGGACGGAAATTCACCAAGTGTCCCTGAACGGCATTTTCATGCGACTTGCAACTCGACATAACTCGGAAACCGGACGTCGGACCGACGAACCGTCGACTCCATTGGTCTCCTGGCGTGCGATTACCTCTAGGGGGCCCTCTCCCTCGTCTCCCCATGGCCCAGTGGCTTCATTGTGCATTCATTTCGTAAACTAGGGTTTTGCTCAGTGTGGGAGTGTGCAATTTTTGCACACAGGGGTCAACTTTGGAAAATCATCCACCGGGCAAGTATGGCTAGTGTTCCTAGCCCGAACCTATCTAGACACACCTGCAGGACTCCCCGGAACCCGGTTTTGTTGCATGGTTGGAGTTCTATGCCCCCGGTAGGTATCCAGCAGGTGTCCCTGAAGGCCTTCTGGTAGTGAGACGGGACGAGCCATAGAATGAAGACCGTGGCTCGGATCGACGAACCGTCGACTCTGTTGGATTCAGCACACCGGGATAGTGCCAGGGATGCCCCTCCCCTCCTACCCGGTGGCCCATGTGTCACCTTGCAGGTCCATCTTGGAAACTAGGGTTTTGCTCAGTGTGGGAGTGTGCAATTTTTGCACACGGGGGTCAACTTTGGAAAATCATCCACCGGGCAAGTATGGCTAGTGTTCCTAGCCCGAACCTGTCTAGACACACCTGCAGGTCTCCCCGGAACCCGGTTTTGTTGCATGGTTGGAGTTCTATGCCCCCGGTAGGTATCCAGCAGGTGTCCCTGAAGGCCTTCTGGCAGTGAGACGGGACGAGCCATAGAATGAAGACCGTGGCTCGGATCGACGAACCGTCGACTCCGTTGGATTCAGCACACCGGGATAGTGCCAGGGGTGCCCCTTCCCTCCTACCCGGTGGCCCATGTGTCACCTTGCAGGTCCATCTTTGAAACTAGGGTTTTGCTCAGTGTGGGAGTGTGCAATTTTTGCACACGGGGGTCAACTTTGGAAAATCATCCACCGGGCGGGTATGGCTAGTGTTCCTAGCCCGAACCTGCCTAGACACTTTGGAAACTAGGGTTTTGCAGGTCCATGATGATGATGAAGATGTTGATGATGATGGCTTGGTCTAAGGTGGTGCTCTCAACTAGCTAATTCATTATGAAATATTTAACAAGACATGAATTAAATTTAATATAAGTGTATTGTTTAATATAGTGAGCATGAATTGAATTAATTTTGTTGGGTGAAGCCAATAACCAACATGATGAACATAATATAATTTTAGGGTTTACTGATCATATGTAAAAAATGGATTAAAAAACACAATTATTATAATTTTAGTTTAATGTTTATCCACTTTAATCCATATATTTTTTAGTTTTGACTATGAATACACAATAATTATTATATATATATGTGTGTGTTTTTGTGTGGATAACTTAGAGATGTATAATAAAAATGGGTAAAAGGTGGTTGTCACTAGAGACTTTCATAGTTGTATAGTGAAAATGTAATAGCTATTAAAATTTGGATTAGAAAATTATTAAAGAAAATAAATTCTATAGAAATGGGTAAAAGGTGGTTGTCGCTAGATTAAGAGAGACTTTCATAGTTGTATAGTGTACAATTGTCTAGTGGTTACGGCAGTGATGTGTAAAATCTTATGATCACATGAAAGAGATCACAAATAGGTTCATAAAACTAAGAACAACAATACTTTGAGCAATTTTTCAAAGGAAACTAGAATAGAGCCAGTAAAGAGAAAAAAATACTAAAAACTTGATTTCATACTAAAATGAATGAAAAATGGTTTTACATAAAGAAATTTGAATTACTCAAGGAACCAATTCGATTGTCTAGTGATTCATAAGGATTTAGTTGGGCTTAACATAGAGCTTAAATGCCCTTAAAGTTAGCTAAGCAACCTCTCAAACATGATTAATATATGGTTTACTGATCATATGAACATAATATAATTTTAATCCATCTCTTGTAAATTTGGCATATCAAGAACGCAAAATTGACATATTCATATGAAACATACATGTGAAAATTGAGCATATATCAATATTCAATTACAAATAGTGAAAATAGTATAGTATTAAAAGTATGTAACGTACCTCATCATGCTAGATCCCACCTATTATCATACAACCAAGCCCTCCGGATCATCTCTTATACTGATGGTCTCCATTAGTCTCTCGTGCTCTGTATCCTGTAAGAAGTAGCGTACCTTCGATGTATTTCGACTAGGCATTGTTCGTACCTGAAGGTTTGTGCCAATGATTAAGTTGGTAAAGTGATATACACTTGCACCTGGTTTGTAATCCCTGTAAACATATCCACCCTTCTTTCTTCCATTGTTGTCCCGTGTCAAGTATTCACCTTTAACAACCATAGAACCAGTTGGAAAGTGGTTGTTTTCATCGTCAGTCATGGACACAATGAGGGTTTGCTTTCCATCTATACAGCGTGCCAACCAGTATTCATCACCCCATTCAGTATCTTTTGAGGCAACCACTGCGTATATGTGCCCTGCATTATATGATTGTAGGTATATGATCAAAATATTTTTCGTGCGATACAAGGCCATTAATGTGCATTTGAAGACTACGTAAACAAACAAAAAATGTTAAGGAAATGCATCATACCGGGTTGTACAAGGTCTGAGACATGATCAAAATCTGCAGAAATAGATGATTGGTCTTCTTCCAACGGAGTTAACTCAACAATTGCACGCTGATCAAGTGGAAGTGATATGCGATCCCATCCATCAACCCAATCCAATGATTCACACCCATCCCAGTCACCATCACAACAAGGCGGGCAAAAACAAGCAAGTTTTCTGGTCCAAATTTCAAATACTGGGTTATCAGAGCTTCGAACCGAATGAAAGCCACGAGTCCCAGGCACAGTCTTGCATTCCCATGCATGTGAACGATCTATGTCTACCACCTCCCAAAAAAATCTCTCCACATGTCTCTTTCTTGTGGATTCTACTCGCATAGTTGATTCCTCTCCCATTACTGACGTGCACCACCTGACTATAGATTGAGCATTTAGAATAGTAGATTCTGTAGATACTTTCAATTCCTCTCTTCGTAGGGCTGTTTTGACACATGCTCCGGCTCCATCATGCTCTCCTTTACCATGCCCAGTCTCAAAATAGTTCCACATATGTGGCACTTTGTAGTTTTTATGCAATGAACACAACCACTGAAATATGCGTGCATTTTTGAACTGACCAGCACACCCATCAGACCAAATCCAGTGTCGGTCCATCTGTATGTTCCTTCCCTTCAAGTGATCATAGAACATGATGAAGCAATGACGTACATAGTGGAATTCGTGGCACCTATCATCACTTATGTAGAAGTGATATTCCTTTAGAATTTCTCTTTGCTCTTCAGTGCTATTTGGGCCATGCCTGTATGTGATATGGACCATCAAGGAAACCTGCTCAGAGTGATAATACTGACTTTGGATCTCATTTTGAGGTTGCAGAGTGTAGTTCTCGGCAAAATCAACAACTGAAAGTATAGTACCAAGGGGAAATGTATCTCTGCATATTCTAAACTTCTCATCCTGCCATCGTGCCACGTGGACATGCTGAACATATTGATGTGTCTTTTCAATAAATTCCTTGATGAAGTCACTAACTTGTACCTGGTGACACAAAATGATCTCAATGTCAGTTTTTTGTTGTAAGTAAGGATTGAAATGTAACCGTTACAACATAATTTTATAGATATAAATGCATACCTGAGATGTCACCAATTGTATTTTTTTGCTTTCTTTCCCTGGGACTATTTCATAGTTGATATATTTGAAACTTTTCATGTCTGTAACCATTTTCCCAAATTCACTGTCTCCATTCTCGTGCATACATTGGCTCAATAATGCCATTCCAGCACAGTTGGAGCATGTTCCATCCAAACAAGATTTTGCATAGTATGTTTGCCCCTCGGGCCTATTGCACATGATGCTATGAATGAATTCTCTTGATGAAGTCGGTGGTATTGTCATGGAGCAATCCTGCACAATGTTAGTATGCAACATTCGATGAATGTACAAAAATGTTTCATAGTAATATTCATATTCTACATGGTATCTACAACAACAAGTGTTACGAAGAGTATTTATTCTAACATACCATGGCTTACATTTCTCAAAAGATCTTTGCCCCAAGTTCAATTGTCTATGCTCAATCTTAAATTTTTCGTAAAGCTCTGTCTGTGTTATATCAAGAAGATGCTTAGTATGTGGCTCACGATCCTTTGAACCCCTTCTTAGTTTTAGTACATCCTTTCGGTTTGAAGAAGGCCTTGTGTGATCATGCCAAAAACTATGCACTAGTCCCTTTACTGCATCAACTAGCTTCATGTCACGACGTGGCAACCGACCAACAAAGGCCCAAAAATCTGTCTGATCGGTTGTGTCAAGATGTTCTCTTCTAATAGAATACCTACGGAGGGTTTTTACATTCAAATTAACTAGTTTCGATGTAGGCCTGAGAATACGAAGGGCCTTGGTGTTCTTATCTGCAATTGATTGTGACAACACACGACGAGCAGCATTGCGGTCCTTTGAACGTGTGTTCTTACCAATTTTACCAAATGCATCTACTAGGCTTTTAACTATATGAGAACTTGGTTCAGAATTCTTTATCATCTTTATCCCTAACTTTTTCCTAACAACATTCATGCTCCTAGATTTTAACAATGATAAAAATAATCTACATTTATCTCCATCACATTTAGAAACAAAATATTTATCAAGTATCTGTTGAGTTTGATAAGCAATACTACGTTTAGATAGCGTACCTTCAATGGAATTCATAAGTCTTTCATCAACTTGTATACGCTTCGGAGTTCTTCTACGTGTGCTTGCTAATGGAGGTAAGGGGGTTGGAATTGTACCATGTAGCGCATCACCAAGACGCTCTGGCGTTTCAGTAGTAGCTTGGTGTCCTTCATTCTCTTCCTGGTAGTTGGATGGTGGAAGTCCAACATCCTCATCCATGGTCTGTGGAAGTCCAACATCCCCTTGTGGAAGTCCAACATCCTCATCGATGGTGTGGATAACATTCTCTTCTTCAACAGTAGGCAAAATGTCCAACGCCTCTCTGACTTCATCGCTTGTATAACCACATCCGGATAGCAAATTGAGTGTTTCTTCGTGAGCTTCATCTTGAGATGGTAACTTATCACTTTGACTTGAAGTGGGAATTGAAACATCCCCTAATGAGCACCTACGTTTTGCTTCTTGATTACTTCCATGGGGTGCTTGTTCAACAACTATTGTGGAAATTGAAGGTCCCTCTTGTCGTGGATTAATAGGATGAACCATGGTATCCTCTACAATTGGATTTGGATTAGTTTCCAAAGAAAGCCTCCGATTCATCATGTATATTCTTTTCTTTTCTTTCTCTTCTTCAATGACTTCTTGAGGTCTCTTCTTCCTTGTTGATTTGTTTACTCGGTTACGTGCATTCCCCATCACCACAATGATCAATTCAATATAGTTTGTTTTTGTTGCTCCTCAATTACAAGCTCTTCAATAATAAGCAAATGGAAGTTCTTCCTTGTTGGTCTTGAAGCTTGATATCTTACCTTGTGTGCTCCTCAAATATAGGCAAAATGAATCTTTCAAAGGCCTTATCTTTGGTGTTCTTCAATTGGAGATTCTTCAAGCTTGCTAATTATTTTCTTCAAATATGGCCATATAACCCAACACCACAGTGAGCAACCATGAAAGATGTCCTCAATGCTGCACCTGCATAAAAAAAAATGATGGAGTTGGTGTAGAATGTGAAAATTTTCAGACGCGGGCTCGTGCTGTTCAAAAAATCGTGGGATTGTTGCTTTCGTTCGGACAGAGTGAAGTTGCTCTCAGACAGAAACAGTCCATTATTTCTGGAGTTCCAAAACGCGTACGCGTTATATAAATATAAAACGCGTGCGCGATATGTAGTGAAAAAACGCGAACGCGATATAGTCAAGCACAATAAATAGGTTAGGTGCACGGCTAGGGCAACGAACAAAATCAAAGATCACTAATAATTTATATGATTGCATACAAAACAAATGTTTTGTATGGTTTAATACCCCCTAGCTCTCTCCCAATAATCCCTAGATACCCCCTATCTCTTTCTAAATATCTGTCCCTCATTCTCCCTACATGTTTCTTTCATGTTTCTTTCTCTCCCTTCAGCCATGTCTCTACCACCCCACTCTCCATCTCTCCACCTTCTCTTTATCTTCGTCATTATCCCTCCCTATAGCACTCTCTCCCTTCTTCTCCCTTAATCACTAACCCTCTACGCCTTTATCCCTCCCCCCTGCCCTCTCTGTCTTACCTTGTTCCTAGAGCCCCTCCCCCATAAAGGCCTTTAGACCCTCTTCTAAATATTAATCCCTAAGTGCATAAGTGCACAAGATGATGAGGAGGAGGAGGGTGATGACAATGAAGATGATCATGATGTAGATGAAGATGATAAAGATGATGAGGAGGAGGAGGGTGATGACAATGAAGATGATCATGATGCAGATGAAGATGATAAAGATGATAATGTTGATGAAGATGATGGTGATGATGATGAAGATGTTGATGATGATGGTGATGAAGATGTTGATGATGATGGTGATGATGATGGTGATGAAGATGATGGTGACATGATGGAGATGTTGATCTGATGAGGAAGATGATGATGATGATGGTGATGATGGTGATGATGATGAAGATGTTGATGAGGACGATGATGGAGATGAAGATGATGATGATGAAGAAGATGATGATGATGGAGATGTTGTGTTGATGGGGAACCTAGAGATGACAATGATGATGAAGATGGTGATGGTGATGGTGATGGTGATGGTGATGACGATGAAGATTTTGATGATGATGCTGATGGCGATGATGATGAAGATGTTGACGATGATGGTGATGGTGATGTTGAGATGATGATCATGATGATGTTCAGAAGATCATGATGGTGATGATGGTGATGATGATGGAGAAAATGACAATGATGGATATGTTGATGAGGAACCTGCAGATGCCAATGATGATGATGATGGAGATGTTGATGAGGAACCTACAGATGCCAATGATGATGGTGATGACGATGAAGATGTTGATGATGATGGTGCTGGTAATGATGATGATGATGATGATGACGAAGATGATGGTGACATGATGGAGATGTTGATCTGATGAGGAAGATGATGATGATGATGATGGTGATGATGATGAAGATGTTGATGACGATGATGATGGTGATGAAGATGATGATGATGAAGAAGATGATGATGATGGAGATGTGTTGATGGGGAACCTAGAGATGACAATGATGATGAAGATGGTGACGATGATGACGATGAAGATTTTGATGATGATGCTGATGGCGATGATGATGAAGATGTTGACGATGATGGTGATGGTGATGTTTAGATGATGATCATGATGATGTTCAGAAGATCATGATGGTGATGATGGTGATGATGATGGAGAAAATGACGATGATGGATATGTTGATGAGGAACCTGCAGATGCCAATGATGACGATGATGGAGATGTTGATGAGGAACCTACAGATGCCAATGATGATGGTGATGACGATGAAGATGTTGATGATGATGGTGTTGGTAATGATGATGATGATGAAGATGAAGATGATGGTGACATGATGGAGATGTTGATCTGATGAGGAAGATGATGATGATGATGGTGGTGATGATGATGAAGATGTTGATGACGATGATGATGGTGATGAAGATGATGATGATGAAGAAGATGACGATGATGATGGTGATGAAGATGATGATGATGAAGAAGATGACGATGATGGAGATGTGTTGATGGGGAACCTAGAGATGACAATGATGATGAAGATGGTGATGGTGATGACGATGAAGATTTTGATGCTGATGCTGATGCTGATGATGATGCTGATGATGATGATGATGATGATGAAGATGTTGACGATGATGGTGATGGTGATGTTCAGATGGTGATGATGATGATGATGATGATGATGATGGAGATGTTGATGAGGAAGGGGGAGATGAAAATGATGATGAAGATGTTTATGGTCATGAAGATGATGATGATGGTGATGGTGATGATGATGGAGATGATGGAGATGATGGAGATGGCGATGAAGATGATGATGATGATGATGATGGTGAAGATGATGAAGAAGATGATGACGATGGAGATGTTGACCTGATGACGATGAAGATGATGATTATGGTGATGATGATGAAGATGTTGATGCTGATGATGATGGTGATGAAGATGATGATGATGGAGAAGATGATAATGATGGAGATGTTGATGAGGAACCTACAAATGCCAATGATGATGATGATGATGATGGTGATGACAATGAAGATGTTGATGATGATGGTGATGGTAATGATGATGAAGATGATGATGATGATGGTGATGGTGATGGTGATGTTTAGATGATGATGTTCAGAAGATGATGGTGACATGATGGATATGTTGATCTGATTCAAGGAAGATAATGATGATGATGATGATGGTGATGATGATGAAGATGTTGATGATGATGATGATGGTGATGAAGATGATGATGATGAAGAAGATGATGATGATGGAGATGTTGATGTTGATGGGGAACCTAGAGATGACAATGATGATGAATATGGTGATGGTGATGGTGATGGTGATGACGATGAAGATTTTGATGATGATGGTGATGGTGATGATGATGAAGATGTTGATGATGATGGTGATGGTGATGATGATGAAGATGTTGATGATGATGAAGATGTTGATGATGATGGTGATGGTGATGTTTAGATGATGATCATGATGATGATAATGATGATGGAGATTTTGATTTGATGAGGAATATGATGATGATGATGATGATGGTGATGATGATGAAGATGTTGATGATGACGATGATGGTCATGAAGATGATGATGATGAAGAATATGATGCTGATGGATAATATGATGCTCACAACTCCCTCTAGTCTCTCTCTCCCCAACCATCAATCTCTCTCTCTCTCTCTCTCTCTCTCTCTGTCTCTCTCTCTCTCTCAAACACACACACATACACACACATTATGTCACTTTCCATTCTCAAACCCATACCCCCTCCATCCATATCTATCTCCAACTTTCTCCCTCCATCCCTCACCCTACCTTCTCTCCCTCCCTCTCTCATCGCCTGTCTCTCACCTTCTATCCCTCCCTCATCTTTCCCTCAACCTATCCCAATCTCTCCATCACTCCCTCTCTCTCCATCGCCACCACTCTCTGCATGTCTCCCACCAACACTTTCTGTCCCTCCCTTCCTATCTCTTATTTCGTTCTATCCCCATCTATCTCTCACTCCCTCCAAGTCCATTCCTCCCCATTGTCCCTCTCCCTCCCTCGCTCTATGTCTCTCCCCCCCTTGTATTCTTTATTTCTCTCTCACATCCCCCTTGCCTCCATCCATTCCCCCTTGTCACTCAAGTCTCACTTTCAACTTCTAACCCTATACCTCTTCAGAACCTATTCTACTCCTAATAGTGCTCTCAAGCTCCACTTCCCTTCACCCCCTGTAGCCCATCATGTTCTCATTCCCTTCATCTCTCCCCACTCAAGCTTCCAACATCCTTCTAAGCCCTTGACCCTTTCCCACCCCTATTAAATATTAACCATAGATTCCCTTGACCCTTCCCCACCCCTTCTCAAATAGTAAACAAAATTTCCCTTGACTTCTACACCCCCTCTTTCTCAAGTATTAAACATGTATTTTATGATTTGAATAACGCGAGCGCGTTTTGTAACTATATAACGCGTACGTGTTATGTAGTTATATAACGCGTACGCGTTAATTATTGATATAACGCGCACGCTTTATTTAGTTATATAACGCGTACGCGTTATTTAAATCTAAAAGCGCGGCAATATTTTTGAATTTAAACAGGCCGAGTCACATGCTCACATGTCAACAATAATCCTATGTGTATGCTTTGGAGTTTGCTTCGGTAATTCCAAACCTGTGCTATGTTAATGAAAAACCAAAGCTAATTGGGTATTTCTTCCAGTTTCTGGAGAAGCCTGTGCTTAGCCACTCGTTACAATATGCTACACAGAGTCATTTTTGACGAAATCTTAGACACAAATAGCATTTTTTCTGCAGATTCCAAATATGTAACTTTTATTTTGAAATATTAATTTTTCCTATTTTCTTTCAATTTCTTTTCTGTCCTACCTCCTTAACTCGTGAAACACATTGTTAGTGTTTCTTCCATAACTTTTTCAATTCTCAATCATTTCAAAAAAAAATTGTATGGTGCACAAGAGGACACTAACCTCCACGTTCTATGAAAAACCCATTTCAAGAATTTTGCATTAAGACCTTCAAAGGCTCTACCCACAAAAGATGTACTATTTTTGAGGTTTGATCACTTAGACAATTATAAAAAAATTATAAAATTACTAATTTAATTTTCGAAAAATAATGGCGCACAAGTGCTATGTGTTCTCTACATGCATGCCGATTTTTGTAGCTTGATTCCATCATTTAGGCCCTCAAAGGCTCTACCCACAAAAACATATACCTTATCATTTGCCTGAAAAATAAAAAAAGTGTCTGTTAGGAAAACTGAAACTTGACATAGCTATGCAAATTTTCAATACATAAAAGTTATATATTCAGAAACGTGATTCAATTTCCTACATTTCATCTTTTTTACTCAATGCAAGATATTTTCCGTAAGTAAATCAAAAAATCCAAGTAAGTTGAGGGATGCCTGCTTTTTCAGTTTTCTATTGCATCTAACGTGCCAAAAGTGACCCTCATTAGCTTGCACTGACCCTAGAACATTTTTATATCAAAATATTTGGGACAATTTATTATTATAAATTCATAATATTAAAATATTTTTATATCAAAATATTTATGACAGTTTATTATTATTCATTGATTAAACATAAAACAATTATAAACATTACTTTACATTTTATTATTCTATCATTGCATCGAGAGAAGCGAGGTGATGTTGTAACGTTTGTTCCTAATAAAATAATTAAAAAAATTTACATTGGCTCATAAAACAAAAAATTATGGAAAGTATTTAAAAAAAATCCATGTTGGCTCATAAAATAAAATATTATGAAAAATAATTAAAAAATCGATGTTCGTTTATAAAATAAAAACTTAAGGATCTATCAATCAAGAGAGATCAAATTTCTTGAGTTTAAATTAAAAAAAAAGAAATACACCTCAAGAAATTGGATCCCTCTCGATGCTTGATAAGTACAAGTTTAAGATAAATCTATATTAGTTTACTACAATATTAAAACATTTTTATAACAAAATATTTGTGACAATTTATTATTATAAATTCATAATATTAAAACATTTTTATACCAAAATACTTATTACAGCTTATTATTACTCATTGATTAAACATAAAACAATCAAAAGCATCACTTTACATCTTATTATTCTATCCATTACTATAGATATATGTGATAGTTAATGATATTAAAACATATTCATTTCCCAATGTTTGTGACAATTTATTATTACTCATTGGTTATTATTAGTCCTTGTAGAAGGTCAAGGTAATTATTCTTTTCAATATGCTTGGAATTTCTATTAATTGTAGAAGGCCAAGGTAATTATTCTTTTCAATATGCTTGGAATTTCTATTAATTGCTATTTGACAGTTCATATTTTTTTATATATTCCAAAGTTTTTGGCATAGGTTGTTAATTTGGGAATTAATTATTGCAATACATATTATTTTTTTCAAATGTTATTGGACTATAGTTTTATTGTCGGGTCGAGCAATTTGCATTTAAGCTTTTGGAAACTGGGTTGCTTAGTTAATGTAGTTGATTAACTATAAGGTTCGAGCTTCACGTCATCTTACTCTGCCCCTGTCCATTCACCGCTTATTCACTTCCCTTTCGAGCTTTATTTGTGTTACAGTGCAATTGTTGTTTGCTCACCTCCTTTTCAAGCTTTATTTGTGTTACAGAGTTGTTATTATTGCTGGTCCATTGAAGTTATTTGCAATTTCTTTGGCCTTCTTGATTTAAGGGTATTTCTTTGATTTAAAGGTATTTCTTAGAATTGTTTTATTTAGAATTAAACGTGTTACTTGATGTTTGGTAGTCTGTCTTAAACTTGAAAAGTAGAATGTTAGAATTATTATTATTGTGTTTTTGTCTCCAAGATTCAATTCAACTTGATGCAGTTGCAATTTTTTCGACCTAAATTAAAGACTGATTACAACAATCTTCCATATACAAAAACTATGCCTTTTCAAAACAATTTTGAAACAATAAATCCCTGAAAACTATTGTTTCATAACTGGACAGTACGATTCACCAGTAATACGACTCCCACCTTTCTAGTTAAAATAAGAAGATACGTCTTAGAAATAACTCACTCCCGCTTCTAATTCCATCCCTCGTCTATTTCACGGTGCGGTGCGCTCACATACCAAAAATTACTCCATATCTGCCATGCACAAATATCGTTCTCCTTCCTCTCCAAAATCTTGATGAATTGATCAATAGAAATTAATGTCGTTTCTAATGGAATTTAGTTTACCTGGAAAACATTGCCCAGATTCAGTACAAACAAAGTAGTAGTTGAATTGTTGATAGGATTCAACCAGTAAACCCATGAATCGTACGTATCATTCAATACTATTGAATAGTCATTATTTCAGGGGAATAATAAACTCTCAAAATTTAAAAAAGACATCATTAGCAAGCAATGTTTACGCCGGAAGGCGTTCACCAACGAAAAGCGTATTTTAATTCCTCGTTCATAAAGCATATAAAATCCTGCTATGTGAATGTTCCCAGCCCACATTTATAACATATGATGATGAGACTTTCCTGCTATGTGAATGTTCCCAGCCCACAGTTATAACATATGATGATGAAACTACGGTGTTGCACTTCAGATGTCGTACTGACAAGTTTAAATGAAGACCTTTGAGCAATTACTTGTAGCCAACGATTGCTCATGCATTGATACTTTGCGAAAAGAGCAAGCAAAAGTTCCTCAGCCCGTCGACTATCTTCGTCATTGGAAGCAGCGTGAAGATACCGAGGAATTACAAAATATGTACGTTGAAATCTGCAAGAAAGATTTGAATACTGCTGTGCATTCATTCTCGAAAGGCGAAAATGATGAGCGATAATGAAAGGAGCCATTCTCCATTTAAATCGAAATATGAAGCGACAATCCCTGCAGGAGCTCATAGCTGTTGTTCGCTTCGCTGAATCCCTCAGGATAATTCCGTTGACCCCGACTCTGACAGTATATATTATGCAACGCTCATACGGAGGAGTATACGTGCACAACCATGAGAGACAACTCATTGTTTTTCATTATTGTTTCCCTGCTTGCTCACCCAAAACGACGGAGGGAACCCAGCTGAAGCGAAAGATCACATGCCGATGGTAAGAGTAGAGCCTGGCAAATTACCGAACAAGTGTCGCCTTCGAGAGCTTACAAGAGCTGTCCTATAGGCGGAGATCGACCGATGCACTGTATTATCTATCGACCATTTAGTTCTTCGTCAACTAGAAACCCGTCGACCCTCGACAGAATATGGAACCGCTGTCTATCATCCAGTCGAGCTTGTTGACTATCATTATTTTTAACTTTTGAGATAGTGCTATGTAAAATAATACGAAAAGCTTATGCAACCAGTCGGAGGACTGAGGCAAAAAGAAGTGCGAAGCAGTCGGCGACCGACCGTTCCACTCGTGGGCATAGCCGACCATTCTGCTGTGGATCAATGCAATTGACCGAAGTAATTGCTGCTGCGAAAAATGAAGGTAAAGTCCCAAGATAGGTCGACTGGATGCGTCGACCAAAGAAGGGTTATACCACAGTAATTTTATCCGTTGATCATTGTACTCTATCTTGCATTTCGACGGAGTGGGTTGACTATCTATTTGAAGGAATAAGATCACTTGCTCTTTTCGCAGAGTATCAACGCATGAGCAATCGTTCGCTGCAAGTAAAAGTTCCTCAGCCCGTGATCAATCCAAATAGAGTACATCAACAGAGATCAACAAGTATATTGTGAATGATAATTTACAATGAGTTTGACACTTATGTTTTCTGCCAATGATTTACGTGACAATGAATTGAATTGATGGATGTGAGCTAGAACGGTACAAACACAACTCAGAGCAACGATTTCAACACAAAAGGGATGAAACGAAAGATCACATTATTGAATCAAATATGTACATAGGCGAGGAATATATTCTGAGCATTCTAAGTTATACTGCAAATCAAATATTGAGAATGCAAGACATCAACAACTACAGGAAACGCACACAAAGATAACATTAGTACAGGAATCAAATTTAAACAAAAATCTATCTAAAAGAATTAACCTACCAAAAGGTTGCGCGATCTTGCATGGCGGGCCCTTACCAATCAAGATTGAGAGCAGAGACTCACACCAGAGTAAAGCTGGAAAATGAAAGTCGCCTCAACGTTCAAGAAGTAAGATTCAATGGAGTGCAGGAAAATAGACTACAACATCAACGCAAATGGATTACACATGCAAAAAAATGAACAGCATGATGATATCTTATTATTATTCTGTGTGTGAATGTCTTTACATACGGAGTGCACATCAATACATAGAGCAGGTCGAGTCCTAATAACAATACAACAATCTTCATAACAATTTGTTCCAAGGATAATATAAGACCCCTTTAATCTGGATCATGTAACAACATGATAAGAAAAAGAGGACTGTATCGACTCCTCTTCATGCTAGGAAGCAGCGTGAGTGAATCATTTCATAGATTCTGGAATTTAGATCGTGAACTTGTTCGATGAAAGAAACCTGCAAAAAGAAAGGCATACGCTCTTCAAAATAGAGCAAGTCTGCTCTTGCCTTCAACCAACCAAGCATGTGTCGAACGTGTCGATGTTCGACACGACCAACCTTACCATCATGCCAACGACATGTTTTGAGTTCGGCACACATGCAACACTTCGACTGATTCAGCAACCTTCGACACTTTCGTGACATTGACTTTCTGCATCAAATGTTGCTGGGATGTCCGAGTTAGAAGAGCTGCCAGCACTGACAAATGCAGGACCACCGCGTGCCGTGAAGGTGGAAAACATAATTCCTTACTCATCTATTTAGAACAGCGAATTTCGCCTTCCGAGTCTCCAAACTAACAAAAAACCTAGAAGCGAGACTTTGGACAAAGTTTTGTGTATTCAAATTTCAGAGGAATTGTGGTGCGCTAACACCGTGTTTGATGCCGAAATTCCAATGGTTCCAATGGCTTGTCGGAGCTTCTATTTAGTATAATTGATCTGGCATGCCGAGAATTTACAGAATCACGTCGTGGTAATGAAGCATTTTCAAATAGTAGGAGTTGATAGCTATTGTTCGCTTCGCTGAATCCCTCGAGATAATTCTGTTGACGTCAACCAATCCCGACATGTTCCGGTTCGACAAGTCTTGAAAGGTTTCAACATCAAATACCATACAATATTTTTTTTTTAAAACCAGAAATGCAACTCATCCCTCAACACAAGCGCAGTTTGATGCCGAAATTCCGATGGCTCCAATGGTTCCAATGGCCTGTCGGAGCTTCTGCTTAGTATAACTGATCTAGCATGCCGAGAATTTATAGAATCACGTCGCGGTTTGACAAGTCTCGAAAAGTTTCGACATCAACTACCATACAATATTTAAAAAAAAAACCAGAAATGCAATTTAGCCCTCAACACAAGCACAGTTTGATGCCGAAATTCCAATGGCTCCAATGGTTCCAATGGCCTGTTGGAGCTTCTGTTTAGTATAACTGATCTGGCATGCCGAGAATTTATAGAATCACGTCGTGTTTCGACAAGTCTCGACAGGTTTCGACATCAACTACCATACAATATTTTTTTTTAAAACCAGAAACACGACTCAGCCCTAAACACAAGTGTAGTTTGATGCCGAAATTCCATTGGCTCTAGTGGTTCCAATGGCCTGTCGGAGCTTCTGTTTAGTATAACTGTTCTAGCATGCCAAGAATTTACAGAATCACGTCATGGTAATGAAGCATTTTCAGACTATTTGGAAATAACATTAGTTCAGGAAATTTATGTTTCCGTTGATAAATTCTCTTGTCTATATATAGAGTGTTTTATATTTTTGTCAACTCGCGATGAACCTGTGCTGTAGACAAGTATACTTTCGCTTTATGTCTCTTCACGTGGATGAATTAATTTTTGGTCGACCTTTTCTTTAGTCGATTGTGTCAAAATATGTGCTAACTCAGTTAGCCTACCATTTTTATTGAATCAGTCGATGAAATTTTAGTTGGTTAAAAAGTAATCGGTTGTAAATAAGGTCCATATTACATTGAGTCGACTATTTATGTCAAGTTTTAAATTTGGTCGAGGCTGTCAAATGGAGCCCTATCGCTGAGTCTATAAAAGTCAATTATTGATTCGATTCGATTGAAGAGAGGCCGATTATGATATTTATTGGTCGATCTTAGAAGTTGAGTCAATGTGCTTTTTGGTCGAAGTATTATTAGTTCATACTACATGAATAATTGTCGACATGCTGAATCAATAAGAAGAATTAATGTCTTTAATGTTTTCTTCTCATTTCAAAACTAGGAAGTTTTCAGAAAGTGTTATTTATGAGAAGGGTGGAACTTTACCCAACTTTACCTAACTTTCCTCTTTTCCTACCTATGTTCACTTTTACCCCTCGAAGAACAAATACTAGTTTCTAAATATTTGATTTACTAACTATGAAGATTTGCAACGTCTTGATGGGATAAAAATGCATGTTCATTACCAAAACAATTATCAATTACCAAAAGAATTACAAAAACAACAAGAAAGTAGAAACTCTAATCTTTAATCTCATGCAATTAAATAAAAAGTCTAAATTCAATGTTTGAATATTATGAAAAATAACGTTAGCATAAATAATTAGAAAAATAGAGATACGCAATATCAAGCATCACGAATCTCAAATATCAAGCATAAATGTGTTGTATGTATTTTTTTGTTATTCACATAACATTCGCATTGTTTGATAATCACGAGGATGTCTTATGAATAAGACACCTTCTTGTTTCTTGACCCCGTCTGCAACTCCGATTCTTCCTTGATAGCAGATTCAGTTGGAGAATTGTAGAGTAATTATGACAGATTGGTCGTAGGTAGCATGGTCTGTTTTTTGCAAATATAGTGCAACTCAACTGTTTCAAACTCCCCATTTCCTATATTAGCAATTTTCCATCATATGTACATATACCAGAATTTCTGACAATTCTGACGTCTGTAATACTAATTTTGATTTTAAGCCTCTATAACAAAGACATCATTACATATATGTGATAGTTGATAATATTAAAATATAGTTATACGACAATGTTGGTGACCATTTATTATTACTTATTTACATGATAGGGTATGGATGACAATTCTGAATGTATGTGAACCCTTCTATCAAACAAATTTATGTTTTGAATATTATAGCTTTCTTCACTTCATAATTCTTTATTTTCTTATGGTATTGAATTAGATTTATTCTTCTTATAATCGGAAAAAAAAAAGATTTCTAATAATTTTTATTTCTGTAATACTAATATTGATTTTAAGTTTCTATTTATTGTGCATTATACCAGCCTAGATCCAAATCCTAGGCTCTATCAAGCAGTGAGAGAGATCAAATCTGATGAGATGCAAACCTCTCAATAATATAGATAAACATGGACAAATGTTACAAGATCGCTCTCATATTATTACTTTTTAATTTTTTTATTAGTCCCTCTCAAGACAGGGATTATAGCAATCGGTTGGTTGCTATTTTTGTATTAATAACCAAAAAAAACTAAATTGTTTTCAAATAATTTTATATTAAATTTAATATTTTAAAATTAAAAATTATTTTCTTTAATATTTAAAATTAAAATTCTTGTTTTATTATTGGCTGGAACTCATGAATTGACAATTTATCTGTAATGAGATGTGAAATTGTCAAAAAACAAAATTAATTAAAAATTTTAAATATTTTAAAAAATTGTTAAAATACCACTTGTTTGTTGTACTACTTTGTATTACTGTTACATTAATATATTATTGAATGCTGCACTATACAATAATGGTTTATTTTATTTTATTATATAGTGGTGTAAAATGTTATGATACCCTCGATGGTGGCGTCTAGTTCTTCCTTTGTGACAACCGAGGCATTTAAATTTGTGTAAGGGGTGACACCGAGGCATTTACACCAGAGACTCTTGCAAGGACTTCTTCCGATTTTCCTATTTGTATCAATACATTGATGAAAATAAGTGAAATCTTAAATTAATTTTTTTATTTAAATATTTAATTTATAGAAAAGTAGAGCAAAATCATTAATTAGACTATTCCTATCACTAACAAGTTTTAAAAACATTAGGAAAAAAACATTAAATGCTTACTTATCAGGCAAGTAAACCATTGACAATTTTTATCATTGACAATTTAAAAAAACATTAAATGCTTGCTTATCAGGCAAGTAAACCATTCCTCCGCTATCATGTGTTGATCTTTTAAAAAATAATCATTTAGTATCATTCGTAGATAAGTAAAATTTATTATTTTAATCATTATTTATAAATTTATTATTTTAATTATTATAAATTGTAATTTAAAAATATTATTATGTTATTTTCAAATCCATTTAGGTAAATGAAATTGTAATTGTAATTTGAGTCATTAATTAATATGATATTTTTAATTTAAGAAAATTATTTTAGTTTTTAATTACTATAATATTTTTAATTTTAAAATTTTATTTTAATTTTAAATATAAAAATTATATTCTCAAATTTCTCATTTCAATAATTATAATTATGGGACTAATTTCTATAAGAATATTGATAGAAACTAAGTTTTATTGATTCTTCCCTAGAAAAAATCCAATTAAAAAAAACAAAAACAAAACTAATATAAAAAATATTAAATATTTTTTATAAGCACACAAAGTATATCTCAAGTATTAAATATTAAATACTAAATGCAATAATAAATAAAAAAACAAAACTAGTATAAAAAATATTAAATATTTTTTATAAGCACACAAACTATATCTCAACTATTAACATAAACAACAAAACTAGTATTATAAATATTAAATATTTTTTATAAACACACAAACTATATCTCAACTATTAACATAAGTTTATAGCAGGGACTAGCTGCCTTGCAGCTATTTCACTTGTTACATTTTATTAATGGCCAACAATAATATGGACAAACATGGACAAATTACAAGATCTCGTTTATATTATTACTTTTTACTTTTTATTCCATCATATTATTATTTTTTACTTTTTATTATTACATTTTATTAATGACTGACAATAGTATAGACAAACATAATATGGACAAACATAGACAAACTTTACAACATCTCTTTCATACTAACTAGTGCCTTTTGACTTAAAAACTCATAACAAATATATATTCATATCACAACATTTATTATTACTCATTATTTAAACATAAAGCAATCACAACTATCACATTATATCTTATTATATATCTTGTATTATACATATATGTGATAATTGTAATTGTGTCAATGACCCAATGTAACAACCCTGTACGAAATATGACCTAATCATCACGAATACATAACACAAAATATCACCCGAACTTATAGTATAAGGTAAAACTTCTAAAATTTTATGTACTCTTTATCGTCATAATATTTAAATGAGTTCGTTGTAAAAAATATTTCAATGAGTTCGTTGTAAAAAGTATGTCAATGTAATTTATTATCTTATGTTATCATTTTAATAATATATTTTGTTATGGGAACTTTAAGTTAGAAGACTAAAAGTATTTCTCTATTTTAATAAGCTTTAAAAAAATTAACATAGTCAAATTAAGAGTTAAGAATGAACTTTTATGAGCTTGGTAGTGAGTGAGAATAGGATTTTCCATCTTTGTGAAACCAAAAGAGTTGAGAATAAAAGTCACTTTCTCTTAAAGTGCCTTGCCTACAACCACATTAGATCACAAATTCTCAATCTTTATTATAATATTAACCTCTCTAATCTTCTAAGTTACCAAATCTATGGTTACCTCTGTAAGTTTTTTTCTAAACCTTTTGAGCATAAGAATAATTTGTTATAACAAACAAAGTAATCTCTTAAAGTCCAATATACTAAAGTTTGTGAGTGGACATTAACTATCATCATCATCATCATAATCAAGTACTAAATGTCAGTTAGATTATATTCTTCAATTTTCTAATTATATATTATTAAATAATACAATTTAATTTATTATGACGAGCATAGATCCATCTTAAACTGGGATCTATCAAACACCAAGAGGGATCCAATTCCTTGATGTGTATTTTAAAAAAAAAAAATTAAACTCAAGAAATTTGATCTCTCTTGATTGATATTTAAGTTTTAAGTTTTTATTTGATAGATGAACATCGATTTTTTAATTACTTTTCATAATATTTTATTTTATTAGTCAACATGGATTTTTTTAAAATACTTTCTCTAATTTTTTATTTTATGAGTCGACATGAATTTTTTTAATTATTTTGTTAGGAACTAACTTATAACATCTTCCTCATACTAGACTGTAAAACACCTCCTCCTTACAATTATTCTTAAAATACAATTAAAATAATATTTTGACATATTTTGCCAATAACATTTTATGCCATCACTGTGTGGTAATACTTAAAAAACAAAAAAAACAAAAAAAACACAATTCCACTGAATAAATAATTACACTCGGACAGAGAACATTTAAACATGGCCACCTTAACGACATATATGCTATATCATCCGACATAGGTCAACTTCCTCATTACAAGTCCTTATTTATGATGAGGCACCACCATTTATTTATAAAACACTGCCATCAGAAGCAGCTGTATATGATGGAAAAAGCAAGTAGTCTGGTTCTACTTCTAATTGTTATTGTAATTCGGATAATGAGAATAAGCAGCACAGTCCTTGGGCTCAAACCCAATCCTTGATTTCTCCATGTCATAAACAACTTGGAAGTTTTGCTGTTGAAAACTTCCCAGGATTGCTGCAGGTCCATAGCCATCCACGTCCTCGGAACTCTGAAGCATAAGGCAATGCACTTCAAAAGCAGCATCGCCATTCCCAGGCGCACCAGAGAAGGCATAGAAGTGATTTTCACAAGGTAAAGCAAGCGTAACATTGTTTTGGAAATAATAGTTTATGGCCGGGAATCCCTGATACTTCTGTGAAAGAGGAACAAGATAGCAGAGATCAAAAGAAGTACGTTTCTCGTAAAATCGAGATCTGGGATACTGAATTATTGCTTCTAAAGTGCTGAGGATTTCCTTGTAGAGTGTTCCAGAGAAATGAGTGTAGGTGGTACCAGTGTCAATAATCATACCTCCATTGCCATTTGAATCGAATTCCCTCAAGTTCAATGGTAACTCCAATTGTATGTTATCAATGCTGATTCCTAGAAGATCAATGTAATAGTAATTCCGATACACTGGATTGCTGAGCATTGGAGTATACTGTATTAATAGTCCATCGGCCCCATTAGGTATAGCAGAAGCTCCTAGTACTAGGGGACTGGAGACATTAGAGATATATCGTTCAAAACGATAGCTCCTGAGACAGTAGGAGAATCCTCTGTAACTCAAGGCTGAGCCCAACTGGGAAGGGAATGAGAGCACACCTTTCCCAAATCCTGCAATTCCAATGGGCTCATTATAGGATGAGCCTGCACAACCGAAAGAGAAATTGGATATTTTCTCAATGGGGATGGTACTGTCCTTGAATACAGTTATACGATCTCTCATAAGGTCTGCTGTGACTATGCCATCGCCATATACGTATGAAAATGAAGGGCAGGACAATGGACAAGTGCCCTTTAGAAGGGATCTCAGAGAACACCCTGCCATTGTGCAGGTATCATAGGAGTCCTCTGAGGTGTGGATATCTAAACAGAGAGGGCTGTCACAGGGCTCTAATTTGCTAGAGCGAGAAGCATAAGGATGGAATGTGTCGATCTTAGTATTGTCTTTATAGTATCCTTCACAGCCAATACAATCAAAGGAAGTGGCCTTGTAGGATTCCAAACATGGCACCCACACAAGGTCGCTACCAGTGTCCATGTAGACTTGGAATACCTGAGGGGGTGAGCCCAGCCTAAGAGAAATGACATAACCATCCCTATAAAGCCCTAGAGACTCCGACACATTCAGAGCTTTAGGGTACCCAATATTTCTAAGGGCAGGGAACCTTGACAAGCTTCTCATACGTGCAATGCGAAGCATTTCCGAAGTATCTACTGTTTGGTTTTGGATCTGATGTCTTCGCATGAGATTAAACACCAAACTATCAGAGAAATCATGTTCTCCCAGAGTCGCTAATGGAGGTGGAAAATAGATAAGGACGCATAATACTACAATACCCAATAAGTAACCCATGATCTAGCTCGCTATTAATCGTACCAAATCCTTCTCAGTCAGTATATGGATTGCTTTCTAACTTAAAAAACCTAGAATTTATAGACGTTCAAGGAGGTGAATATATTTTTTAAAATTTTATTTAGTTTATATTTTACAATTTTTGGTGGAGGAGGAGGGTTCATCTTCCTAAATAACTGGAAGAATTACATGAAGATGATACTTCTCAAGATTTATTTCATACAATTAATTTATGGCCTAGATTTATTTTATACAATTAACTTGTGGCCTAGTGACTTATCCACAAATTTTTTTATATACAATTAACTTGCAGCTCATCCACAAAATTTAGTTTATACAATTATCTTGTGGCGTATCCATATTCACTGTAGCCATAGTTAATGTTAATATCAATACATGAAAAAACATGTTTGTACTTTACCTATCCATTTACGTTATAACCATTTAAAAAATACATTAATTAAACCGCTAAACTGTCACAAACTCTCCCACTCAAACGAAACAAACTGATTATAACTTGCCACTGAACATTGTATTTTCGATCTAAGTATTAAACCTTATTAAATAATGACAGCATTATCGACTATAATATAACTATTCTGGCCAGTCAATTCGCTTCTTGCCTGTGTTATTGCAATTTACAGTTTCTGTCATTTCATTGATAAGAGTTTTATCATAATTTGTCTCCAACGTTTCACAATAGCCTTCATTTCTCACGCTATCACTGCAAAATCAAAGTGCGCCAAATGGAGACAAAATACAAAATGTTTCAACTTTTCACGACAATAATATATAGAGCCGAGGGTGAGGAGGAAATATAAAATTAGCGAATTATGGTAATTGTGTGCATGCTTTCATAGTAAATGAGCAGACCATGAAATTCCTTTGAACATATCATAATTTAATAGTACTTTCGGATTTCTATCGAAAGGTATGAAATTTAGACAGAGACGTTTTGATATTGTGAGATTTGCGAATAAGAAGATATCGGTTGGAAAATACAGATACCAGAAATATGTCATGCAGCGTGGACCGACACAGTTAATGGCTGAGAAACTCTTTGCTATTTAGTATATTCCCATGCGTGCAGGGCGGTGTTTGTCTGTATTATAGATTTGTTTAAATGGCATAAAGGGATTTGCTTAATGCTTATTGCTTTCATTAAAAAGACAAAGTTTATAGCCTTGTTAATGATCAATATGAGTGGGCCTCCTTTTCTTCAATTTATTTCTCCCTCACAATTAGAAAGATCATGCTTATCCCTTTGAGATCCATAAGCTGTTTGGGTAGATTACAATGAGAAAAATCATGAGTATCCCTTTGAGATCCAAAGTTTCTACATTGATAATATGGATATAGTACACTCAGAGAGCTAGTGCAAGCTCATCAACTTTTTTAATTACTTTCAGCTTCCTTCCACCAAATTATAATCTTCCTTCTTTCACTATAACCAAGGCAAGTGGCCAAGCCATGCCTTCATTCTCCTTCCACCAAACTATAATCCTAATCCTTCTCCTTCCACTGTAGCTGAACAAGTGGCCAAGGCATGCTTTAATTGCCTAAACACCTTTCATTGTAGCTGAACAAGTGGCCAAGGCATGCTTAATTGCCTAAACATATTGTTTTAAATATTTTTTTTTTAAAGTTTGGAATCCAAATTTGAGAATCAATTGTTAATATAAAGTTGCAACTTGAAAATGATTGCATTTCTATAGAATACCTCTTACCTTTGTTGAGTCTAGTTTGATTTAAAGGGTTTTTGTTCAAAAGTGATATAAATGAGTGTGTCCTTGTGCATGTCTATTTGGGAATCCTAACCTTAGTCTATTTGAGTATATGTACAAAGTTTAATGATGCACATTTGGGCATGTGTGTGCACCTTAATCAACCAGTACTAATGCATGGCATCGATACTTCAATAACCTTATAAAATTTTTAGGATGTGTCATGGTGGAAGCCTACACCTAATGAGATTTTGTTGTGGTGGAAACCTGCACTTAATGATATTTAAGATTGTTTGATGAAATTGATCGTTTCACTTGACAAGAATGCACCCTTATAGGCTTGAGTTGGCAAAATTGTAAATATCAACACTTATTTATGTAAGAGCATGGAATTTTTTGTGTGCAATTTTCCGTGCTTTTGTTTGAA
Organism: Larix kaempferi; assembly: GCA_027924585.1. Lineage (NCBI taxonomy): Eukaryota > Viridiplantae > Streptophyta > Pinopsida > Pinales > Pinaceae > Larix > Larix kaempferi. The sequence continues at coordinate 6,702,100 of BSBM01000748.1, forward strand.
TTACTCAAAATTTTCTCAAAGATGACCTATTATCCTTGGGGTTTCGATCAATTTTTCTAGTGCATTGCATTGAATCTAATATAGGTAGAGCGATAGGACCATGGGACCATTCGTGCCATGGGTTTTTTCCATGAATTTTTATTATTATTTCAGAGCATAGAAGAAGGTTTCATTAAGAGTTTGGTTATGAATGTTCTTTGTCCTTTCCTAAAGTGTAGTAATATTTCAAGAAAGGGACCAAAGGACCAAGGGAATATTATTGCTGAAATTTCAATCTGTATCAAGATGTTCATGTTGGAGAAAAGGTTGTTAATTGGCCCTAAAGATATGGAATCTTACATGTTTCACTCAGGTTTGGGTGCAAGCTAAGTGGCAAAGTCCTTTAATGGCATAGTGGATGAAGCAAGGGTTGTTAAGGGATGTATGGTGGCAAGAACATATTCAAAATGTTTACACAACGAGATGATCCTCACATACAAGTAGTGACATGTATGGATTATCAAAGAGGATGAGCGGCTGTAGAATCTAAGAGAGTTGAATATTATATTCAGGCCTATGATGACTAGCCACATGGTTTTGGAGATGGAGTATTTGTTGGAGAAAGTGGTATTGGAACAATAAGAGGCAAGCGAATCATGTAGAAGAGTCTGATTGGAGGAAAATATAGAACTTCAAGGGACACAATTAATAAATGGATGAGGATGATGTGTTAGAATATATGCAACATTTGTTTGTAGGTATCTTTGAAGATCAAGGCACCGATGTATATGTGATCCATCACAATGATGATGCGCAACTAGTCTATCCACCATCCCTTGTGCATCTCCATATCAGATCAATTATAGAAATAGTTGCATGTAATAGCGGAGGTACTTGGAGTGTAAATGGAAGTTGAAGTCAAGGACTGAACTAATAATACCGACCTAGTATGTAGGGATTTGTTTTCATCTCAAACACAAGTTCAAGTATTATGGTGAATGCACAAATAAACTTTGTGTTGCACTTGCCTTTATTCTTAGGTAGAGATGAGGAGGGCATGGAGAAACATCAATTTGCATGCAATGAAGCTTGGAATGTGACAAGAAATAACAATTACATGCACGTGGTTGAGTTCCAAATTACCATGTGGCACATAATGTATCTTTAGTAATATATTCAAAATATTTGTGAGGACACTAGGTGAGATGTACCAATATTTTGTGACAGAATTTCAAAAACCAAGTCAAAGTAGCAAAGCATAGTTGAGCTCAAGGAGATTAAGCAACACATAAGAGACATGGTCTAGGAGTATGACTAACACTTTATTGGTTTGATGAATAGATTGGGATATACAATGCAAGATATGTGACACACATAATTGTTGTTCATTGATGGATTGTTTCCGCATTCATGCATGCCCTTGTTGCAGCAACACCTCATCACTCAACATGTGGCTATGGATATTTCAATGCACTTGGAATTCATTGGAGGGATAAGCATCGTTGTGCTTCCATAAGTGGCACAATTCCAAAAATATTCATGTTGTATTGATGGGGTAGACTTAGGTATGGTATTTTCTAAGGATTCAAATATTATACCTAAGTATATCATTCTAGGTGATTGTTATATTTTTAAAAAATCATAAATATAGATATGTTGAGGAATATTCAAAATCAACATGCAATTTAATGTTAAATCTCATAAATAAGCATATTTAAAAAAAGTGAATTTTTAAATAGAAAATGACCAGTTGGTGAATGTATTTTTTGGAAAAAAAGGACAAAAGAAAAGCTAATTAGAAGCTAGAAAAAGGAAAGAAAGAAGCATGTGAAACACTATCTCGTGTACCTTATGCAAAGAGCAAGGCCATACATATAACAATTGTCTCATTCTATTGTGATGTAATGTGGTTGCACAATGATCCTCCACATGGAATGCATCGCCTTCTAGTACTACAAGATTTTCTACCAGCATAAGCACAACCCTTAATGTTGTCAACTATTACATAAGTACAACGATGATCTGAGCAAGGTGTTTTGTTATTTTTGCAAATTAGTGCATTATAATGATAATTGTTGTGTTTAGAAAGCTTTAGTTGAGTGCTTTGAGAAGAATATATTTTTTCGTAGATAATTTATGGGTATGAGTTAATCTTACAATGATAAATGGTGGGCTAGGAAGGATGGTGCTTGGGGACTCCCACAATGTTACAACTACATTGAGTTGGGACACAATATGTAGAATTATCTATTACCTTGCCAACCGAGATGTGGAGATTTGAGCAAAATGGGGCATAATACTAAAGGTTGTAAAGTGGGAAGTATAGGACAAATGATTTGTCTTTGAACTTCAAGGGACACAATTAATAAATGGATGAGGATGATGTGTTAGAATAGATGCAACATTTGTTTGTAGGTATCTTTGAAGTTCAAGGCACCGATGTATATGCGATCCATCACAATGATGATGTGAAACTAGTATATCCACCATCCCTTGTGCATCTCCATATCCGATCAATTCTAGAAATAGTTGCATGTAATAACGGAGGTGCTTGGAGTGTAAATGGAATTTGAAGTCAAGGACTGAACTAATAATACTCTTAAATTTTCAAAATTTACTTCAATCTGATCTAGGATCTTAACTGAGAGAACAACATGTATAGCATATCAATCATGGAGACAATAATGCAAGCACACAAGAGACACAAAGATTTACTTGGGGAAAACCATAAAGGTGAAAAACCCCAATAACTTCCTCAGAGATAGATAGAGCAATGATACAACCCAACCATAAGAGATAGACATATCCCAGCAGCAGATCCTCCTCCTCCATAAGTGTGCCACTCCTCCTTGAGTGCATGAGTGAGAAGTGAGTGATCAAATAGAGTGCATCCCGCACTCTATTTATACTTGACTTGACTTTCCTTTTACATAAATCATGTAGGCTCGAAATTAACCACATAACATAATGCTGATTGGGCCAACCCCCAATAAGGTGGTCTAATAACTCTTTGACCCACATGGTCGACCCCCAACAAGGTGGTCTAATAACCCATCAAGTATAAGTTACGACATTTACAATATAAATGACGACACTTCCGTATAGAGGAATAATACCATCTCTATAGGAGTACATACAACATACATATATGAAATACCTTCTGAAGTTACATATACATCAACACTCCCTCTTAACTAGGAAGGTATTTCTCAGCACAGGTCTTCTAGCACAAGTCATCTTCTCTGGATCATCGTCACTGGATAATCATCATCGAGTCATCATCATCGTCACTGCTGCTCCTATCTCAATCAATCTCTGAATCTACTCGTCATAGGAAGTTCTACAGAGCCAGTCCTTTTTCATACTGGATGTAGGCCCACCACCTGTAGGTCTTCGTCATCACTGCCATATTGTGGAATCCTCAGGATTTTATTATGTGCGTCACAAAACTTGGTTGCAGCATCCCAGGCTATTACAAGCACACAGCTCTACCTGTAGGATCTCCCAGGAGCACATTACATGTGACCCATCACAAAACCTGGCTAAAGCATCCCAGGCTGTTATGAGCACACAGCTCTACCTGTCGGAACTCCCAGGAGCACATTACATGTGATCTCACCACAAAACCTGGTTGAAGCATCCCAGGCTGTTACGAGCACACAGCTCTACCTGTCGGATCTCCCAGGAGCACATTACATGTGGTCCACCAAAAAACCTGGCTGAAGCATCTGAGGCCTTTTTCATCCTATCTAGATCTCCTAGGAGCAAATTACATGTGGTCATGGAAAAACCTGGCTGAAGCATCTGAGGCCTTTTTCATCCTGTCCAGATCTCCAGGAGCAAATTACATGCCATAGGACAAAACCTCCAAAGAGCATCTTCCAGATATCCCAGGGCAACGAATTACATGCCATAGGCAAAACCTTGAAAGACTATCTGCAGATCTCCCAGGGCAAAAATTATATGTCCTCCCAAGCAAAACCTCGAAAGAGCATTTTCCAGATGTCCCAGGGCACCGAATTACATGCCATAGGCAAAACATCGAAAGACCATCTACAAATCTCCCAGGGCACAAATTACATGCTTTCCTGCACAACCTGATCCACGGCCACAAAGTATCATCTGATACTCATCATACATCATCCTGATGTACACATGATCACGCTGATCATCATCACTGCAACATCCTGCTGCATGTCATCTGGAGAAGCTCGTCATCCACGATCATCCTGATCATACAATGCATCCATCTGATGCACACCACGTATCTACCTGATACATATCATCATACATAGTGTATCCACCTGTTACATAGATACATGATCCAGACAATGTATCCATCAACATACATGATCTACCTGATCATATCTGATACATATCAATATACATGATCTACCTGATCATACAATGTATCCACCTGATACATATACAGATACATGGTCCAAGCATCCAACATGATGCATATACAAAATACATACACATGATCCAACCGATCATATCCAGCATCCAACATGATGCGTACATACATATAAATGATCCAACTGATCATATCCAGCATCCAACATGATGCGTACATACATACATAAAAATGATCCAACTGATCATATCCAACAGAAACCAGAACATCATCCTGATGTTCATCATCCAGCGCTTACATCCACAGCCATGTGAAGGATCCTCCTTCCAACATGCTTGGAATGGCTTCAGCAAATGTGTCCATCACTTCTTCCTCGAAGTGTCCTCGATCTGAAGAATGCCAAGCCTCTCTCTGAAGTACTCGAACTTCACCCTGGCTAGTGGCTTCGTCAGCACATTTGCAATCTGCTCGTCCGTCGCAACATATAGGAGCTTCACAGCTCCTATCTGCACCATATCCCTGATATAGTGATATTTGATCTCTATGTGTTTCGACCTGTCATGAAACACTGGGTTCTCAGACAGCTTCACACAACTCTGGTTATCACAGAAGATACCAGTAGCATCCAATGGGAGATCAAATAACTCAGACAGTAGCTTCCGTAGCCATACTACCTCACAACTAGCTGAACAGGCTGCAACATACTCTGCCTCAGCTGTACTCAGTGCCACGCAGGACTGCTTCCTGCTAAACCATGAGATCACACCTGATCCCATACTGAAGTAGCACCCAGATGTGCTCTTCCTATCTGCAGCACTGCCAGCCCAATCTGAATCAACATAACCCTGCAGCTTAAACTTTTGATTCACTTCATACTTGAGCCCAAAATCCACTGTACCCTTCAGGTACCTCAGAACATGCTATACAGCAACCAGGTGAACACTCCTCGGATCTGTTAGGAACTGGCTCAATGTGTTCACAACAAAGCAAATGTCTGGTCTCGTGTTCGTCAGGTACATCAAGGACCCAATCATCTGACGATACATAGAGACATCAACTGGCTCAGATGAAGCATCACATAGAAGCTTTAGATTCGATGCAATAGGTGTGGCCATGGCCTTGCAATCCATCATCCCGAACCTCTTCAGGATCTCTACTGCATACTTCCCTTGTCCAAGGAAGATTCCATCTGCACTCTGCCACACCTCCATGCCAAAAACAAATAGTGCATCATCCCCAAGTTCGTCATCTCAAACTTGGCAGCAAGCTTCCGCTGCGTGTCGGCAATCAATCTATCTTCACCTGTAACAAATAGGTTATCCGCATACAAAAGTAGTATCACTGGATTGCCTTCCTCAACCTTGTAGAAAAAGGTTGGAACCTGCTTTACTCTTGGTAAAGACCAAACTGGATAGAAACCTGCCTATCCTACCATACCAAGTTCTGCACATATATGATTTCCTGTCATGTGTCGCAGAACCAAGTGGCTGCTCCACATACACTTCTTCTTCAACTACACCATTCAAGAAAGCTGTCTTGAAATCCATCTGGTGTATCTTCTATTTCATCACTTTTATATTTCTCAATGTTGCCATCTGCAACATGCTTGATCTGATAGTTCCATTTGGAAGTCACAACATACTTCCCTTCACCTCTTGGGACCGCATCCCAAACATCGTTCTTCATGATCGACGGATCATGGCATTCTTCTCGTATCCTGGGAACTTCAATATCTTCAATAGATAATTTTGTTGCTGAACAAATGTTGTAGTTCTTCTTTTGTAGGAGATGGAATACGATCTTTCCTACACAACAAGTTAAATTGCATGATTAGAAAACATCTCATAGTTTTCAGAACAAATTCTTACACATAAAGAAATATGTCATACAGTCATGCAATTATCTTAGCCAATGCTTCAATACAACATTTATCCATATCTCGTAACTTTCTAGATGCCTTCCAATCTCTACCAGAACATTTTTAAGATTGTGCACAACTCCCAACATGTCAGCAAAGAGGTTTCATTCTAGATAAGTAGCAATGGAATGTTGTACAGTGCCATAGGCCACTTACCCATGTATATTAGTAGTATATTGTTCATCAATGCAACTATTCTAATATGCACAATACATATCCTAAGTCTAGGAACATGAGCATATACATTATTGAACAATTTTATTTAAACAAACAAATATGCAAGAAATGATAATTAAAATACTTATCTTTGTTTGTTCGTTGGGTGGACTCCCTCTGAGTCTTCGCTTCCTTGCAGGAGCTGCTGGAGTCCTAATCTAAAGTAGCTTCTTCTACGCCTTTCTGTTGTGGAATGTAGAGAGATGGTCAACTCCCTCTGAATATCTGCATCCTTGCATAAACCACTGGAGTGTACTCCCTCTTGATCTTTGCTTCTTGGATTACCTGTTCTTGAACTCATATTCATCCTTGGTCCCTATGCTTATTAGTATCATGATTGTGTTATCCTTGTGATCTCATATAAAATCATACATTCATTAGTATACTATTAAAAAAAAACACAATAATCTCAAGCATGTATAGTCATGATCATTTCAAACAGAAATAATAAGCATTAGCATTCAAGGTTTATGTAGGATTCTTATGGTTAGTCAAATCATAAGAAACATAACATGTCTAAACCTATGACTCTTCGGGTTAGTCATATCATTAATTAAGGTAAGACACATAATATGCATATACCCATGATTATTCAAACTTGTGACTTCATGAATAATCATTATCAACAACACAACAGTATAAGATCCTAACCCAAGGTAGGATTCTATCTTGATATAGGAAAAACATACCTGAATTAGCATGCTAGCTAGTTATGTCTAACATACCCGTATAATGTCTTTTGGTTCTCTTCAGTGACTTGTGCTAGTAACCTGCATGTCTCATAAGTTAACCATTGTAGAAACAAGTTATACATACCTCGAAAGTAGATCTTCTATGTGATCCATGACAATGGATGAATCCTTGTCTTCATGTCACCATGATCATATGATTTGTCTTTCTTGAAGTACCTTTTATGTTAGCAGACAACATAAACCTCATACAACACCATAATGCATTAGTACAATTATAAGTGTCAACACCCTAACCAATGAATATCTTCTATCATGCATTCATAATTTTGTTAAGGTGATACGGCAAATCTAAAATCAAGATTGTACTAACCGTAATAACATGAAGACAAACATACCATAAACTTAATCATGAACAAATATTGAAACATACCTCGATGAGTCATACCTGTCGAGATCGCTTGTAATATTCTTATGTAAGGCCTTAGCCTCATCTCCCTCTGAAACAAGAACTTCTTCACTTATGCAGGTGACCAATCCATCTTCTTCTAGGATTAACCCAATCCACTTGATTTGAAAGAACTGGACCTGGAGCTGGATATGGGTTTGTCAGAGAAACCCCAAAAATTCAAACTTTGAATTTCAAACTTCCAAAAGGATAGAAATATGCGCTTTGATGCGCTGATCAAGATGGTATATTCAGAATTTGAAAACTGCAAAGTTTCACTCCTCAATTTTGCCTTTGAAACTTCCGGATTCACTGGACGTGACCCTGAACTGGGGTTTGATGAAGCACACTCTTATTCCCAATCAAAAGGTTTGATCCAAATCTCTAATCTTCTATTTTTCTGAGGAGCTTCCAGCCATGGTCACAGTTTTCAAAAATTCCCATTTTTACAGAAGCCCTAATTTTCCACTTTTCTGATCAAAGTCCCGAACTAGGATCTGATCAAGCCCGGTCTTCTGCCCAACCAAAAATTCTGATCTTGGTCTCTAAATTTCTATTTTTATGAGTAGCATCCAGACGTGATCTCCGATTACAAAAATTCCAACTTTCTTCGAAGCCCTAAATTTCGGAAGCCATGAATGAAGGTACTAAAAACTAATTCTGTTTTGAAAGAAATATGTACCTGATTGTTTCTGGTGTACCTCCGAATGTTTCGATCCACAGGGTCTGAAAATGTTTCTTGAGATAGCCCGACCTCTTATCTTTCCATCCTGATAGGTCTGGCCTCAATTGGATTCTCTGAGAGAGAGTTATGCCAAGTGTTGCAACGTGACCTGTTTTGGGATAATACAGGAGAGCGAACTTGTACGACGTGCCACGTGTCACTGTTTGAACTTCGGCCTCTAATTTTATTTATTTATTTATTTATTTATTTTTATCTGAGATAGCTCGCCCTATTATGTTTCCATCATGACAGGTCTGACCTCAAGTGGACTCTCTGAGAGAGAGTTATGCCAAGTGTCGCAACGTGACCTGTTTATGGGATAATATAGGAGAGTGAACTTTTACGGCGTGCCACGTGTCACAAGTTCAACTTCGGCCTTTGAAAAGTTTTCCCGAGATATTAAAGTCTGTGTACTACCTGTCTCTTTTTACGAAATTTCATTTGGATCTTCCTATCCCAAGTTATGACCTTTTTCCCATGGTCACTTGATTTTGACTCAGATCTGGAAGAGGCAGAAACCCTATATTATACAGATCATAAATCACAAAGTACAACGAATTAGAGGTTTTCCTTTGGACACAAGGTACATGGGGATTTAATCTTCAACCTGTAAATATTTCAGATCCGAAAAATCCGCCAAAACAGATTTATAGCGAAAGTGCTACGATGACTGGTTTTTGCTATATCAAGCCCTAGCATCGTAAGTGCAACAAGTGTCATACATGCCATATCATGCCTTGTTTCAGGCTAGCTCTGATACCATGTTAAATTTTCAGAATTTACTTCAATCTGATCTAGGATCTTAATTGAGAGAACAACATGTACAACATATCTACAAGATATCAATCATGGAGACAATAATGCAAGCACACAAGAGACACAAAGATTTACTTGGGGAAAACCATAAAGGTGAAAAACCCCAATAACTTCCTCAGAGATAGATAGAGAAATGATACAACCCAACCATAGAGATAGACATATCCTAGAAGCAGATCCTCCTCCTCCATAAGTGTGCCACTCCTCCTTGAGTGCATGAGTGAGAAGTGAGTGATCAAATAGAGTGCCTCTCGCACTCTATTTATACTTGACTTGACTTTCCTTTTACATAAATCATGTAGGCTCGAACTTAACCACATAACATAATGCTAATTGGGCCGACCCCCAATAGGGTGGTCTAATGACCCTTTGACCCACATGGCCGACCCCCAACAAGGTGGTCTAATAACCCATGAAGTATAAGTTACGACATTTACAATATAAATGACGACACTTCCGTATAGAGGAATAATACCATCTCTATAGGAGTACATACAACATACATATATGAAATACATTCCGAAGTTACATATACATCAACAAATACCAACCTAGTATGTAGGGATTTGTTTTCATCTCAAACACAAGTTCAAGATTTATGGTGAATGCACAAGGAAACTTTGTGTTGCACTTGCCTTTATTCTTAGGTAGAGATGAGGAGGGCATGGAGCAACATCAGTTTTTGTGCAATGAAGCTTGGAATGTGACAAGAAATAACAATTACATGCACGTGGTTGAGTTCCAAAATACCATGTGGCACATAATGTATCTTTAGTAATATATTCAAAATATTTGTGAGGACACTAGGTGAGATGTACCAAGATTTTGTGAAGGAATTTCAGAAACCAAGTCAAAGTAGCAAAGCATAGTTGATCTCAAGGAGATTAAGCAACACATAAGAGACATGATATAGGAGTATGACTGACACTTTATAGGTTTGATGAATAGATTGGGATATACAATGCAAGATATGTGACACACATAACTGTTGTTCATTGATGGATTGTTTCCTCATTCATGCATGCCCTTGTTGCAATAACACCTCATCACTCAACATGTGGCTATGGATTTTTCAATGCACTTGGAATTGATTGGAGGGATAAGCATCATTGTGCTTCCATAAGTGGCACAATTCCAAAAATATTCGTTTTGTATTGATGGGGTAGACTTAGGTATGGTATTTTTTAAGGATTCAAATATTATACCTAAGTATAACATTCTAGGTGACTACTAAATTTTTAAAAAATCATAATAGATATGTTGAGGAATATTCAAAATCAACATGCAATTTAATATTAATTCTCATAAATAAGCATCTTTTTAAAAAAGGTGAATTGTTTTAAATAGAAAATGAACAGTTGGTGTATGTATTTTTTGGAAAAAAAGGGCAAAAAAAATGCTAATTAGAAGCTGGAAAAAGGAAAGAAAGAAGCATTTGAAACACTATCTCGTGTACCTTATGCAAAGAACAAGGCCATACATATAAAAATTATCTCATTCTATTGTGATGTAATGTGGTTGCACAATGATCCTCCACATGGAATGCACCGCCTTAGTACTACAAGATTTTCTACCAGCATAAGCATAACCCTCAATGTTTTCAAATATTACATAAGTACACCGATGATCTGAGCAAGGTGTTTTGTTACTTTTGCAAATTAGTGCATTATAATGATAATTGTTGTGTTTAGAAAGCTTTAGTTGAGTGCTTTGAGAAGAATATATTTTTTTGTAGATAATTTATGGGTATGAGTTAATTTTACAATGATAAATGGTGGGCTGGAGAGGATGGTGCTTGGGGACGCGCACAATGTTACAAATACATTGAATTGGTCCACAATATGTAGAATTATCTATTACCTTTCCAACCAGGTTGTGGAGATTGGAGGAAAATGGGGCATAATACTAAATGTTGTAAAGTGGGAAGTATAAGACAAATGATAATGGGGCACAAATCTAGTTATTGTACCCTTGGGATGTTATCACCAGGGTAGTTTTTAAGGATTCTAATAGTATACCTATGTATAGTATTCTAGGCAATTATTTTGTATTGAAAAAATCATATATATAGATGGGTAGGCAAATATTAAATATAAAACATACAATTTACTATTGAAACATGTAGAATTTGGCGAATGTTATAATAAAAAAACATATTCCATGTAAATATAGGCAATAGTTGAGAGTAAAAATGACAAATTAGCGAATTTATTTTTTGAAAAACTGCCCAAAAAATAGCCAATTGGTGAAATTCAAAAACCATGTGTACAAATAAGAGGCAATCGACCTCATTTGAAGGGAAAAATATGTGAAGAAAAGCTCTGATTTTTGGACTGTCTCTGCACATTTTCAGGCTGCTCTCTTCCTCCAAAAACTCGTACCATCTCTCTGTAATTCGGGTTGCTACAGATTTTTTCTTTTTTTTAGACTGTCTCTCTGTAAATTCGGGCTACTACATATTTTTTTGGACTGTCTCCTCTCTGTAAATTTGGGCTGATACAGAATTCTGGACTGTCTCCTCTCTGTACACTTGGGCTGCTTCAAAAATTCAGACTATCCCCTATCTTAGGTTTGAAAAGTAATTCACACAGTAGAAACTATAATTGATTACTATGTACTATATAGACCATAATTGGAAAACTCTGATTGGGTTGAGTATTGACCTAGTTTTATGAAACAAGAGTGACCTCTGTGCTTCACTTTTGACTACTCCTCTTCTTAGATTTGAAAAACTATAACTTGTATCCAATGTTGTAAGTTGTCATTAGATAGTCCTACTTGTCTAAGTTTTATCAGTTGACCTTGCTAGTATAAAGATCAGATCGTAAGTACTGTAACTGAAGTTGAGTGTAAATAATTTTTATTGTACCTATTGTATCTAGTATTGAGCAATCCTATTTGTCTGAGTCTTTGTAACCACAACTTCTTATCAAGTTGAGCAATAGGCTTATTGATTGATCACTTGACCTTGCAAAGATCATATTGCAAGTAATGTGATTGAGTTGTTACTTTCCTGATTGATTTTTTGTTGAGCTAAAGTGACTTGAAAAGTTAGTGTTGATTGAGTGTGTAAGTATCACTTGACAGTGATTTGAGAAGTTGACTGCAAGAGCCTGTATTGACCGAGTTTGACATTCTAACCTTGTATGATTTGACAAGCTGTAAGTTTCTTAGATTGTATGACAAGTTGACTACTAAGAGTTGACAGCATTGACTAAGATGACTGAAGTAAGACATTATTTGAGTTGACAAGTTGTCATGACAATGTTGTGAGTGTTTGATATTCAAGTTGATTGTTGTCTTCGATTGTGTTGCATCCTACCCTCTATTATTGACCTACGAATGATTAAGTGAAGAATGCATGACTATGGGTTTTGACTGTTGAGATTGAGTTTGTACATGTGTAAGACTGGGCTTAGTTGATGTTATTTGTTTTAGTTGTTTAACTATCAAGTTTTGCTCAGAGTTGATTGTGGTAGAGTCTTGTATGTGAGTCTTACTTGATAAAGTTGATTAAAGGGAATGGATTAGTTCTAAGATCAGATCAATACAGTTTGGTACATGTATATAAGAATCTTGGTACAGTTTCAATTGAGTAGGATTAGCACAGGTTTCTATATGTGCGGTTGGTCTGACTCAGATTGGATGAGTTGTATGAGCAGTTGGTTTGATCCAGGAGGACTGAGTTTGGTGAGCAGTTGGTTAGACTCATATTTACTGGGTCGGATGATGTAAACAACAGATTGATTGGTACAACTTGATTGGACAGGTTGATGAGCAGTGTGGCACAGTTGTGGTGGAGTGATAGTTGATGAGCAGTGGTCAGTTGATGAGAAGTGACAATGGTTGTGCAGTGTGGTACAGGTGTTGGTTAGCAGGTTTGTAGGATCAGTGCGGTTGCGATTCATCATTTTCTATCTTCATATCAGGGTGGCAGGACGGAGGAAGGAAATCTAGGGAGCTAGGGATTCCTTCAGGTTGTAGCATGTAAACCAGGGGGTTGTATCCTCCTTCCAGTTGTAGCTAGAGAATTGAAGTAATTATAACAAAGGGGTTGTTTCCTCTTTCCAGTTGTTGTTGGAAAAATATTATTATAAAGGCTTCCGTGGTTTTTCCCCTAGGACTTGGGTTTCCACGTAAAAATCTTGTGTACTATGTTTTGTTATGCTTCCTATGTGATGATGATAAGATGATATGTGATATTTTTTATATAATGATAATAACGTACTCTGCATAATATTGAATAAGCTATTGATGATTGTTAAAGTTGAAAAAGTAATAAAAGCTATACACATTATTCACCCCCCCCTCTCGGTGTGCTCGGTGTGTCCAACAATTGGTATCAGAGTGGGTCCTTCACCGAAAGCCTTATCGGCTTGAAGGAGATATTTTGCACACCATGGGGTTCTCAATGAATGGACTACCATTATTTTGTGGTACATATTAATTGATATGGAAAATAAGAATGCAGGCCTATCTTGAAGCAGAAGGTATTGGTATATGGAAATCAATGCTTACATGTTACAATCATCCGAAGGAAGGGAAAACAATAGCTCTAAAGGAAGCAAAGAAAAATAAATCAATGGCTATGGAAGCCATTCTTGAAGGATTATTAGATTCCATAAAAGAGAAGACTAGAAAGAACAACTCAACTAAGGAACTATGGCTCAAATTAGAACAACTCTACTCCACTAAAGAAAAAGAAGTAGAGGTTATAGAATTAATGCTTGAAGACCTAACAGATCTCCAAAAAGATAAAATAGGAAAGTGAAACTCAATTGAAGAACTGTCGCTATAGAATTAAGTAAAGTTTATTTTCCTTTACTGTTTTTCTAACTATGTTTTTTTGCAGATTCAGATCAGTACGGTAAAGTATTTAAGTGGTCTGCTATTCATCTTTTTGCATTTAGGTTTTGCTTCTAATCATGTTTATTAAGAGATTATTTCTTGTTCTTGGTATATATTTGATCCGGACTTATGAAGGAATGCAAGGAAATACAGAAATACACATAAACGCGGAGATACAGCGGAAATATGACTTCATTCATTAATATCACATAACGGAAATATGCTTACAGATAGAATGGAAATAAACTAGCTAGGGCGCTGGTAGCTTATCTCTGAGAAGAGATGTGTGGCCATCGGCCTCTAAACTATGTGTTACAATGGGGCTCGAAGCCTATCCATTATTGAGAAAAGAAAGGAAAAACCTAATCATCCAAAAACCTAACCCTAGGAGATGAAAATGCCAAACTATGAGCCTTTTTGGGGTAAATTGGTACATCAATTTCCTGGCGTCGTAACTTTGGCATACGATCTCCGTTTGACGCACATGATACCTCATTGGAAAGATCTATCCGAGGACTGTAGTGAAAACCATGAATGTGAATTTTTCCCCCAAAAACGTCGTTTAGGGCCTCAAAACGGATCCGAAAGTTTAGGACCCAAAGAACTGAAAGAACAATGTTGGGGCCCCAAGTGGAATAGGCGGTGGCCACCAATATCCACCTGGATCATTCCTCCCCCGTTAAGAAGCAATGGTCCCCATTGCGTGGAGTTCCTCCATGAGATGAGGAAACTTCTGTTGAACTTGGTCCCTGGTGAGCCACTTTCCCTGGTGCAGGAGTTGTCCAGCTTTTACAACCCGATACAATTGGATCTTTTGTTGGCAAGTGTTCTTGATTTGCATGTCCATGATACGATCTATGGTGGCCTGTCCCTACAGTCTGGGTTTAAATATGGTGCTGTGAGTTGTTCTGCAATGTTGGAGATGTCCAGTAGAGGTGGAAAGTAGGGCCGAAGGCTGTCCACATTGAACACTGGGTGCAGACCAAGGAATGGTGGAATATTGAGCTCAAAGGCGTTGTCCCCTACAACCTTGGTAATAATGTATGGCCCATACACGGGGGGTTCACTCAATGAACTTGTTGCATAGCACGATCGTTCGCGTGATATTAAAGAATGCCCCTAATTTCACTAAATATTGGAAAATGCATCCTAAAATTGTATTGTTGAACCCCCCTCCCAATATGCTTTTCCAATTAAGAAAACCCCTAGTTTCACTAGATATTGTAGGTATCCATTTTTATCAACCCATTTTTAACACCCCCTTTATATCATATTATCAAGTTGTAACAAACAGGAGCCCTGCCACATCTTAGTATAAGCAAACACGATGCTAAATAAAATAATAGTATAATTCTAACAATGATCCCACTAGGATCGCAGGGGTGACCGATCAATTTGTAGCATTGGAGAGTGGAACACCCAAAGAAATAAAGTACCGGGGAAGGAAAAATACATAAAACAAACACTTTCGTCCACGCTTTCAAGCCGCAAAAAATTATCTGCCTCATATTGCCCTCTCCAACCAAGCCCACAGGAGAAAACAAGATAGTTTTGCTGCCACAATAATTAGATTGTGCAAGCTCGAAACCGATAACCTCGCAGATATAAGGGAGGCTAGGGTAGAAACCCTAGCCCCCTAAACATTGGCTCAAAAATTACTCTGAAAACCCCAAGTTGCAGAGCATAAAATTTATAACCCTATCTTGCCTTCCCCTGCTATCTATTCTATTGCAACTCTATCTTGCCTTCCTGCGCTATTTTTTCTTTTTGCCTATGAAAAACTAAAAAAAACACTTAAAAATAAATAAAAGATGAAAGTGGCAAGTTAGAGACAATATGAGATTTTTGTCTTAAAATATTATCTCAAAATAGCCCTCTGTGTAGTAGTGTGTAAAGAATAAAACCCCAAATTTCATGTATGCAAAATGCACATAGCATTTTGATTCACTATGTTTTTCCAGTTTGTATTGATGATTGGTCCTGTAAGTCAATTGGTTAGAGCGTTGGTCTTATGTAAAGCTTTAGGAGCACGCTGAAGGTCACGGGTTTGGTTTTATTAAGTTACTTAAAAACTCGCGGGTTTGGTTTTATTGAGTTACTGAAAAACTCGAAATTTCTTATATCTACCAGATCCCAAGTGAAAAATTGTATTTTATTGTGATTGTGATTCTACTTATAGTAGATGAAAAATCCTCGCAAAATCTTCCCGTGACAAGCAATCATAATGCCTAAAATAAGAAAACCTTCCATGACTACTTGCTTCTCTTTTACATCTCATGACACTGAGACAAATAACATCTGGCTTAGGGTTTGATCTATACATCAATGTATAGAAGAGTGCTCTGCATATTACATGGTGATGCAAGAAAATTTCACTTTTCCTGCTAAATTCCCTTCATTAGAAATTTACGCTATGTTTACCAAAGTGAACTTCTTACTATAACTGCAAACCTTTATGTTCTCATGTCAATTCGATATTCTTGTTATGGACTATTCCTTTGACTGTCTTCAAATCTGCAACATGTCTTTAAGCTGGTTATATTCATCATATGCTTTCAATAAATTGAAGTTCAGATCTCATAAAATAACAAAATAATTGCTTACAACCAATCACTACTACATAGAGGGGGGTATTAAGACAATATTTGTGTAAATTGTCTCAACTTAAGACAAGAAACAAAATGTGAATTGTCTTAAATATTGTCTTTAAGCGAGAGTCTTAAACTATTGTCTTAAATGATTGTCTTAAACTATTGTCTTAAATTTAAGACAATAGTTTAAGACAATAATTTAAGACAGTTGTTTAAGACACTCGCTTAAAGACAATATTTAAAACAATACACAATTTTTTTTGGTCTTAAGTAGAGGCAATTTACACAAATATTGTCTTAATACCTCCTCTATGTAGTAGTGATAGAATGCAAATATTTATAATAAGGCACAATGGAATCAAACCACCAATCTTCTGCATTATAATGCAGATGCTCTACCATTGAGCTAGTACCCTGCAACTTCATATACAAGAATAATATTTGTATTTTTTAGATTTTTTTTAAAGCAAAGAGCACAATAAGCATGAAATACTCACTGTATTTCACTCATTCATATGTAGTTATCATAGAGATTGCAGTTATTATTCGTGTTCCAATAATTCTTTATCTCATTATATGTTTGTACCAGTGATAAAGAACTCCGTTGAACAAATTACTCGGTTGCAGAATCTTCATATGTTCCAACTTGTAGCGATGCACTTTGGAATGGTCGATAGGGTGATACTAGGAAAAATACGTATAGATTTCAGTTTCTTCAAAGATGGAACGAAATCATTTAACTGTGAGTGTGCAGTTAGGGTCTAAACGAATTCAAAGACGAGAGACTCAAATCATTAGGCTTAAATTTAGATGGTGAATTCTTGTGGAGGAAAATGGCAGAGGCCAGATTATAAAGGAAAGATCGATGCTTGTTAAATGGTGATCTGAGTATAGAGAGAAATAGTGGAAATGAAAAATGATGGATGACAATTTCAGTCAATAAGGGATACACTTATGAGCCTGTAAGGGATAAATAGGAATGCACTAGCTGTAATATGCACAGTCAAATATTCTAAGGTAAGAGTTGCAAGTTGCACTAGCTGTAATATGCACTAGCTCTGCAAAAATATTTAGATTTTCTTAGAACAAGATATTGAACAAACATGGATTTTAGTGTTGGATGGTTGAATCGAATAGGATTATTAACGTAAAAGAGAACTAGTTCACATTTGAGAATAGAAGAAAAATCACGATCATCTAAATATCAAATAGAAGGTATAGCAAATCTATTTCAAATTTCTTGTAGAAGTTTAAACATGAAATTATTTCACATGCGAGTGGACAATGCTTTTGAAAAAGGTAACATATGTGGCATATTTACTAAGTGAAAGTTGTAAGAAATTTTTAAGAAGACTAAATTATTTTTTTGGAACAATATTAAAATATTGAAATGACGAATTTATTTTATAAAAAGAAGGGAATGAAAATTATTTCAATTCTTGTTACATAATCCACTACCCTTATGTAACAGAGGTAACTTAATATAAACCCTCGAAATTCAAAATTTATTACATTATAGTCAATTCCAAGTAGCGGTCGCACTTCCAGGATCACATGCAAATCCATGACACCGAATGGCTTTAACTAGAAAATGATATGAATTGGATCCACTGCCCTTGATTAATTGTTTAATTGTAAAGAACCTGTGCAAATGTTATTCTAGTTCAACCCAAAGTTTTATTGTAATCTGATGAATGATTCTAAGTAAAATTGCCATCTAAATTCTGTATACACTATATAAATTTTGCAACTCAAATTTATTTTTTGTAAGTGGGTTTAAGCTCCACTTTTGCACAATATATCTACAGGAAGCATGCTATTACGGGAACCGAGAACTTTGTTCCTGTGAATAGAACCTATACCAAAAAAAATCATAATTTTTTTGCAAAAGCCAACATTAGTATAATACTACATTTTAATCTATCGGATGCACCACTATTCAATATTCTCATAGGCCTAAAACAAGTGACATTATAGGAACTGGGCAAAGTGCTGGAATCAGTTACTGCACAATCCCATCGGGTATCCACTAAGATTCGATAGTATTATTCCATTTCTATAAAAAGTCATCCTCAGAATCTCTTCAAACAAACTCTCAAAGCATTATTCTTTTCCTCTCGAATACCCACATGTACAGATATGCAATACACAACACGTGTGCCTAGCATAGGGAGTTTCTCAACAGTAGTGTAAGCTTGCGGGCTTTCTAGTACTCAGGCCTTTTCAAAACCAACGATAGGAGCAGTCTCACCATGCTTTCTTGAACTTATTCCTGTGGATAATAAAGAATGGGATGTCTAAACATACCAGAGGGGTCCATTATCCATGTTTTCTCAAGTACAATATTCTTGCTCTGGTATATGCAAAGAGCACGTTATTTCCACACTCTCGATCACATTCCTTGAAATGGAAAATTCACTCACAATATCTCCCATCATTACTAAAATTTTGGAGGCTAACTTCTCATTTCCATAAAAATTAGATGAATTTGAAACATGCTATAGAAGAAACATGGAGTACAAAAAGATATGATCAATATCTAGCAGAACATAATTTAGCAGCACAATAAGATATGATTAGTGTCTTCATAAAAGGAAGTACATATCATTATAAGCTAGACAAAGGCTACAACATTTCATAACATGTATGATGTCTCTCTAGAAATTAACACAAAAGAAGTGTAGCACCTCTTGGAGTTTGCCAATTGTTGTGAAAAGATCCAACTTTTCTTGCAACTTTCTACAGCATATGTCAATGGGGAAAGTCTTGGTTGAGATCTATATAAGCCTTCTCATATGCGGCACAGGAAAACAATACAGGAAATTTATGTGTTGGTTACAATGATTAATATAAGGCTTACTGCAAGTTGTTGAATATTGATACTAACATAACCATAAGAGATAGGGTTGCTCAACCTAATCTTAATAAGTACAATGAATAGTAGTCTGGTGATTCCAATGTTGGGTGTGCGATGGACACTACCCAGCTGAAGAACAAAAACCACCAGCCTTAGCAGGATAGTCCCCAACAGAATTCCTAGATGGAAAACCCGAAGAAATCCCACCAAAACTGTAGACAACCACCATGGCCAGAGGAGGGAACTTAACCTCATCCTGAACAGGAATTGAAGAAGCATCCCACTCCAACCCCATAGACAAGATAGAGGCATTAACACAACCGGAATGAGGACCTCCACACTTGCATATGAAAAAGTAAGACATGCAAGCACCTTTGTCTCAGTAAAAACACCGATCTAAGAGCTTGCACCAGGAGGATATTCCAAGGAGGTCTAGCACTACTACAGTGAGGGGTTATTGAAAACCCACAATCCCACCAAAACAGTACAAAAACTTCCAATTCCACAACAAAGCATTGGATTTAAACTAAAACCAACCCATCCAATTTAAATTAAAACCAAGCCCCACCTTGGTTCAACCCATTCAATTTAAATCGAAACTGAATCCACAAAAATGTGAATTGAAGCATACCCACATCAACAAAAATTGATGAATTGAAAACACAGCCGAAATACTCATGGCCCATTTCATATAAATACAAAAAACCTAGCTTTTGTGCGAGGAATATCTGAAAAATTGAGGAACTACCTCTTCATTTCAGGAGAAACCGAGACAAACGCCACAAGCCCTCTCCCCTTTTCCTCTTTCATAGTACATTTTGTCAACGTCACCTCTGTCCTTGCGGCCATGGAGTGCAGTCGGTTGCTTGGATTTGGAAGCCGCATCTTACATCTTACTTGCTCTGTTATCCATCGCCACTGGATGATTTCCTCAAACACGGCAATGTTAAAACTACAGTGATCAGATTCATGTACAAATGGGAGACTAAAACCTAAATATTGCATGTCAAACGAATAAAATTGAGCATTAACAGGAAAATGAAGTTAAACTGACCTCTAGATTGTTAGATTTGTTTTGTTCCCAAATCTTTTTGATGGATTTTGTGCGGGGAATCTCAAAGATGCCTCTCAACCTCTTCATTTCAACAGAAACGAGACAGACCCATATGCCCTGTCCCCTTTGCCACTTTCATAATACATTTTCCCACCGTCTATTTTCTACAGCCATGGCGATGCTGCTGGTCGGTTGCTGAGGTTTGGAAGCTTCCATTTATAGCCTTCTTTCTCTATAATAGTTGGCCATAGTTAGTTTTCTTGGAGATCTCAAACCCCACAATGCTGTCCCAAGAACACAACACAAAATATACCACCATCGACTCTTTTCCTGCGGAGGCCATGTGATCAGTGTGGCTCGGTTGCTGAGTTCTGAAAACTGCTATTTCCAACTTGCTTTCTCTATAAGGGATGGCCATTATTAGTTTTCCCCACTTCTAAGCCCACAATGTTGGCCGGCGATCAACACAAAACTGCAATCAAAGAGAAATATTTTCCCTTTTTCACTCAATGAAAACCATATAGGCGCGCAAACCCTCTTTCGTCTCCCAATGAAAACCATAGACGCGCGAAAACCCTCTTTTGTCTCCCTCAAGACGAAAAGTCAAAAAGTATAAAAAAAATAAAAATAGAAAGGTGATTAACGATGGAATATGGGTTTTGTCTTAAAAAAACGTCTTAAAATACCTCGATGTGTAGTAGTGAATGCTTTGTCTTCGAAAAGTCGTTTTCCATTAATATGATAATTAATTTAAAATGGAGTTAGCACACACTACTCATCTTAGATTCACCATACGGTTGGGTGCATTACCCCATTCCATTACACAAATCCTTTTTAGTAATAAAGTAATATGGACCTCCCACTCATTCTCTCTCATGTATTTAAGCACTCCCTAGTTCTCATTATTGTGAATCTAATTAATTTTTTCTGTTATAGAAAATTTACCTGTAACGTTTATATATCCCTTCCATTTCTTTTATCAGAGCATGCCCTAAAGTTGAGGGGTTACAACGTGGTTCCAGCTATGGTATAGGAAGTCGAGGATTTTAGCAATATAGGATAATGGCTGAAAGTGATGGCCAAGTGCAAGAATGACAAATTTTAATGCCCAATAAGCAAACTAATTGAAGCCATTAAATAAATTTTGATGCTAGTGGGAACTTCCCTTTTGGTCAATAGATTAATCATTCACCCCTGATCTGTTCTGTTGTTTGAGTAATTGGAAAAATATATATGAAAGAAATCACTCAGCTGCTTTATATTATCAGATTGAAATCCCTATTTTATTGAGGTAAAGACATCCAAGCCGCATGGCATTACTCATTCAGAAGTTAAATCCCTAATAACATAAGCTACTACATGGATAAACACCAATTCATGGCTCAAATGCATCCATAGCATATTCATCTGTTGTTTAGCTAGTAAAGTAAATATCTATTCCGGGCCCCATCTTATCTTCCTCTAAAGGGGGCCGGGTACTGGTTTAGCAGCAGTCGAAACAGAAGGAGTAGGCAGGGGAAGCGTGAAAGTAATACAACTGTATGCCCTCAATATAGAACGGATTGAGCGAGTGGAGCCTGAAAGGATGTGTGCTGCGATTAACTCCCTTTCAACCGCAAAAATGAGTTAAGTGAAGGTAGCACAAGGAGCGCCAAAAGGAGACCGGCTCGCAGGTCATATCGCGACCTACCTTATAGAAGTTTTAATCCCAAGCTAAAAACCAAAAAAGATTTTTTATCACCTGCCTTCTTTACGAATTTTGAAGGCAGGAGACTTGCTTTACCTGTTACATGCTACCATATGGAAAGCTGGAGACTTAGCGTTTTCCCTCACTTCTGGTAAAAACCTAGGGTGAAAATAATAGCCCCGCGTGAAGAAAAAAAAGGTGCCACCAACTGGAAACCTGGCTCACATGCACCAAAAAAGAGGAGCGCTCTAACAAGGAAAGTATCCAAGGCTCATTTCTAGCTAGGTAAATAAGGCATTAAGCAGGGCTACGAAGGAGAAGCTTACATTGACTAGTTGAACCAACAAGCTAACATGGCCACCTAGTCCTTTCTTCTTGTCCATTTCCATATACTAAGCTTGCATACATGCTTCATCAATGATCTATACATTATAATCAATAATTACCTTCTAAAGAGAAGCCCACAAACCTCTAAAATTTCTGGCACCTTCCTTGATGCGGCCACTTGCAGCTTCCTTCATATCTCCATCAAAGCCATCTTCAAGGGTTTTAGCAGCTCCAATGATCTTCTAAACGTGCAATCTGCAAGTTGAAAGCACCAAGAATGATTTAGTCAGACGATAATATAGTCTTTGAGCTAATTAAGACAACCCAAAAATAAAAACATGCTTACCCAGTAAAATGGTAAAACAGGGGCGCTGCAGAGTGTAATACAAGTTAAAAAGGGGCTGGAAGATTGTAAATCCTGAGGTAGAAGATGTAATAAGTAAGAACCCTAACCCAAATATACAATATGACAAACACACTCCCTCTTCGACCATGTATGTGGATGAAGCGTTGCCTAATGGCTGCAACAAATAGCTCCAGAAACAGCGAGTGAATGAAAGCTTGGCTGGAATTAGGGGAAACCACCCCTCCTCTGGAAGAAAAAACCCCAGAAGCTCCTTGTGCAGCCGAAACCTGGCATATCAATACGGGTTGGTTATCTGGTAGAAGCTATTTGTTCAGGAAGAGTTTCCGGAAGAGATCTTGTTTGGCATGGAGGGAAGAGATGTTTGGCTGAGCGGAGGGAAGATATGTTTGGCGCCCACCAAAAGCTGAAATATGGATGTGGGAGAACCCATTTTTACCTTTTTAATTTAAAATAATTAAAAAATTAAAAACTAGTTGAGAGAATAAAAAGGTATTCTAAATATTAGAGACGAAATGGGAATTTCGTCTTAAATAATTGTCTTAAAAACCCCCCTTATGTAGTAGTGATTGTATTATGTTCTTAAATAAAATATGATTTTGACTTTATAAATATCAAGACTATATCCATATATATATGAATTATAAATGGAGAAAGTAGAAGCTACCATAGTTATCTTAAATAAAATACCAAGCATTGAAATAGTAAGTGACACTTGATGTTATAATAAAGGAATAAAATTCAAATTGAATTTGTCCATCAATCGTTTCACCTGGTAGTAAAAGGTTTCATGAATTGGAAAATAGCAATTTGTATTTTTTTTTCGAAATAATACATTTAGAACTTGGATAGAATTCCATACCTGGAACAAGGAGGTACTTATAATTTCTTTAACCAAATAAGACGACTAATTGGAAAATATAAATACTCTTAAACATTGTTTTGTCATTGTTATCCTTACCTGCGAATATTCGCAAGAAGGATAGGTACAAATGCTTTAGCTAATTAGCTAAGTAAGTCTCGGGGCACCTCGCAGAAACCCTTTCATCACCATCCCAAAATTAAAACTATCAGTACCTTGTCAAGGAGAACTCTGTCTTATATTGTTTTGAAATTTCAGTTATTACAACTACAAACAAATTAGTGTCGTAATCATTTTTATGGAGGTAAGACACATCACTGTCTTAAAGCATCATTAGTTAAAAGGACATAGTAGTTAAATTGTTATATACATTAATGACTTTATTATTTAATATTGCCTTAACAAGCATTTATTACTTCCGCAATCACAATTTTAACATTTAATGCTGGTATAATTTTTTTTAAATTTTTATGAAATTATCGGGATGTTACATTGCTCAAGGACAATAATCCAAAGAGACTTCCATCGATATTATCATTGGTACACTATTATCAAATTTATTCAAAACCTAGGATCATAAGCAATATCAAATAAAAATGGAAGGTCCTTAAGTCTTAGGTGGGTATGAATTGAGCCCGTGATTTGGACGTATGAATCCATCCCACGATTTGGAGGTTATTCCTCAACACTCCCAAATAAAATAACCCCCAATATTTATATTACTATGTCAAATAAAAAAACCCCCTTGACCCCTTAATACGGGGCAATATATTTTTGAGGTTTTAAAGAGTATTCAACCCCCCAATATGAATGGACGTGATATGATATTGCCTCACTAGTGAACCCCCCGTGGGCCCATATCGGAGCGAGCGAAGCTTACGGTAGGGTCCAGCGATGCGCTTATTCTACAAATGTAGCCACACTTTGTCGCCCACCTGGAAGTTGTGTGGCACCTGATGTTGATCATGTCGCTGCTTGTATTTGGCATTTGTTCTGTCCAATATGTCATGACCCTGTTGGCGGATGTACTGAATGCGTTCAATGAAGTTGTTTTCCTTGTCAGCTTCCGACTAGATATGAGCCGAATCGACCTAAGTGACTGCAAATGGCATGGCTACATCAATGGGACATAGTGGATGGAATCCCAAGCCCACCTGAAAGGGGTTGTGGCCGGTTGAGATGTGGAGAGCTCGGTTATAACTGTGTTGTATGTAGGGGAGGCTCTCATCCCATGTGCATGGATTCTTAGAGTTGTACATGCGCAGAATGTGTATGATCATCCTATTGATGACCTCTGTTTGGCCATCAGTTTGGGGATGGAAAGCTGTGCACTTGGTGAGCTTGGTGTCCAGCATTTACCAAAGGCTGGACCAAAATGTACTGAGGAACCTGTTGTCCTGATCTGAGATGATAGATTGTGGGATCCCAAATTGTACCCACACTCGTTTAAAGAAGAGTTTAGCAGTGGTTTTTGCTGTGATATTCTTCTTGCAAGCCACCATAATGGCCATCTTCGAGAATCTGTCGACGACCACAAAAACACAGTCATTACCATGCTTAATAGAAGGAAGGTCCAACATGTAATCCATGGAGATGGATTCCCAAGGTTGACTAGGGGTAGGCAATGGAGTGTGGAGGCCTTGCTTCTTGATGGTCGGTTTGGAAATGGCATAGGCAGTGCAGGATCTGATGTACTTCCCGACATCCATTCGAAGGTTTGGCCAATAAAAATACTTCTGCAGTACTACCACTGTTTTCTCGATCCTGAAATGCCTAGCGACCTGACTGTAGTGGGATTCCCAAATCATCTTGGAGCGCTTGCTTGAAGGAACAAAAAGGTGTCCTAGGTGACGTAACAGTCCATCTTGGAGGTGAAAATTGGGAACTTGTTTACCCTCCAAGGGCGTCTTGTATGTGTGGCCAAATTCAGGATCTCTCTTGTAGAGAAGTGGCCAATCAGAAGTCTCGTGCCCACAAGAGTTGAGCACGGTGGTTAGCGCCACAATCGGTGGTCGGCTAAGGCAGTCTGCAACATTTTTGGTGCTTCCCTTCTTGTACTTGATATTCAAATGAAATTGTTGCAGATATGTGGACCATTTTTTATGGCGATCGTTCTGCAACTTCCCTTGTGTTTGCATGAACTGCAGGGGTCGGTGGTCTGTGTGGATGACCGTTTCCTTCCCCAAAATGTAATGCTTCCATTGTTGGCAAGCCTGCAAAATGGAATACATCTCTTTGTCATAAGTGGGATACTTCTGGACTGTGTCGGAGAATGTCTCACTGTGATATGCCACTGGATGTCCCTGTTGAGTAAGAACTGCCCCAATATCATAGTCTGAGGCATCTATCTTTATCTCAAATGGTTGTTGCAAGTTTGGTAATGTGAGCAATGGGGAAAATCAGAGACGATGTTTCAACTCGACGAATGCCTCCTGTTGAGATTCAGACCAAAATAATTTTTCTTTCGCTCCTCCCTTGGTGACTTGGCTCAAGGGCCAAGTGATATGAGAGAATCCCAATACGAACCTGCGGTAGAAATTAGCAAGACCCATAAAGATGCAGAGCTCTGTTAGAGTGGTTGGGGCTGGCCAATCCTGAATGACTTGTATCTTGGCCGGATCCACATGCACCCCTCACTCATCAATAATGTATCCCAGATACTAAACCTGGGTCATGCCAAAAGTGCACTTCTCCAAATTGCCACACAACTTGTGTTGCTGTAGTGTTTGGAGGACCTGTCGGATGTGGTGGAGGTGCTCCTCCCAAGTTTCGCTGAAGATTAGGATGTCATCCAAGTACACTAATACAAATGAGTTGGTGAATGGACGCAAGAGGTCGTCCATCAACCTCATGAAGGTTGCGGGAGCATTTGTCAGCCCGAAAGGCATGACCAACCATTTGAAAAGGCCCTCCTTGGATTTGAAGGAAGTCTTCCACACATTGGAGGGTTCGATTGGTACCTAGAGATACCCGGACTTCAAGTCGATCTTACTGAAATATTTTTCCCCCCTGAGTTGGTCAAGAAGGTCAGCAATCCGTGGGATCGGGTACCTATTCTTGACAATGCTCTTATTCAATTCCCGATAGTCAATACATAGTCTCCAAGTCCCATCCTTCTTTTGCACCAACACGATCGGGCTCCCACAGGGAGATGAACTTGGTCGGATGTGCACTTTCTGCAACAAATCCTGAATCTGCCCCTTGATTTCATCATTCTCCATAATAGAGTGCCGATAGATTGGTCCATTAGGCAGTGACGCACCTGGGGTCAGATGAATGGGGTGCTTGACCTGACAGTGCAGAGGCACCCCTGCGGTTGAGGTGAAGATGTCGCTGTAATCCTACATGACTTTGTCCATCTGTTTTTGTCAGGTGGAGGAGCTCTGTCTGGAGGTCGTGGCCATAGTATTATTCTTTCCTTGCAGGTGGATTACCAGGAAAAAAAATTTCCCCGTTTTGGAAATGAGCTGACTGCATTTTTTTTCCTAACCAAAGAGATGGCAGTAGGCGGCGCTACCTCCGGTATCCTGTACAACTTATTTCCCAAAGTAACAATAACAGCGCGAGGTCGGTACTCATACACAACATGTCACTTCCACAAGTATGGTTGGACTAATAATACATCAGAAACATCAAGAGGAGCAATGTCACATAATACCTCATCCGTGAAGGGCTTAATGTTGTAGGGAAGGCAACACTACTGGCTAAGGTGGATATCCCGTCCTTGGTGAAGCCACCCAATGGTGTACGACTGTGGGTGTGTTGTGGTCAGCAATCCC
The DNA here is from genome assembly GCA_027924585.1 of Larix kaempferi. NCBI lineage: Eukaryota > Viridiplantae > Streptophyta > Pinopsida > Pinales > Pinaceae > Larix > Larix kaempferi. Next base: position 6,729,616 of record BSBM01000748.1, read on the forward strand.
AACCACTTCACGACCTCTGCTGAAATGAGGTTCTTTTGGCTCCCGCTGTAGACAATGAACTGTAGCGGGGAACCCTTTACCCACATCTGGGAATGGAAGAGGTGCTCCCCCTCCTCTTGATCTTCAGGTTCCTCCTTTTGGACCTTCATGGTAGAAACAATGGAGTTGGGCTCTGCATCGATAATCTACTTCTCCCTGTCATTACCCTTTTCGGGTTCTGGTTCGGAGTCGGAGCATGAATCTGATTCAGAAGCCTTCAGCTCAGCCACCAGTGACTAGTTGGCCCGACACTCACTTGTGTTGTGCGTGGAGCTCTTATGAAACTCACACCACTTTCCTGTGTCCTTCTTTGGCTTCGCAGTGTTGTTCTTTGCTTACGGTTTTAGCGGGTTATCCTGGGCCGCCCTGCCTTGGCTTTGTCCTTTGTTCTACGGTTTGGGGGCACCTTTCCCTCGCTTCTGATTTGCAGATCCAAAGTCTCTCTTCTTCTGTTTAAACTTTTGCTCAATCTTGGTAGCAAACCGATATGTTGCGCCAAGTGAGGAGATGTCGAGGAACTCCATTTCCTCCTGAATGTATCTGTGCAGACAACTGCGGTACTTCAACACAAAATGTTTCTCTGAATCTTTGATACCTAGTTTTTTGTGCAGGGTGTGGAACAAATTTTTCAGTTCATGCACATCTTGATCCCTTTGCTGCCACAGCATAGTCCATTGTATGTACTTGTCCTCCTAGCTTCCCACAGGATAATATTGTTCCTTTATGGCATCTTGGAAAGAATTCCAAATGGGTGCGGCCGAAAACAGAGAGGATGCCCTCTCGTCCTTCTACTCACAGTAGGTTTCCCACCAGTCCTTGACATGGGGGGTGGCTTTGAGGAGTGCAAAAGTTATTCTTTCCCGGTTGGAAAAGTCATGCACCAAGAAATACCCTTCTAATATATTCAACCATCTATCTACGACGTCTGCATCTATTTGGCCTTCAAATATGGGAATGTCAAAGTTTACTTGTACCTTAAAAGGGGTTGCGCCTCTAGAGTGGCTACTAGTGGGAAGTCGTTGAAGGATCTGGGAAAAGTTATCCATCATCGTGTTCCTTTGTTTCACGAGGGCCTCCTTGAGCAATATTTTGATAGGATCTCTTGCTCCCTCGTCTTTCTTTTTGTCCACCATGGGCGACCGTTAAGGTTTGCGAGGCTAATATTGCAAGGGTTCAACCAGGTCGAGCCCTAACTCCTTATATTCGACCTCGTTGGGGACATGCAAAGAAGTATCGAGAAAGAGCAGACCTGCTCTGATACCACTGATCCGGACTTATGAGGCAACGCAAGGAATTACAGAAATACACATAAACGCAGAGATGCAGCAGAAATACGGCTTCATTTCATTAATATCACATAACGGAAATATGCTTACAAACAAAATGGAAATAAACTAGCTAGGTCATTGGTAGCTTATCTCTGAGAAGAGATGTGTGGCCACCGACCTCTGAACTCTGTGTTACAATGGGGATCGAAGCCTATTTATTATTGAGAAAACAAAGGAAAACCCTAATCATCAAAAAACCTAACCCTAGGAGATAAAAATGCCAAACTATGGGCCCCATTGGGGTAAATTGGTACATCAATTTCTCGGCGTCGTAACTTTGGCATATGATCTTTGTTTGACGCACATGATACCTCATTGGAAAGATCTATCCGAGGAATACACTAAAAACCGCGAATGTTCCACATTGGCAAGAGGAATAATTCCCCAAAAAACGTCGTTTAGGGACTCAAAACGTCTCCGGAAGTTTAGGACCCGAAAAAACGATAAAAATAGTAAGTTGTGCTATAATTAAGGAAACTAAAAGAACTGAAACAACAGTTTTGGGGCCCCAAGTGGAATAGGAGATGGCCACCAATATCCACCTGGATCATTCCTCCCCCCTTAAGAAGCAATGGTCCCCATTGCATGGAGTTCCTCCATGAGATGAGGAAACTTCTGCTGAACTTGGTCCCTGGTGAGCCACTTGCCCTGGTGCAGGAGTTGGCCAAATTTGACAACCCGATACAATTGGATCTTTTATTGGCAAGTGTTCTTGATTTGTATGTCCATGATACGATCTGTGGTGGCACGTTCCCTACAGTATGGGTTTAACTTTGTTGCTGTGATTTGTTCTGCAATGTCGGAGATGTCCGGTAGAGGTGGAAAGTAGGGCCGAAGGCGGTCCACATTGAACACTGGAAGCAGACCAAGGAATGGTGGAATACTGAACTCGAAGGCATTGTCCCCTACAGCCTTGGTAATAGTATATGGCCCACATCGAAGTGGGAGAAGCTTACGGTAGGGTCCAGCGAGGCGCTCCTTCTTCAAATGTAGCCACACTTTGTCACCCACCTAGAAGTTGTGTGGAACCCGATGATGATCATGTCGCTGCTTGTATTTGGCATTGGTTCTGTCCAATATGTCATGAACCTGTTGGCAGATTTGCTGAATGCGCTCAATGAAGTTGTTTTCCTTGTTAGATTCCGACAGGACATGAGTCGAATCAACCTGAGTGAACGCAAATGGCATGGCTACATCAATGAAAATATCCCTTCTTAAAGTTCTACCCAATAAACCTCCTAATTGGAACTATAATTTCCCTTAGTAAAATTCTACTTAGCACCTTCCTTAGCTGGAATTGTCCTCAATAGTAGGACACTCCCACTAGAACTTGGTACATGTCATAGAATAAATCCCAAATGCTTTATTCATGATAAAAAAATCCTTTATTTATACAATAGATGTGAATGTTGGACCTCATGTTCCAACAGGTCCTTTGGATTCCTTTGGAGACTATTCATCTTCTTGAACTATTTACAAATTATTTACAAAATTATTTTGTGGAACCATAATCCCATAGGATTAGGTTCCAACATTCCCCCCCTTAATCCGAAAGTATGTTTGTAAGTCTAAGCACGTTTCTAAACTTTTCTCGTCCAATCGCTTTGGTGATCTCCAGCAGATAGTTGTTGATCCAAGACTCATTATGTATCCATAAGTAGACACTCATGTCTCTTTGTCGTGATCAAATTCTGAATTAGAGTACCCAATAAGTTTGAAGTCATCCACCTTAGAGTACTTGACTCCAAAGTCTTGAGTCCCAATCAAGTATCTTAGAACTATTTTAGTAGCAAACCAATGTCATTCACAAGGTTTTTGCATGAACCTTGAAAGGATGCCAACAGAGTATGAAATATTTGGTATGGTGGTGATAAGGTAGATAAGGCTTCCTACAAGTTGTCATTACTTGGTTGCATCCTCAAATTCTTTTCCTTCATTCGATGTGAGCTTCAACTTTTGTTCCATTGGAGTTGAGAGAGGGTTGCATTCTGCCATGCAAAATATGTTCAATAGTTCTCCAACATACTTAGTCTAGGATATGAATATGTACTTACGATGTTGAGTCATTTCAATTCCTAAGTAGTAGTGAATGTGTCCTGACTCCCAAATCTCTCATTTCAAATCCCTTCTTCAAATATTTCTTTATGGATGCAATATAAATTTCATTGTTCCCTGTCATCAAAAGGTTATCTACATACACCACAAGATACACAACATATCTTCCAACTTTCTTTACAAACAACGTTGCATCATCAAGATTGAAATGTTTGAAATTTAACTTCAAAAGATGTTGGGTTAGCTTTTCATACCATGAGTGAGGTGCTTGTTTGAGGCCGTACATTGACTTGATGAGATTGCATACCTTATGTTCTTTCCCTTTCACAAGAAATCCTTCTAGCTAAGACATGAAGACATTCTATTTCAAGTCTTCATTCAAGAAAGCTATCTTCACATCCATCTGATGAACTTTCCACCCATTTTGTGCATCCAAAGACAATAAGGTGCATATGTTATCCCATTTGTCTATGGGGGAGAACATGTATTCATAGTCAATTCCTTCCTTCTATGCATAGAATTTCGCCACAAGACTCACCTTGTGCTTGCCAAGTTAGTCATTTGATCCATATTTGTTCTTGTATACCCACTTGCAGCCAATTGGTTTGGTTCCAACTGGAGGGTCAACGAGCTTCCAAGTTCCATTATCTATGAGTGCTCATACTCATTCTACATGGATTCTTTCCACTCATCATGAGTAACAGGCTCTTCAAAGGAACTTGGTTCAAAGTTAGCAGATAAATTCAAGTCATAATCAAATGACACATCAATGTATTCTACATCACTTTAGTTATCTACATCTCCTCCATCTTCTTGTCTGGTTGAACTTCTTGTTCCCATCTTTCCAAATTCATCCAGATGGACACTTTCAAGTGTCTTTATGGCCCATTTCAGAATTTTCTGGGATGGCCTAGGTTGATCAGCTGGTGGTGCTTCATTTTGTTGGGTATGTGAGCTAACTCAAAGAAAACACCTAATATTTAATTATCGACCGGGGTTGGTAATCTTAGAGTTAAGGCAAAGTATATGCTAAGGTAGCAGGATACCTAAATTTTGGCTTGTTAGAACTTAAAAGATTGGATAAAGAAAAGATCGAAAAGATATTTCAAAATGAAAAACGGAGTCAAACTTTAGAAAGACAACAAAGAAACTAACTGAACCTATCTAAACTACCAGATCGAAATAATGTCAAACAATACTACTCCATTCTATGATTTAAACAATAGAGAAGACAAAAGCAAACTACTCTTTGTAAGAATGGAAACTACTTAATCAATTCTCAAATTCTAATCTAGAAGAAAGTAAAGACCTACCTATGGAACAACTCAATCATATGAACATGAAACTAAGTTAAAGCAAATTATAAACTATTAATGACTTCAACAACTATTCAAAACTATTCAAGCATCTAATTCCATTCTCCTTGGGAATCCTGAGGAAAGGTACCAAATGTGATGGGAATAGGGGTGAATGTATCGAAGTGGCTTTTAAAAGTAAAAAGAAAAAAAAATGGAATTAAATCTAATTTAACTTCTACAAATAAATGAAAGCTAAAGATTATCCAACTACAATTAACTTTAAACATACTGACCTATTTCTTATTTATAAACGAGGGACTTGAACTAAAGAAGTCTAGAAGCAAGTAGAAAACTTGAAAAAGATGTTAGATTCAGAAGCAAGTAGAAAACTTGATAAGGATATTGTACTTCTGAACTAAATCTTATTCCATGTATTCATTGTTAGCATGAGAAGAATAATCCAAGACTGAAATGATTTCGAGAATGAAATTACTAAACTTAATCTAATATAGATACTATTAACATACAATAAACTGCATTGAAAATAAAACTAATAATTTATGTAACCATAAAACATTAATAAATCAAACATAAGGAAAAGAGAACTTGTAAACAACTAGAGCAAGGTTTAAAGAGAATGACAACTAAGGAGGATGACAAAACTTGATCAAAAATTCATATGAAATACAACAAGGTCTTAATAACTCCTAAGAATGCTAATTAAGGGTGAAAGAGATTATGATTTAAAGAAAACCTAAAAACTGAATTCTAATTAAGCAAACTGATGAAAGAAATATGAAGGTCCGAATGCCGGTCCGGATGACTATCCGAATGACAGTCCGAATGAAGGAAAACGACTTAAACTAAAGGGAAGAGAAGACGGGATGATCTTACCTACTAGCTGGCTGATGCATATGATCCTATAGTGCAGGGAAAGCAATGAATAAGTTGGTTAAAAGCTAGAATAAGAAAAAACTATCTATGTTTGGGAACTAACTATTTCTATTTTATCTTGGTAACAAGACTGGAATGTATCTAATAACGAATCTTCTGCTACAGGAGAGAAACTACAAAACTTTAGTCTATTAAGCAGATCTAAGAGGTGGAACTAACTAGACTCTAAGTTAACTAGGAAAACTAACTATTTTAAATAAAACTATTTAAGCAACTAAATAAACCTAAGTGCGATCTAATCTATAAAGCAAGCTTAAATGAACCTAAGTGTGGCCGGTCACCATTTAACTTCTGGAAACACCTATATAAACATCAACAAAATATACACAACATAAATAGAAACATCATTTACATAAACAACACAACATCGTTTTATATCACAGAACAAAAACATCATGTACAGAGCAGATACATAAATAAAATAACGACATGGTTTATCTACAATAGACAAAGACAATTTATATACACTGATGAAGACCACTGGATGTTGAGGGGCCCATCTCAACAAACAGAGGTTGAGCCTTAATCAGTCAATCACCACGCATGCGGATAAATTTCCATAAAACTAGGACAGAAATGTATTAATAAAAAGACAGAGTTACAATGCTTTGGTATCCATTTGCAGTTGAAAAGATAGACAAGTCTATAGATAAAAGGACTAACTGACTAATGACTAACTCATCTCTGCTACAGGGATGTCTATTTATACAGCGTTACAATGAAGAAAGCAAGTCGACCCTTTAGTGGTCGACTGCTTTATAACAGACTATATTGAATGCCCAAAAACGACTCTGTTTAATAGCTCGTGACACGCATAAGTCAAGGGACGACTCTGCTTAATCATTTTGTGACAGCTTGTAGCCAAAGAATGACCTCATAAATTTCATGACAGCACTCAGAGCTTTGTTCCAAATTCCACAGCGTTAATCCTTCACGCATTTGTTGAAGCGTCGGTGCTCCTTTGACGTGGGCAGAGATGGATGTGATGTCGAGCTGAGTGCGTAGGAGAAAGGATCTTCCAGAACATCATCTCACGTACTATCAGGGCCATGTCCCAAATAGAATCCACACGCCGGATTTCTCTCTAACGGCCCGAGCATACCTCAACCATCGATCTCGTGGGTCGAATGCGGGTCTGAATGCAGCTGATCATCCACAACTTCAATACGCGTCCAATTGAAGATTCGTTTGAGAGCCAAAACCTGTAAAACAAAATGTAGTTACTAAACAAGCCAAATAAACATCAATAAACCATGATATAACAATTTTTACCCAAAATACATGTTATGTGTAAATAAACGCATACTTGCGCCATTTGACGGTCTGAATGGCAAGGAGAGTGACTTATTACATAAAAAACGGTGAAAGTAATTCCAATCAAAGTGTATTTTACATTAAAAAATGGTGACAAAAATGGACACCAACATTCCCCCAAACCGGAGACATGCCAGGTGTCACTGAGCAAACAGAGCAGAAAAAAAATTAGGAAGAAGGCGTAGCTGCGGTAGCAGCTGCCTTCGACTTAGATGAGGAAGTACTTTTAGCTCTAGACTTCCTGAGCTGCTCCTTTAAATTGTCATGCTTCAAACGGAGAGAAAGGTTGGAGACTGTTTTGGCTTCGTTTATATTTTCCACACATTTCACCTGAAAACGCAGGTCCTTGTTTTCTTGGCGAAGTCCACCAATGATCTCTTCATACTTTACATTCTGGCTTCTTAGCTCTGCTACATCTTGGGTTAGCCTATCCACAATCTGCTGGAGTGGAACAGAGACTTATGTTAAGGAAATAAGTTCCTTTTGAGGGCTTGATCCCTTCAAAGGTAATTCGGGATCAACAAATGTAATATGTGACTCTATGGCCTTTTCTTCGGTATGTACAGAGGCAGACTCCAAGACAGGTTCCTTAAGTAGACTGGTTGATAAATTAGCCAACGCGAGGAGAGGAGACTTAGGGATAGAGTCATTTGTTTGATCACCGGAATTATCCGGGTGCATTGGCTCATTGACTGTCTGATCGATGGACTGATCGATGGTCTAGTCGTCGGACTGGATGATGGCCGGGTCGACTGTCTGGTCACGATTATACCTTCTTGAATTCGTGGGTATGACTAAAAAGAATGAGGGTTCTGTGGTTGTATCCTCATGGACATGCTCAAGGGAAGATACATGATCAGGGCGTATTTCTTCGAGGGAATCCTCACTAAACCTGACAACCTTGGAAACCTTTTCTTTCTTGGAAGAGTTTTGGGGTGGCTCATTGCTACGGGTTAGGAAACGATGGCATTTTCAAGAGGTGGGGGATTTAACAGTAGGCTTCTGGACTAGGTGAGGGTTCAGGGTTTCAAAGACAAAATGTTCCCAAGTTTGACCCTTTTCTTCCAATTGATGAGTGATCAGGATTTTTATCAGGAAATGGTGATACAAACTGCCAGCAGGGTTAATAGTATTCTTTCGAACCTGGATAGACATCTTTTCTAGGATTTTTAGGAAATAGAAAGGGAAATTTAGGGGTTGGTTATTAACAAAGTGTGCCAATAATTGAAAATGACAGGCTTTGAAGACTGAAAACTTACCTTCACAGGTGATTAAGTGAATGATGACGGTTAATGGCTCAAGGTACTCGGGCCTAACCCATTCTCGGTGAACCCCTTTGGCACCTTCAACATGCTGATACTCGGGCTTGAGGGAGAACTTATGGTCTGTCCGTGGGAGAAACAAATGCTTGTGCCAACGGACACCTTCCCTGGGCAGCTTCATGGCTACGGATATGGCTTCTTCTATTACTGGGAAGGTAAGCTGGACGAACTTGGTCGTCTTACCATCAAACCATTTTGCAAATAGTAAGGAGATTTTGTGGTCGTGACCGTTAAGGAGGTGAAGGAACGGACCCCATCTAACACGCAGAAATATCTCACGGCAAGCCTTAAACTCAGAAATACGGAGGAGATCCTGGTAACTACCAGGCTCATGACAAGTAGGCATTTTGAACGGATAAATAGAGGAAACACACGAAATTGCAGTGGATAGGGTTTGTTAAGTTCAGAGCGGATGAAGAATTAGCAGAATGAGGCAGGGTCTATGCAGGGGAAGGTTTAAAACAAGGGTTGTTTGGACGACTGAACGATCGTGGAGAGAGATCTCACACGAACGAGTGATACGCCATAATTTGAGCTTCCTTGAGTCGTGTTCCACCTTAGAGCTATGTAATTATGAATTTATATGGTTTGTAATGTGTTCAACCATGTCCAAAGTAAAACTTTGGACAGGTTGAACATAAATTTTATGAGGGACATAATTACACACGAAAGATCGTAATGCTTCGGTGTATAGATGATAAGTGGCACGATAACTCTTAAATGGAGGATAAGAATCATAAGATAGCGCCTGAAATGTATGATTGGACAATTTATTTGATAAGACAAGATGAGTATGCAAATATGGTGTTTTAATTCAATCCTAATTACGATTAATTGATTAGAGAAAGTGAAATTTTAAAAGTCTTATCATACTCATAGATATCAATATAAGATATGTTTTTATTCGGCACTTCCTTAAGATTGCTATTCATTTGCCTCGTTCGTCAGCTTATTCAAATCGTCATTCGACCCTTCCTTCAACCCTTCATACAGACCTTTGTATAAAAACATGTTTTGATAGATCTAGTTGCTGCTTTTAAGTCACGCTCTTTTTCATTTGTCTTTGATCAAAATGAGCTTCTTTCTGCTTTTTGCATTCTCCTAAAAACACCTATTATTTTACCAGAGATACATGATCTTTTTCATCAATATTCAGAGAGTAAAAATAGTTCTGAATCCTCCCCCAAACCGAAAATATGGCGTGTCCCCAAGCCATCAAAGAAAAATTAATCAATATTCAAATATTTTTAATTGAAAACTTTGCCAATAGGTCCAAAAAATGTTGCAATAATAGACGAAAATAGAATATCAACTAGTAAAGATAGATGATTCAGATATGTACATTCATCAAAAAAACAACACAATAGTGCTTAAGAGGATCATATGAAAAACGATGGGATGATTGTTGTAAAGAGATTTCCATAGGAAAACTAGTCATCCATGATTCATTGTAAAGATTTCTTGTCATCTGAAGAATATAGATAACGTTCACTGTAGAGTTCATGAGACTTCTATAGTTATGGGTCCCATTTCTAGGATAAACATGTCCTAGGTAATGTGTGAATTAGATGACAGGGTCCAAGTCCAACTTACATCTATTCTCTAATGACAGTAAAATAACTGGCCTGAACATGTGTTTGTATACTCAAGGTTTTTATGAGCCATGTGGATAGCAATGCATTAACCAAACCTCTTTACTTGATATCGTCTCGCTTCCAGCGGGCCTGTTCAGTACCTCAACGGGTTTATCTTGGTACCATGCAAGTATATCCCCGCTGCCAGCGATCCTGTTCAATACCCCGGCGGGTTTACTTGCACTTACCGAGCTTCCTTATATATTTTTGATATTACTTAGCATGGACCCACTGCCAGCAAGCCTTTTCAATACCCTGACGGGTTTGCCTTGTATAATGATATATGTGTATATTTTTGTAAGGAAGTTGGTTGGCACTAGAGTGTGCTAAGCCTGCTAAACACATAATTCAAAAATTTCAGAATGACCCTTTGTTAGTAAATTTTTTTAAAGATGGCCTAGATTATAGATCATGTCAAAAGATAATAAGCTAAAGCTATTCTTCAACTTTTCTGTCTATCTTCTTCTTTAAAAATTCAGTAACGTTCCCCACAAAAATAGAAATGTCATTCCCTTTTGAGCTACCTTTTTAAAGATGCTTTGAGAGACAAGTTTTGATAATGAGTCTAGACTTACTAGTGGTCCATAGGTGTAAGATAGAGCTTTTGAAAATCATAGAAATTAAAGTAGGTTCTTAAGCAACTATTTTGATAAGGAATAAAAAATGTACATGTCTGAATTAGATATTATGTAGAATCACACAAGAAGTGGGTAAGAATGACACTTTCAATTTTCAACTTCCAACAATAATCAAAGAAGAAAGAGAATTTATAAGTATTTTTCAAGCACTTCCTTTTTCAAATATTGCATGAGCTGCTTGTGAGGTTCTTGTAATCATACTACAAAACCACTTGTTAGATGATTCAAATTTATTCAAAACAAACATATATGTACAAAAAGAAGGAGAAAGAGTCTTCCTATTTTAATTGGCAAAATATCATAAGTTCGATCATACCAATGAGCTTCCTGTAAGAATGCAATCAATTGTTAGAAATGACTCTTTGTTATTGAAAACAAAGAACATATTTACATATATATACTAATGAAGATAACCCAAAAATAATTCAAAGATCAGGAGAAAGAGGAATGACTTCCTCTTCTACTAATTTTATCTCATTCTGTTGGAAAATATTCTGCACAATTTTTTTTTTAGATATTTATTGATGATAAGGTCTAAGTCTATGTCCATTTAAAACAGGGGAGATTTGTGAATCATCAATTGTTTTGAATTCTTACTTCTGTTCTTGGATAACAATTGATGACTTGGGCTCATCTTGAATAACTCTTCCAAACCACAGTTGAATCTCATGTATTGGTGTGGTCGCAACAGGATATGACGGAAGAGATAACAACCCAATGCTATTAAAAGCTTGGGTTGGTTTATGGTTAGAATTTGGTATCAGTTGTGCCAGTAATATTGTAGGCTTTGGAGGATTCTCATTCTGGAAATGGTGAGGTTGATTTGGGATAGGGGGTAGTGAAGGAGGTACAAATCCAGGCAGAAGTTGCTGGATATTAGGTGGGAAAAGATGGTTAGGTATAGGAGGAGGTGGTTGATCATAAGCTGGTCTTCTCCCTCCATGTGGCCATTGCTGTTGTTCAGCATTCTGAGGAGGGTACTGTGGTGGCCAATTCTTCCAACCTAAAGTGTTCCGTTGTTGAGGAGGTAGATAAGGATGGGGTGGAATTTGTGATGGACCTTGATACGATAGTTGAGCTCTAGGTTTCCAAGGCCTCCTAGATGGTCCATCAAAGTTTCACTTCTGTATACGGCTTGCACTTCAGGAAACGATGGGCAATTATCAGTTGGATGTTTTTCTGTACCAAGGTGACAAACTGGGACATTATTCCATGGACATCCTTGTCGAGGATGTTCAATCCTACACCTAGGACAGAAAAACCCGTTGCCACCCACTCCTCATCTTGCCTCCTTTTAGATTGTAGTGTATCTAGTTGAGAACCTATTGCTTCTAGGATATATGTTTTAAATTTTTCTAATAGGTTTTCCAACTCTACCCTTGTGACTCCACCAGAACCGGATGTATTTTCTTTTAGGTTCCTAGCATAAAATTCTTGAGAGTGTCTTCCACCTCTCCCTCTGATCCTAGAATAACTCCCATAAACACATTCTTCATTCTCCATGAATATTTGACTGCCAGAAAGAGAATACCTAGGTGGTTCCTTTCTTGGTGAATATGGGATGTCCGAGTGTTCTGAATTTTATCCTTGGAGTTTCCTCTTGTCTAGGTTCAGTTTCTGCATGAATTTGAGGTTATTTTTAGTGGAATTTCCCTTTAAATAGAATCTTCTAATGTCCCTATAGTTTCTCCTCATTGAACTCCAGAAAGGACTTCCTTAGCCTTCTGAATGAGACTATTCTCTTTGGGTGTCTTCCAATACCTTTATGCTAGGTTAGGAGTTGGGGTGGCATGCTCCCCATCTAGGTTAGTGGTAATTTTTAATAGGGAGTTCTACCTCATGATATTTCTAAACCTATTCATGAAAAACAAAATTATAACTGAAATAAATTCTAACTACAAAACTACTATTGTTGGGTTTTGGGGATGCATGTTATAACAGATGCACGGGTTCTTACCTCTCGTCTTATCGCTCACCCGCCACCGGCCTATCAAAAAGAAAAATTCAAATCTATCCCTAAAAGAAGGTTCTATCTATTTGCAATTAAATCCTACCTATTTATTTACAACTCCCCGGCAACGGCGCCAAAATATTGGGTGTGTGAGCTAACTCAAAGAAAACACCTAATATTTAATTATCGAACGGGGTTGGTAAACTTAGAGTTGAGGCAAAGTATATTCTAAGGTAGGAGGATACCTAAATTTCGGCTTGTCAAACCTTAAAAGACTGGATAAAGAAAAGATCGAAAAGATCTTTCAAAATGAAAAATGGAGTCAAACTTCAGAAAGACAACAAAGAAACTAACAGAACCTATCTAAACTACCAGATCGAAATAATGTCAAACAATACTACTCCATTCTATGATTTAAACAATAGAGAAGACAAAAACAAACTACTCTTTGTAAGAATGGAAACTACTTAATCAATTCTCAAATTCTAATCTAAAAATTAGAAGAAAGTAAAGACCTACCTATGGAACAACTCAATAATATGAACATGAAACTAAGTTAAAGCAAATTAAAAACTATTAATGACTTCAACAACTATTCAAAACTATTCAACCATCTAATTATATTCTCCTTGGGAATCCTGAGGAAAGGTACCAAATGTGATGGGAATAGGGGTGAATGTATCGAAGTGGCTTTCAAAAGTAACAAGTAAACAAAATGGAATTTAATTTAATTTAACTTCTACAAATAAATGCAAGCTAAAGATTATCCAACTACAATTAACTTTAAACATACTGACCTATTTCTTATTTATAAATGAGGGACTTGAACTAAAGAAGTCTAGAAGCAAGTAGAAAAATTGATAAAGATGTTAGATTCAGAAGCAAGTAGAAAACTTCATAGGGATATTGTACTTCTAAACTAAATCTTATTCCATGTATTCATTGTTAGCATGAGAAGAATAATCCAAGACTGAAATGATTTGGAGGATAAAATTACTAAACTTAATCTAATATTGATACTATTAACATACAATAAACTACATTGAAAATAAAACTAATAAATTATGTAACCATAAAGCATTAATAAATCAAGCATAAGGAAAAGATAACTTGTAAACAACTAGAGCAAGGTTTAAAGAGAATGACAACTAAAGAGGATTACAAAACTTGATCAAAAATTCATATGAAATACAACAAGGTCTTAATAACTCCTAAGAATGCTAATTAAGGGTGAAAGAGATTATGATTTAAAGAAAACCTAAAAACTGAATTCTAATTAAGCAAACTGATGAAAGAAATATGAAGGTCCGAATGCCGGTCTGGATGACTATCCGAATGACAGTCCGAATGAAGGAAAACGACTTAAACTAAAGGGAAGAGAAGACAGGATGATCTTACCTACTAGCTGGCTGATGCATATGATCCTATAGTGCAGGGAAAGCAATGAATAAGTTGGTTAAAAGCTAGAATAAGAAAAAACTATCTATGTTTGGGAACTAACTATTTCTATTTTATCTTGGTAACAAGACTGGAATGTATCTAATAACGAATCTTCTGCTACAGGAGAGAAACTACAAAACTTTAGTCTATTAAGCAGATCTAAGAGGTGGAACTAACTAGACTCTAAGTTAACTAGGAAAACTAACTATTTTAAATAAAACTATTTAAGCAACTAAATAAACCGAAGTGCGATCTAATCTATAAAGCAAGCTTAAATGAACCTAAGTGTGGCCGGTCACCATTTAACTTCTGGAAACACCGATATAAACATCAGCAAAATATACACAACATAAATAGAAACATCATTTACATAAACAACACAACATCGTTTTATATCACAGAACAAAAACATCATGTACAGAGCAGATACATAAATAAAATAACGACATGGTTTATCTACAATAGACAAAGACAATTTATATACACTGATGAAGACCACTGGATGTTGAGGGGCCCATCTCAACAAACAGAGGTTGAGCCTTAATCAGTCAATCACCACGCATGCTGATAAATTTCCATAAAATTGGGACATAAATGTATTAATAAAAAGACAGACTTACAGTGCTTTGGTATCTATTTGCAGTTGAAAAGATAGACAAGTCTATAGATAAAAGGACTGATTGAATAATGACTAACTCGTCTCTGCTACAGGGACGTCTATTTATACAGCGTTACAATGAAGAAAGCAAGTTGACCCTTTAGTGGTCGACTGCTTAATAACAGACTATCTTGAATGCCCAAAAACGACTCTGTTTAATAGCTCGTGACACGCATAATCCAAGGGATGACTCTGCTTAATCATTTCGTGATAGCTTGTATCCAAAGAATGACTTCATAAAGTTCATGATAGTACACAGAGCTTTGTTCCAAATTCCACGGCATTGATCCTTCATGCAGTTACTGAAGCGTCAGTGCTCCTTTGACATGGGCAGAGATGGATGTGATGTCGAGTTGAGTGCGCAGGAGAAAGGATCTTCTAGAACATCATCTCACGTACTATCAGGGCCACGTCCCAAACAGAATCCACGCGTCGGCTTTCTCTCTAACGGCCTGAGCATACATCAACCATCGATCTCATGGGTCGAATGTGGGTCTGAATGGCGGGTTGAATGCAACTGATCGTCCACAACTTCAATACGTGTCCAATTGAAGATTCGTTTGAGAGCCAGAACCTGTAAAACAAAATGTAGTTACTAAACAAGCCAAATAAACATCAATAAACCATGATATAACAATTTTTACCCAAAATACATGTGATGTGTAAATAAACGCATACCTGCTCCATTTGACGGTCTGAATGGCAAGGAGAGTGACTTATTACATCAAAAACGGTGAAAGTAATGCCAATCAGAGTGTATTTGATATTAAAAAATGGTGACAAAAACGGACACCAACACATTTTCTTTAATATTCAGTCTTCCAATTCTCTCAAACACATCATCCAGTTGAATCCTCATGTTCAGGTGAATTGGTAGGAACTTCTTCTTCTTGAGTTTTTGCTTCAAAAGGAAATTCCAGAGATTGATCCAAGATAGGGACCCCCCCTTCAAGATGTGGAATTTTATTATCAACTCCATAATATGTCTTTATATGAGAAAAATTTTCTAAACGATCAAGTTGTCTTTCAATAGACTTGTTATTTGTATTCATTTCAATAAAATGACATCTACGAAAAGAATAAAATTCTTGTTTATTTTATCATAAAGATGATATTCCTTGGAGGTGTCTAAATACCCCAAGAAAATGCATTTTCGACTTCGAGCACCAAGCTTGTCTCTTTGTTCTTTTGGTATCAAGGCATAGTAGGTTGAACTAAAGACCCTAATATGCCTTACCAAGGGGATGCGGCCATAGCAAATTTCATGCAGATTCTTGTTTTCAAGAGCATGAGATGGACTTCCATTTCTCAAATAGACTGCACATAACACTGCATCACCCCAAAACATCAATTTGAGATTCTTGAAAAACATCATTGAGCATACCATATTCATGATGGTTCTATTCTTTCTTTCCGCCACACCGTTTTGTTGAGGGTTGTAACGAACTGTAGTTTGATGTGCAATCCCATGTTGACAAATATAGTCTTCAAAATCATTAGAAGTGTATTCTTTTCCATTATCAGTACAAAGTGTGCCAATATGAGATTTGCTTCATTTTGTATCCATGCATGAAATTTTTTTATTGTTTTAAATTCTTCATATTTTTTCTTTAACAAGTATACCAAACACATTCTAGTGTAATCATCAACAAAATTAATGAGATATTTATTAACGTTGGAAGAAGGAACAAGCATGGGGCCACATAGGTTAGAGTGAATCAGTTCTAACTTTCTATATGCTTTGAATTTTTACTCATGAAATGGTTGCTTACTATGTTCGCCTAGTATGCGAGCATCACATTTGTTCATCTCCTTGGGAATGGTGGCCAAACCAGAAACACCATTCTCTCTCAATAAGCGAAGATTGTTATAATTTAGATGACCATATATAGCATTCCGTAAAAGACTGGATGGTAGATTACCTTCTTCATGTTGAGAGAGGTAGGAAAAGTTCTGAACTCTTACATATGATCCTTCCAGCTTCATCAACTTTACATATTCATATCCGATCATGATGACCTAGTTTTCAGAGGACTTACTGATCTTTACTATTTCATTGAACATGTGAATGGAATGGCCTTGCTATCTAATCTACACCAAGGACAACAGGCTTCTCTACAACTCTAGAAGATAGAGAACATTATGCAACAAAAATTCAAGGAATCCAGGTTGTTTGATCCTGATGGAACCAATTCCCTTTGGTTTGAGGATGGATTTGTTTGCAAATAACACTATGCCATCTTCATTGTCATTCAGTTCTTCAAAACAGTCTTTTCTAGATTTCATGTGGGATGTTGCACCAATATTAAGCAGACATGTATCTTTGTAAGATGAGAATGATATGATTTCATTTATTCCAATATTACAATGTGCAACAATACAATGAGCATATTCAGGAGATTTACCAACCTCTTGCATTTTACTTTTGTCTTCTTTATTCTGGTTATGTCTTTCTTTGATGGAATCCCAAGGGGCCCAACACCGATTTGCTTCATTTCCATTCCTTCCGTAGCGCTTACACTGTAAGTTTGGTCTTATGTTTGAGTTGTTTCTTCCCCCCTGCCTCTGAAATTTATTCTTCCTCATCCTCATCTAATGTTTTCTCCCTTGGAAGAGTCTTTTGACTGGTTCTTTGCTTTTTGATCAAGGAAAAAGGTCTCTCCAGTGGGCTCACTAGTCTTCTTTCCAAAAGCGTTCTCTATGTCTGCAATCTTCTCCACCAAGGTGTCGAAAGTGAGGTCCTTAAGCTTGTCACTAGCTTGAAGTGGTTCAAGGTAGTGTGAATGTGTAGGTTAGAGGAACTTGACAAAGGAAGCAAGTAGAAGGTTTGGTTGCATGCCATTGGCTTAGATCTTATGCATGATTTCTCTGATCTCAAATGCAACAATCATGGGTTAATTATCCTTCACTTAGAAATTGAACAGTTTCAACATCATCTGAATTATATACATCTCAGAATGTGAGTCAAATAGATTCTTCAATCTTTTCAAGGAATCAAAACATGATGTTGTAGATAATATGTGTTGACTCATGTCTTCACTTAATGTTGCAGTGATCATTGCCAATGCCTTATTGTCTCTAGTCTTCCATATATCTTGTTCTTTCTTTGTTGTTGGTGGTTTTGGGTCAGATTTGAGGGCCAAACCAGCTTCTGTTTGAATAGTTTTTCCTTCACATATTCCATGCCACAAATCATTGTAGATGAATGTGGCTTTGGTCTTCCTCGACCACTCTGGATAGTTTTATTTTCTAGTGAGTACTACTCCAACCATAGATGCCAATGAATGCATCTTCTACAACTGTCACATGCAAATTAACAATGTTTTGGAGAAAAAAATAGAGGTAGTTGCAGGTCTAAAGTCTCTGCCACCTTTTACAATGTATTCTTTCAATAGAGTACAATATAATCTTAATGTAGTGCTTACAATGTGCAATTGATTAATGTTATCAAGACATTAATGATGCACTCACAAGACAAAATTGGTACCAGCTCTTCACAACTCAACAATATGCTCATTGTCAAAAGATAACACTCTAGCATCAAACTCTACCTTAATGATGCAATTACTTATTCAAATCAACTCTACATTACCAGCACACTTCACTCAACAAACTCCACGATCATAGGTCGCAGCAACGAGAACCATTCATCAAGAGGTGCCACAACAGGTAGCAAGCCAAGAGTTCTGTAGTGCACAGGTTATCAATGTTCTACAGTTGTCCAGGTGGAATGAAGCATCCAAAAAAATAGTCTCCATGATTACCATAATAGTCTCTACTATGGTAGAGAGCCTCTACGATAGTGTAAAGGAGATCCTTCACACTGTATGCAGCACGCACTCAAAGTATTCACTCTGGTGGAGAGGAGATCCTTCACACTGTATGCATCACACACTTAGTCTTCACTCTGGTGGATAGGAGAGCCTCCACATTGTATGCAGCTCGCACTCAAATTCTTCACTCTGGTGGAGAGGAGAGCCTTCACACTGTATGTAGCACGCACTCAAATTTTCACTCTAGTGTCTCACGTGCAAGTCGAAGAGTAGATGTCCACACGGAGGAGAGTGGTCTCCAAGTCGCAATAGATATTAGAGAGAGGTATTTATGGGAAATCACAAAAATAGACACAGATCTGAGAGGGGGAGAGCATTCACGCACGAAGTAGAGTCAACCCAATACATTTTCTAAAACGTCTACTAGGAGGAATCCTACTCATGGACACAGAGGGAAAATAAATGGTAGGAAACGTCTTTGAAATGTTGAAAATGCCAGTATTGAGCATTCAGTATGGGGCAGACTGAACCAACAACAGGAGTTATGGGCAGGTGCTCTGATACCACTATCATAGAATAACTCTTGAATGCTTTGTTCATGATCATAAATCATTTATTTATACAATAGATGTGCCTATTGGACTTCATCTTCCAAGAGGTCCTTTGGAGACTATTCATCTTCTTGAACTATTTGCAAATTATTTACAAAATTATTTTGTAGAACCATAATCCCATAAGATTAGGTTTCCAACAATACGGACTGTGTGTTATTCAAAATTTAAAAACAACTAACCAGGTTGCAACTCAGAGTGCACTGAAATGCCATCATTTCACATACATAGAGTAAACCATTGAAATTGACCAATTTTCTTCTATTAAGTCTTAGAATTTACAAATTACTAGTTCTATGCTTGGAAGGCCCTAACTACAAAATTGTAATGGTTAAAAAACCCTTATTCTTTGTCTTAGGCGTGTCTTACATTCATGAAATTATTTAAAGAAAAAGGTTGATAGACTCCCTTCTATTTTTGGATGCTTGCTTTGTTGGATCGATCTTTCTTACTTCATGATAGACCTCAAACTCCATCCTATTTTATGTCACACAGACCTCTCAAAATATCTCTTCCAAGCTTGGTTCCCCCTTTCTATTTGTTTCACACCGGTATCCTAATATTCATCTCAATGTCCCTTCATTTTCTCATCTATGCAGACCTTCTCTGTCTCCCTTCTCTTTTTTATTTTCTTCGCTCATAGTGTCCTTCCTTCCTATTATTCCTTCTTATATTCTTCACGACACACTTCAACAGCGTATTACTCTTCCCCTTACAGAAAACTTCATAAGTTTCTTTTTAGAACGTATTTCCTTCCTACTCTCTTTTTCGCAGGCTTCCTCTGCTTCCCTGGGTGACTCTCTTCATTATTCCATCGGTATCTCCCTCAAATCGATATCTAGTACCTATTCATATATTTGAAGCCTGGAGGTAAAATTTTAATGGATAATTAGGGACATGAGGTGGGACTAATTCCAGAATTCGCCACAACTCCCTCAAATCCATGACTCAACAAAAAAATTAAATTTGTGGATACGCTCCCTTCAAAACTTGGATTAATCATCAACTTGGTTGTTATGAAGCAAATCCTTAAGATTCATAAGATAACATTATATACACTATGTATAATGTAAACATGGAGCACAAATCCAATATAGATAAGATAGATGAGTTACACAATAATTCCTTAAAGAATAGGAAAACCTCCTCCAAATACCCCAAGACATTCATGCATATAATTCACATGTTTCTCAACAATGAATACATTACCTCTATATATACATGTTCACTCATCACACATGAGGCCCCTTCATTAGGCCGGTCATGGCTATATATACATTTACTTCATTACATATATATACCCCTCCCCTTGGGTAAATATTATACACATTTAACCCCATATATGCCCCCCTTGGGTCATATCATAGTACCCTCGTTCAAAAATCTTTGTCCTGGAAGTTGTGCAGTTAATCGATTTACATGTGATGAAAACAAGCAATATGATTTCCTTATATCCTACTTGCTTGTTTTCATTAATGATGATCCATCCATCCAAATTCGATTCTTTTTTGTTATAATCCTTGATAGTCAATTGTTTCATAATTTTGATTCCATGTGTTGTGATTTGTAGTTCTCTAATCTGTTGTAGTTTCTAGTCTCCGCTAATATCTTGTTAAATAATAGTTTTATAATGCCTTGTTCCACAAATATTGTCAAGTATTTCATCTTCTTCCTTGATAGTGTCGTCGTAGATCTTCTTGTCTTTCTTGGAAGCTTTCTTGGTAATGAGGTTGTCAATATGGTTTATCTTCCTTATGTACACCCATATCATCAACCTTGTTCTCAAATATAATGTAATCATATGTCCTTTGTCTTGTTCTTTTATTACTCTCGGCTTTAAGATAATACCCTGATATTTGACATGTACATTTTCAAGCTAGAGCTCAATTTCTTCAAGTATTTTTCGGTGTCCTTCTAGAGTCTTGTCTTCCTTCTTCTTTTGAAGTTGCAATGTGATGCCATCCATAAATTTCCTATGTCCTTATTCAATTCTAGATTGCATTTCTACTTTACATCATCCACATTTAGATCATTTTCAACCTTGTAAATTTCCTCTTCAAGTCTTTTGGTAGTTTCTTCATCCAAGGTCTTTGTTTTTTCTTGATTTTGGCCATGCATCTTTAATTATTTCAGTCTCTTGACTTCATCAAGTAGTTTTTAATTATGATTTCATAATATACATATCTTTTCATCCTTCTATTTCAAGTATTCCCTTGACTCATCCTTTTCTCGTTTTCCTTTGTTATTCTTTTTTCCTTCAATTTATGGACCTCCTTAATGAGTGCTTCATTAAGGGATTGTATCTTGGATAACTTCTCACATTTCATATTTATTATTTTTATTCCTTCAATTCATCTTGAAGCTTGTTCATCTCCTCCATTTTTTACCCCTTGATCCATCATTTAGAGAATATTTCTTCAAATTCTTCCCATGTGGCATTTACTGTAGTATTTTTATCAAGACTTTTCCACCACTACCAAGATTCACCTAGAAGACAATATACCTTAAAATTACTCAAATATTTTTATTTTTATTACTCTCAACCATTCTACTAGATTTATTTCATCTTTGTCTTCCTCTCCACTAAATGTAGGTATTTCCATTTTTGCCATTTTTTATTTTTTTAACTAAGGTCCAACCAAAACCCTCAACTTCCAATCCTAGATATAGTGAAAATAATATAAAAAATAAATTTAATGTTTTTTCCAACATATTATTCTATGTTTCCTCTTTCCAATGGATTTCAAATCACCTAAATCAGACTTTCCAATCAAATTTTATGCTAATTTCAAAATAACATACATTTTAAAACCCTAATTTGGAGGTTGTTTTGCTAGCCAACATTCCACCTGAGGTAACTCTAAAATTTTGGCTTCTTTAAGTCCTTTTTTTTGTAATAGTTTGATATATTTTCTCTAAAATGCCACAAGTTTCACCCAATCATGATGTGCCAAATGAGAGTTATGGAAACATTACCAAAATTTGTTATTTTTGTCCCTTTCAAGAGAGTGAAAGGCTTTAACTAGAACACTTGTTTGAAACTAGTTTTTGGACTAGTCAAACACCCTAACTTCCATAGGGTATAACTCCGAATATGTAATGACTTAGATCTTGAAATTTTTATCATCGATACTTCGATATGTCCTCTAAGAATCCTCTAATGTTTGAAACTTCCCCTCAAAATGTTATAGCAAAAATTACAAAATGACTCATTTTGGAGGCGTCCAAGCCAGGAACTGTATACTTTGATACCGAATGTTATGAACCAAAGCCTTAAGATAGCATAAAATAACAAAGTAAACATGATTTACATAAATATAAATGTGGAGCACAAATCCAATATTAATAAGATAAATAATTTACACAATAACTCCTTAAATAATAAGAGAACCTCCTCCACATTTACATTTTTAAACATGCTATGTATTCTATTATATACTATATTAGGGATTTGGTTCATAGCAAATATATTCCATGTTTTGTAGATACTTTAATGTGAAAGAGGATAAACATCATACATTACCTAACCATGCTAGACTTGTTGTGCGTGTTTTAGTGAAATTAGTTTGAACCCCATTATTTTTCACTATAATTTAGATTTTTAAGTGTGCAAAGTAATAAAACAATATTGTACAAAGACATTATGTCTCCCTGGTTCATACAAGGATTATTACACTCTACATTTTTATGTCTCTATGGAATAATGTTTATCCTCACCTCCTCTTTTTGTTCCAAGTCGCTAGGAATGATATATATCTCATGCCTTACCATGCCATAAATATATTTTGATCCTTTTAACCCACTTTATTTTCTTCGATTGTAGAAAGTACATCATTTCCTAATCTTAAATTATTATATTTATTATATCCAATGTGTAATATCTAAATGATATTTTTTTCAATGAATGCACCATATCTATTTCCCCGAAGACCTTTAGTAATTGTGTTTGGCCTCAACCATAAATGAAGTTACCCAATGATTATATCTAGCTCCTACAACAAACACATCCTTGGTAAAAGCATTAACAAAGCCTTACTTTAACCTAATAAACAAGCTAGATGAATAGTGTGTACTTTACACTCACAGGAAGTGGATCTTTTACCAGGGTCGATATGTAATAAGATATAGCCAAGGGGAATTCTTATTAGGATTAAAGTGAGCATAACAATAAGCAAGCAATCATTCATATAGATACATAGTTTATTCTAGAAAACCTTGTGTAGGGGAAAAACCAACCGTTTCAATGAAGATCTTCATTAACTTGGCCAAAACAAGCCAACTGAGCCATGTGAGCTTACCTACTCACCTCAAGGCCACATTATAATGGAGTACACCAAGCCTTTAAATAGGCTTCATTACATGCAATACAATGGGCCAATACTATGGGCTACAAGAAACCATGTGCCCAAAACCATCTGTTGGACCTAACCACCTTTGACTCATTCCTGGGTCAAGGTTAACCTTAACAATCCCCCCTTTCAGCTTGACTTGGGGATCTCACATACACCCCCCTATCACCTAGGTCTATGTCCTGACTTTACCAGTGAGTTTCCAGGGGTATGCATGCCTTACTAGGTCTTACAGCCATATGCCCTTTTACATGCAAACTGCTCCATTAATTTTGTTTCATGTGTCTTCATGGTGACTACACCATCACCATCCATTGCTTCATCCTCTCACTTTTCCATGCTCTCTTTCTTGCTCGTCTACTTGCTCGTTTTCTGCCATGCTCTTTTTGTACCTGCATCTAACCTCATCATTGACGTCCATATAAAGAAGAATCCATCTACCGGAATACATGGGTCTTCAGCCGCTGTAACCACTAGTTCTATAGGAATTATCTTTGTATATGTGGTTCATCAATCTTGCTCCCAACACTGAGATCAAACTATCTCACATTCCCCCCTTACAACCAAAGATTCACCTTCTCTGATTCCACATCAAGCTAGCGTACAAGTACACCAGCCACCCTCATACCTACCAAGTGATTCATTTCACACTTGATGCAACATCCCTTCTGTGGACATAAGAGGGATTCCTTGTGCTTGTAACACTCAGGGAAATCAAACTTACCTATAGCTAAATTTCAAGAACCAAAAAAATACTATTGAGATGTCGAATACCATCAAACATGCACCCCACAATTAATTCAAAACACCAAGTACAACAAAATTTTAATACTTATCATGTGCAGAATTTTTAGATTACAATTGTGTTTACAATTATGTGCTTGCCATCATTGTCATATGCCATGCCCCCACATTCTTGCCATGCTTATCTTCATTGCACCCTTTTCTAGATCCACTAATTTGAAAACCTTTATGATTCACTTTTACATTAAAATATTCCATATAAAATGAAGTTGTAAAAATTTTGCCCCCTTTTAACATACGTCCACCTTTCATAAAAGACATTCACATTAATGATGTGGAGAATTAAATATACTTTTTATAACTCCCATTACATGGTTCCAACATCACATTAATCCACGTGAATTTCTTTTTCTTTTACTTTTTAACTTGGACAAATACAATTTATATGAAAATTACTCTACGGCTTCCTTTTTCCACCAAAGCTTACAATATAACTCTAACCATGCTCTTCTTTCCTTTTTTTTAATAAAAGAAAATCATTTCTTACTTTTAATACTTCACGTTTGGTTGGATTTCACCATAATGACGGCTTCTGTTTATATATCCACTTTCCACGCTGAGGTTTAAGATTACTGCATGATGGCTCTAACTATTTTTCTCTTCACGTGATCTCCCATCGGCTCCTTTCACGCTGTAGCTGTACCAAAATTCTTTATTACAGCAATTTCCTCCAAGATTGTGGACGTTCTTCTCCTTGGATCATGTTATTTTCTGGAGCGGATTCTTCATTGTCACGTGCAACGAGCTCTTTAATTTATGACGGATCTCCTTCACGGCCTCAAT
This sequence comes from Larix kaempferi, assembly GCA_027924585.1. Lineage (NCBI taxonomy): Eukaryota > Viridiplantae > Streptophyta > Pinopsida > Pinales > Pinaceae > Larix > Larix kaempferi. The sequence continues at coordinate 6,754,567 of BSBM01000748.1, forward strand.
CAGATCCAGCAGCACATTCTTAAGCGGTTTCTCAGCAGCCTTTTAGCATGGAAAAGGACTTAGTAGGCTTGTGTAAGGCCCCGGTCTTGAATGGATCTGGGCACCTCCATGGCATGATCACTTTAGTGGTCATTGATAGACACACCATGAGGTTGGTTGGTTGAATGAGTTGGTTTAGGAACCCTTGCATGATGCCAAGGCATGATGTAGACTTGTCAAAAACCGTTGCACAAATCATATGGCACACCATGGCCTTTGGAAACCTCACACAATGGTTGGATGCACTAAAGGAAGCTTTCCAAAAGCATTGGATAAGGAAATGATAGTTGGAATTTACTGCAAATGACTCCACCTAGATTGGGAAAAATACTTGGTTGGTTTTATAGACTTGGATTCATTGGGAAAGATGAAGACTCAAGGAGATGGGTGATCCCTTACTTGGGGTGGCAAACATTGGATGCATGTTTGTTGGTTGCATGGGCACATCAACACAAGTCATTGAAGGGAGTTGAGGCACAATTGGGCACAAGAAACCAATGAGCATAAGTCACCTTTAGGTGCTTGTAGCAAGATTCAATCAATGGATATAATATTTGGTTCCACGTTGGCATGGAGTGGGTTGCAAGGGACCTTTCCTTGGGGAAATGACTAAGGCATTGGATACTATATAAAGAGGTTTCCTCAAAGTGAAAACTCATTCATTCAAGCCCGATCATTCACACAAGGGTGGACAAGGAGATTTATGGTTGTATTAAGGTTGGGTTTGACACAGACGGAAAATTGGACACTAATCGAATGAGCAATAAAGAAGACAAGACTTGTAGGAGGAAAGCCTGCAAATGCTTTAAGGGTTGTATTGACAAGTATTGTAGGATGTCATGCATTCGATAATTGTAGTTTTTAAAAGATTCATAGGTAATTGGATGCGATCCTTTGTATAACATTGTTCATAATAAAATGTTTAAGGAACCTGGCTTGGGTGCCACCTAAATTAGTGTGTAAAGTCTCATTTACTTGAATGGATGTTATGTGCCTTGCACTATTGTTTTAATAAATTGTTGGATAATTGACTAAGTAAATAAGTATTTTTGGTATCTTTTAAAGGCCATGGTTGGACACGTTCTTAGTATTAAAAAGACTTGTTTGTCTTGAACTTTGTTTTTATCTAACATACTATAGTTTAAGGAGAAGTTCGGAAAACCTTAAATGAAGACACAATCTACTTGTATTCAAGCATATGTTATGCACCAAATTCCCAAAATTACATAAAAGTAGAAAGAAAGAGTAACCTAACGCCTTGAGAATGAAATAAAGAGATGAATAAGAAGCCTCTTCGAGGGGGAAACCTCCTTATACAATGTATCATATGCCAAGACAAGATGAGATGATCCTAAAATTAGGTTCCTTGATATATATATACAAGGGATACATTTACAATTCTAGTTGACCATGCAATTACAATTGAGGTCCTAGGCGACCAATAAATATAATACTAATATAATAATAGAAATATAATGTCACATTATATAGGGCTTAGCATGCCCTTCCTTTCAAACAAGTGTTGTCCTCAACACTTGATTAACTGATTAACTCTGGATGTTTCTACATGAAGAACTCATCTTCCCATGTCACCTCTTATACTTGCAAGTTCTTTCACTTGATGAGGTACTCGGTAATTTCTCGATTTCACAGTTGCTTGATCCTTGTGCCAATGATTGTTTCACGTTTTAGTATCAATTTTCCTTCTTCATCAGTCTTTGGTAAAATAGTCTGGACTTGGAAATTCTCTAATTAATTTTTTTAGGAAAGAAACATGGAAAACTGGATGTACACATGAATATGGAGGTAAATCCAATTTGTAAGCCATACTTCCAATCCTTTGCAACACCTTACATGGGCCATATTACTTGAGTGTTAATTTATTGTCCTTCTTTTGCTTCTTAAGGGACATTTGTTTGTGTAGTTGTAGCCTAAAAAATACTCAATCTCCCACTTCAAATTTCTTTCACTACAATGTTTATTTGCTTGTTATTTCATCCTATTTTGTGTTATATCAAAGTTATCTTTCAATATTTGGAGAAACTTTTGTCAGTGCTCTATGTGATCCTCCATTGTTTGATTGTTAGCTTTCTGTTTCAAGATGATGTGATGGAAATAGGACAATAGCCATAAAGTGCCATAAATGATGACATTTTTTATGAAGTATGGAAACATGTGTTGCACCACCATTTTACTAAGGGAATCTACTTAACCCATTGTGTTTGTTTATCATATTCAAAGCAACGAAGATACCTTTATAGGAATTTATTCACAACCTTAGTTTTCCCATCAGATTGAAGATGGTAAGAGGAGATGTGAGTCAACTCAATGCCAAAACAAGAAAATAGTTCCTTCCAAAAATTACCAGAGAAAATTGGATCTCTATCATTTAACAATAATATTGGGGATTCCATGTAGCTTCTGAACTATTTCAATGAATGTTGCAACTACCGTATTTGCTTTAAAAGGATGAGAAAGAGAGTAGAAATGGGCATACTTTGTGAGTCGATCCACTACTACCATAATGACATTATTTCCTTCTGAATTTGATAGACTTATGAAAACTTATCCATTCAGACCTCTTCCCAACATTGAATTGGTATGGCTAATGGGTGTAGAAGACCTAGTGTATTGATTGTTTCCCCTCTGTTCTGTTGGAAAACCAAACATTCTACCATATGATTTTTGACATAAGTTTTAAGACCTTCCCAGAAAAAGAAAAAGAAAAAAAAAACATTCTTTATCGTATGGTAAGTTTTCAATAACCCTGAACGGATTCCTATAAGAGAAGTGTGCAATTCCAAAAGGACCTTCTATTGGGTTGAGAAATCTTACATGAATATAAACGATCTTGGTATCATAGTGAATCATTCTCCCACACAAATTTATCTCGTGAAATAGGATCCTCATATAGTTATTGAATCATCTTCCATGATTTTTAATCATATTTCCATTCTGTCCCTGCTTCTTCCACCCAATCAAATTGAATAATGAAAATATCACATAGTAAGTCCTTTGAGTCATATTATTTTCTTGAAAGTGCCTTTGCCACCACATTTGGTTTTCCTTTTTTGTATATAATTTCAAATTCGTAACCTAGCTTCTTTCTCACCCATTTTTGTTTCTCTTCTGAAGATAATCGTTGTTCCAATAAGTACTTAACACTATCATGATCTGTTTTTACCTTGAAGTGTATTCTTATTAGGTAAGGGGAACATTTCTTAAGTAAGGGGAACATTTCTTAATTGTATCCAGTATGGCCAATATTTCATTTTCATAAATTGGTTTGAGTAAGTTTTTCCCTTTAAGTTGGCAACTTTCAAAGGAAATGGGCTTTCTTTCTTGCATTAAAAATGCACCAATGTCATGCCCTAAGGCATCAAATCCACAATAAAGGTTTTTGTGATGTTAGGCATGGCTAAGATAGGAAGTGTACACATAGCCACTTTAATTTTTCAAAATCTTTGGTTGCTTCTCGAGTCCAAGCGAATGCCTCTTTCTTTAATAACCTTGTTAGAAGAGTTGTTATTTGACCATAATTCTTGATGAACTTGTAGCAGTATCTCGTCAATTCTAAGAATCCTCTAAGCTTATTCAAGGTTTTAGGGATTGGCCATTTCATGATAATATTAATTTTGTTAGGGTCCACTTTGACACCTTCACTAGATACAGTATGACTCAAATATTACACTTCATGAACCCCAAAGGCACACTTACAAGGATTGGAATATAGGTGGTGCTTTTCCAATAGTTTTAAGACCCTATCAACATGTTGTACATGCTCTTCTCAACGTTTTCTATAGGTTAGTATATCATCAAAAAATACTAACACAAATTTTCTGAGGAAGGGTTTAAAAATAAAATTCATCAAGCTTTAAAATGTGGAGGTTGCATTGGTAAGGCCAAATGGCATCACCAAAAATTCATCATGACCTTCATGTGTGTTGAAGTTCGTTTAGTCCAAAATGTCTTTTTTCTTCATTCTGATTTGATGATATCGAAAACGAATATCCAACTTGGTGAATAAAATTTCTCTCTATAATCCATCTAATAATTCGTCAATGACAAGAATATGAAACTTATTTTTAATGGTCATGTTATTGATCTTTCTATAATTTGGACACATACACCATGAGCCTTCCTTTTTGTGAACCATCACCACTGGTGTAGACAAATAAGCTTGGCTAGGTTGAATGATGCCTGCATCTAAAATTTCTTAAACCATATTTTCAATCTCACTCTTTTGAGCATGTGGGTACTTGTAGGGTTTGATGTTAGCTGGGACACTTCTTGGTTGAAAGTGAATAGCATGGTCGTGATCTTGAGTAGGTGGAAGAACCTTGTTAGGATAATTAATACTCCAGCCTTGTCCACCTTAGTATTATTAGTCTTTTCCTAGTATTGGATGATTTCATTTCCCCCCTAGTGGTGTGTAGATGTCATCTAGGCCTCATTATCCACTTGGTGCGCCTTGCATGCATGATTTTAGGACATCCAAAGTCAGTTCCCTAAATTTTAGGAGCTAACTTAGTGATCTAGTTCAGTCCACCTGAGTTCCTGACTCTAGTGGGGGGTTTGTGCTCCGATTGCCACTGATTGTGATCTAATGCGCCCTCTATAGCCTGATTGGATGATATTTTGCATGAAAAAATCACTAATGCACCTTGCATGGTCAGTTAATTGACAGTAGCTTCAGTTCACTAAGTCTAAGTTGAGTTTGGTAGCCTCATAGCACTGTACTGGTGATATTTCCTAGGCTAGATTGACATTGATTCGAATTCTCCCTTGGTATTTGAATTCTCTCTATTGTAACATATATGTTGACTATACTGATTAGTGGAATATGACACCAATTTTGATGCACAACTGAGTTTCTTTGCATGTTTGATTTTACTGCTCAATTCTTGCTAGATTTCACTATAATTCTTCCTCCTTGCTAATCCTATCCTTGTGAGGTATTCTCAGGCTCAAATATATGTTGTGTTCCATAATTCACATGGTATTAGAGCTCAACAGAGCTGTTTTATCTTCGTTTTGAGAGTTTTCTGTAGGATTTCGATAATTTTTTAGTGCAGCAATAGCAGTTTGCATTCACTCTAGTAGTTGTAGATGGAGAATTAGAATGCTCCTTTAACACCAATAATCCTAACACCCTTCAATTATCTCAATTGGAGGGTAGAAATTTAGATTGCGTTATGCAACAAGAGTCTGTACAGGGTCACAATGGGAAAGGAGGTCGAACCTGATCAGGCAGTTGTTGAGAAAGCAAAGTACCTGAACAAGTTAGATGAGGATTTTGGTTTTATGTGTATTCACATCTCGAAAGACTTACTCTTCCATCTTGATGGATTGAAAACCCCAAGGGAGGTCTAGTAGAAGCTTGAAACTCTCTTTGGTAAGCAATATGAGCTAAGAGGCCACGTTTTGGAGAATGAATTAATTGCTCTTCAACCCAGCAGTTTCAAAACCATACAACATTTATTTTCAAATTTCAAGTCCTTAGTTATGCAATGAAAACAATGTGGCATTCACAAAAAGGATGAGCAACTAGTGCTATCCATCCTAAGCAAGCTTGGTCCTGAATTTTCAATATGTGGTTCTACCTTCCATTCTTGTATATTGTCAATCCCCAATTGGAAATATCCTTCTTTAGATGCATTCACTGAATCTCTCATCCAACAACAAGACAAACTAATTCAAATGGGTGTCTTGAAGGCCTCCAAAAATCAATCTCTTATGGCTAGGGATTCAAAAAGTGTTAATGCTAAAGGGAGGCAGAAAGGAAAAGACAAGAAGCAATTCGAATCCAAGCCAAAGGAGAAGCCTAATCCATCATAAGGAGCCTCCATCTCCAAGAAGGATAAGCAACATAGGGTTGAGAAGACCAAGTGTACCTATTGCAACAAAGGAAACCATCCAGAGAGTTCATGCATGAAGAAGAAGATAGATCAAATGACCAAACTTCTTGAACAACACAACATTGCCCTCTGAAAAGGTGTAAAGAGGACTGATTCTGGGAGTGAGACAGATGACCATACAGATGCCATGCACTTAAGGCTAGATTCTCACAATCACAAGCCTTCCATATTGATTCTGGAGTCTCCAACCACATGGTTTCCTCCAGAGAATCATTCTCTTCTCTATATCTCACTGATGGTCCTAACATTCACATGGGATATAATTCAAAAATATCTATTGAAGGGAAGGGAACAAATTTGTTTCCTTCCTTGGCAACAAATTTGTTATATGCTTATTAGATGACACACACAAGTTCACTGAAGAAAGTTGTCTTTGAACCTGACACAATTGAGACTGCAGAGATCTCCTCTGGGAAACTAATAGCGAAAGGTGTTGCAAACCATGCCTCCAAGGAATATGAATTCTTACATTTTTTTCCACACTCTCTACCTACTCCATTTGCACCTAATAAATATCATAATGATGATGATCTAGATTCATATTCTTAAGATGAGGATCAATATCTTGATGTTGAGTATGAATTCCAAGCATATCAAGATCCAGATCCAGCACTTGCTCCCAATCCAAGGCCAAAATGGGCTCACAAATTCCTTGGAGCTGCTGGGAACATGGTTGGGGATCCATCTGACCATAGAAGAACCAGATCTTAATACCAAGATGCAAACCTTGCATTATGTCATATAGATCCACTTCTCCCAGAGAGGTGCTACATGATGGTATGGTCTGATCCACAGTCCTTTAGAGAGGATTTCCATGATCCAAGATGGCAGGATTCCATGGATGAAGAATATGAGTCACTGCGGAACAATGAGACATGGGATCTTGTCTCTCCCCCCCCTAAGGATAAAGCTAGTTCAATGCAAATGGATCTACAAAACAATACTTGCTTCTAATGGATCTACAACCAAGTACAAAGCTCAGTTGGTTTCATAGGGGTACTCACAAGTTCATGGTTTGGACTACAATGGAACATTTTCTCTTGTAGCAAGAATGGATTATGTAAGACTTGTTTTGGGCATTGCAGCTTCAAAATAGTGGGAGGTACATCACATGGATGTGAAGAGTTCCTTCCTGCATGGTGACTTAGAAGAAGAGATATATATGAAACAACCTGAGTGGTACATTGATGATCCATCCTTGGTATACAGACTAAGGAGATCATTATATGGGATCAAGCAAGCCCCCACTGCATGGTATGCCAAGGTGGATTCTTTCTTATTGTCACAGAAGTTAGAATGTTAGGAACCCATGTCAAGCCTTCTATTTACTTTGTTAGTATATTGTTGTTGGACACATATGCTTTGTAAGTCGTCCCGTAGTATTTGTTGATCCATAGTTTGTCTTATTATTGTTGGACGCATATGCTTTGTAAGTCGTCCCGTAGTAATTGTTGATCCATAGTTGTATTGGCCCATGGTTTGTATTGACACATGGTATTGACCCATGGTATTGGCGCCTAGACTTAGTATATAAGTTTGTGTTGAGACCAATGAAGGTACCGTGAAGTTATTTGTATTGAGATTGCTCAAAGGAGGTTTCCCCCTCGAAGTGGCCTGCGATCAATAAAAGTGATTCTGAGTTTTGTTATTTCTGCCATCTCGCATATTCTCATTAATTAATTGTTGCAGGTTCTTCACATCTAGTATCAGAGCACTTTCTTGGGCTTGCTGGGTGAAATTTCTGCCAAATTTTTTTTTCGCATCTGTTGCAGCTTCAGATCTGGGAATAATCCCTATCTGCTTTACTGTGGGAAGTACTTGGGCATAATCCCTAAAACTCATTGTGATGAGTACCACAGGAACCCCAAAGTAGTTGGCCCATTGAGAAGACCTTCCAGCGAAAAGGGCAACGACCCCTACTTGATTGACTAGTTCCCACCCGTGAGGCAAACCAAGAGTTGTTGTTTGTGGCAAAGCAGTTATCAGTTTTACCTGAGCTGTGGAGTGAGGGGTACTACCCCAATACGCAAGCCATCAGATAGCACTGGTGGCCGAGTGAATCCCCTGAACCGAAAGGAAGCCGAACATACTTGGGGTCCATATCTATTTTCAGCTGAACTGTTGTCGATCACTTCCACGCCATTGCAAATCCATCTGTTTTCGAGCACTTCCAGGCCGTCACAAATCCATTTTGAAAGCCATTTCAGATCCATTCTAAAATTCGTTTCAGATCCAGCTATTTCCGATCCATTCTGAGTCATTCCAAATCTCGCCGTTTCATATCCCGCCATATCTCCCTTGTTTTAACTCTATTTTCCCCGAAACTTCACTGACACCCCTGCAATCCCATTCTGCATATTTTATTCCTGAGGACCCTATTCCAAATTCCACTTCCCAAAGCCATAAATCCCATTTGTCTATTTTTAGGGTTTGCCATAACTTCTTCAATTTTCACCCACTCGCCTCCAAATTTTGCCACCGTGTTCATTCCCTATTTTTGCTTCTTTGTCCCTCTTTGACAAATTTTCTCATTCTTTCACCCCGCTTCTGAAATCCCCATTTTTTGCTTCCTTGTCCATCAGAAAGTGTCCAAAACCTAGTCAAACCCCAATTACCCCTCCAAGTTTTTCCCAAATCCAAATTTCCCTTTACTAAATAAGATTTTGCTTGTGTTTTTCTATCCATTCTCCCCCCCCCCCAAAAAAAAAAACTCATGGTTATGGTTGTCACCTGTGCAAGAGCAAAAACCATGGAGGAAGCACTTGCATCCATCCAAACCAAACTCCAAGATCTGGATGAAAAATTTCTCAGCCTCCATCTTCAGCATTCAGCCATGAACAATAACCGACAGCAAGAATCTTCTGCAGCCAATGGGTTCTCTTCTTCCAGCAATTTCCGTGGTCTGAAGCTTGAATTTCCTTGCTTTAATGGTATTGATCCGACTGGATGGATCTATCATGCAGAACAGTATTTCAATCTGCATAATACTTTTGATGTCAAAAAAATTTCACTTGCATCCTTTCATTTGGAACAGGAAGCCCTTCAATGGTACCGTTGGTACATCAAGGCTCGTGATTAGCCAAAATGGACAGATTTTTGCCAACTCCTTTTGCAACGATTTGGTCCTAGTGCTTTTGATGACTTCACTGGAGCACTCACTAAACTTCGTCAAAGTGGCACTGTGAGAGAGTATCAAACAGAATCTGAGAAACTAGCCAATCACACATAAGGATTGTCTGATGAATTCTACAGGAGTTGTTTTATCAGTGGTCTTAAGTATGAAATTCGGTCAGAGGTTAAAATGTCTTGTCCCAACACAATGATGGAAGTCCTAGGGTTGGCTAAGTTGGCAAAAGACAAGATTGCAACCCAACAACACTCCAAACCCACTTTTGTTCCCTTTCGAAATATGGGTTCTCAACAACCTCCCATCCTGCCAGCTCCTCGACCAACTCCTATCAAGCATTTGTCTGAAACAGAGATGCAGGAACGACGAGAAAAAGAGCTTTGTTATAATTTTGATGAGAAATTCACTCGGGGACATAGATGTGTTCAACAAAAGATCTATCTCTTGGATATGGATTCTCCGCCTGCCTCTACAATTGGTGGAGAAACTCCAAATACAATGGATGATCAGGTCGACATTAGGAGCCGCCTATTGACCCCCCATCTCAGGATGAACAACCAAAGATATCTCACAATGCTTTATCCGGTGTCACCACCCCCCAAAAAATGGGGTTCAGGGGTTACTTCAAGAAGCTTCCTCTTACAATACTCATTGATTCTGGTAGCACTCATAACTTCATTGACCCTCGGATTGCCACACATGCTGATTGTTTTGTCCATCCTTGCTCCAACTTTGAAGTCATGGTTGCCAATGAGGGCACCTTACTTTGCAAGGGGAAGTGTCACAATGTGCGTCTCTCTGGAAGATTACAACCTGCGCTTTGACATGTTTGCCTTGTCCCTAGCTGGATGTGATGTGGTTTTGGACGTTCAATGGTTATGCACACTTGGCCCCATATTATGGGATTTTGCTAAACTTTGGATGCAGTTTTCAGTCAATGGGAAACAACACAAATTTAAGGGCTTACAACAAGGGTCTGTCTGCATCATCAGTTCACATCACCTGGAAAAGATCCTTAAGAAGAATTCACATGGTCTCATCGCTCAATTCCATTCCACTCAGATGCACCCATCAACGGTCTTCCCTACTTCCTTGGATAGATATGCAGGTGTCCTTGCTGAACTAGTGGGATTATCGCCTTCAAGAGACCTTTCCAGTAAGAATTTAGCCACATCTATATCTCAACAGGAAATGATGGCTATTTTGCATGCAGTATAGAAGTGGCATCCATACCTATTAGGGAATTATTTCTACATCAAGACTGATCTCTAGAGTCTGGAAAATTTCCTGGAACAATGGGTCTCCTCCTAAACACACCTGAAATGGGTTATCCAACTCATGGGTTATGCCTATGCAATCACTTACAAGAAGGGTAAGGACAATATGGTGGCAGATGCTCCTTCTCGCACATTTGATGACCCATTTTCTCTTACATCTATTTCTCTGCTTGTTCCAAATTGGTTGCAATATGTTTAATAGGGCTATCTCTTCTATGAACTCCATGCTTCTTCATCAGCAGGGCACTTTGGGTTTTTCAAAATGTATGACTAGGAACAATGTAACTTCTTTTGGAAGGTATTGAAAATGACAATTCAATAGATGGTGGGTGATTGTGATACTTCTAGGTCAACAAGGGTGAAACAACACTCCTTTCGGGACTGCTCGAACCCTTGCCCATCCCATCCCTACACAAATTTGGACAACTATTTCTATGGATTTCCTAGAAGCACTCCAGTGGTACAATACCACATCGAAAAGAACACCATCTAAAGCAGTCTATGGACAGGCACCACCAATTCTTCTTCCATACACCCTCAGCAGCTTCCCAATTCAGGCAATTGACTCGGTTCTTCGAAACCGCGGTCAGATTCTTCTCATTCTGTAGGACAATCTTCACATGGCAATAATTCGACTGAAATAACAAGCCGATCAGCACCGTTCTGAGCGCACTTTTCACAGAGCTGATATGGTTATTCTTCGTCTACAACCTTCCAAGCAACCCTCCCTGAAACTCACAAGGCATCAGTGGCCTAGAATGAAACTTGAGGATGCTACAGGGGAACCACTCCCTCAGATTTTGCATCAATTTCCACATCTAAAGCTTTGAGGACAAAGCTTTTTCTAAGGGAGAGGGGATGTTAGGAATCCATGTCAAGCCTTCTATTTACTTTGTTAGTATATTATTGTTAAACGCATATGCTTTGTAAGTTGTCCCATAGTATTTTTTGATCCATAGTTTGTCTTATTATTGTTGGACGCATATGCTTTGTAAGTCGTCCCGTAGTAATTGTTGATCCATAGTTGTATTGGCCCATGGTTTGTATTGACACATGGTATTGACCCATGGTATTGGCGCCTAGAATTAGTATATAAGTTTGTGTTGAGACCAATGAAGGTACCGTGAAGTTATTTGTATTGAGCTTGCTCAAAGGAGGTTGCCCCCTCGAAGTGGCCTACGATCAATAAAAGCGATTCTGAGTTTTGTTATTTCTGTTATCTCGCATATTCTCATTAATTAATTGTTACAGGTTCTTCACATAGAAATATGCAGATCTGATTGCAATGTCTACATGCAACAGAATGGAGGTTGCTTACTATTAATTGTAATGTATGTGGATGACTTGTACATCACCGGTGGTTCATCTACTGGATTGAAGAACATCAAGTCTGCTTTGAGAAAATTATTCTCCATGACAGATCTAGGGATGTTGAAACAGTTTATTGGCCTCGAATTAACTCAAAATGATTCAGGGATCATGATTTCGCAGTCGAGGTATGCATCTGACTTGCTCAAAAAGTTCCACATGGCTGATCGCAAATTTGCAAAGCAACAAATTTTCCCTTCCTATTTGGAATTATATTGGAAGAAGGTGGTTCTAATCCTTTGGTTGACAGCACTTTGTTGACACATTCGAGACCAGATCTGTCTTATGATGTTGGTGTTGTGGAAAGGTACATGCAGGAGCCACATCAGCTACATTGGAAGGAATCAAAGAGGATCTTGCATTATGTGCAAGGTACAAAAGAGTTTGGTATTCATTATTTTGCTGCTGCTCAGTTAGATTTGGTTGGTTTTACTGACTCAGAATGGAATGGAGACAACACTGACAGGAAATCTACTTCAAGGTAGGTGTTCATGTTGGGATCATGACCAATCTGTTGGTCAAGCAAGAAGCAAGCAACACTCACACTCACTTCAACATAAGCGGATTACAAAGGGGCTATGAACGAATTTATTCAGGTAGTTTGGTTACATGGGATCTTGACAAAGTTTGGAATTCACACTTCTCCTTAAGTAGACCTTTTTTGTGATAACCAAAGTGAAATAAAGATATCGAGTGACTCAGTTCAGAAACAAAGAACCAAACATATTGAGGTTCACATGCACTACATCAGGGAATTACTAGTGCACAACAAGACCATCTCACTGCATTATTGTCCTATAGAGGAGATGATTGTAGACATTTTTACAAAGTTTTTCACTCAAAATATATTTTCCTATCTCAGATATCTACTTGGTGTGAAGGTTGCTTGAGTTACATGTTGTTCATTTTTTAGGGGGGTATTTTTCCCATGAGTTTTTTCCCTGTTTCCTTAGTTCCGTGAATAGTTATTTTTTATTATTGATTGTATGGGTGACCTTTGGTCTCAATAACTAGGGCCCAGGATGTCTAAGTTTGGATTAAGGGGGGTTGTTGGGATAATTAATACTCCAACCTTGTCCACCTTAGTATTATTAGTATTTTCCTAGTATTGGATGATGTTATTTCCCCCCTAGTGGTGTGCAGATGTCATCTAGGCCTCATTATCCACTTGATGCACCCTGCATGCATGATTTTAGGACATCCTGAGTCAGTTGTCTACATTTTAGGAGCTAACTCAATGATATCGTTCAGTCCACCTGTGTTCCTGACTCTAGTGGGGGATTTTTGCTCTGATTGCCACTGATTGTGATCTAATGCACCCTCTCTAGCCTGATTGCATGATATTTTGCATGAAAAACTCACTAATGCACCTTGCATGGTCAGATAACTGATAGTAGCTTCAATTCACTGAGTCTCGGTTGAGTTTGGTAGCCTCTAAGCACTGTAGTGGTGATATTTCCTAGGCTAGAATGACATGGATTTGAATTCTTCCTTGGTATTCAAATTCTCTCTATTGTAACATATATGTTGACTATAATGATTAATGGAATATGACACCAGTTTTGATGCACTTATGAGTTTCTTTGCATGTTTGATTTTACTGCTCAATTCTTGCTAGATTTCACTGTAATTCTTCCTCCTCACTAATCTTATCACTGTGAGGTATTCTCAGGCTCAAAGATATGTTGTGTTCCATAATTTCACATGGTATCAGAGCTCAACAGAGCTGGTTTATCTTCGTGTTGATATTTTTCTGTAGGATTTCAAGAATTTTTTCAGTGCAACAGTAGCACTTTCCATTCACTCCAACAGATGCAAATGGAGAATTTGAATGCTCCTTTGACACCAAGAATCCTAACACCCTTCAATTATCTCAATTGGAGGGTAGAAATGCGGATTTTGTTGTGCAACAAGAGTCTGTACAAGTTCACAATGGGAAAGGATGTCGAACCTCCGGATGCTGTTGAGAAAGCAAATTACCTGAACAAGTTAGATGAGGCTTTTGGTTTTATGTGTATTCACATCTCTAGAGACTTACTCTTCCATGTTGATGGATTGAAAACCCCAAGGTAGGTCTAGTAGAAGATTGAAACTCTCTTTTGTAAGTAAGATGAGCTAAGAGGCCACGTTTTGGAGAATGAATTAATTTCTCTTCAACCCAGCAGTTTCGAAACCATACACAATTTCTTTTCAAAGTTCAAGTCCTTAGTTATGCAGTGCAAACAATGTGGCATTAACAAAAAGGATGAGCAATTGGTGCTATCCATCCGAAGCAAGCTTGGTCCTGAATTTTCAATATTTTTTTCTACCTTCCATTCTAGTAGATTGTCAATCCCCAATTGGAAAATGCCTTCTTTAGATGCTTTCACTAAATCTCTCATCCAAGAACAAGACAAACTGATTCAAATGGGCATCTTGAAGGCCTCAAAAAATCAAGCTCTTATGGTTGGGGAGTCAAAAAGTGTGAATTCTAATGGGAGGGAAAAAGGAAAATACAAAAAGAAATTTGAATCCAAGCCAAAGGAGAAGCCTAATCCATCAGACGGAGCCTCCAGCTACAAGAAGGATAAGCAACAGAGGTTTGAGAAGACCAAGTGTACCTATTGAAACAAAGGAAACCATCCATAGAGTTCATGCATGAAGAAGAAGATAGATAAAATGACCAAACTTCTTTAACAACACAACATTGCCCTCCAAAAATGCGCAAGGAGGACTGATTTTGGGAGTGAGACAGATGATCATGAGAGATTCCATGCACAGAAGGATGGATTATCACAATCACAAGCCTTCCTAATTGATTATGGAGTCTCCAACCACATGGTTTCCTTCATAGAATCATTCTCTTCTCTATATCTCAATGATGGTATTGACATTCACATGGGATATAATTCAAAAATCTCTACTGAAGGGAAGGGCACAATACAACTAGAGCATGGAAAGTTCAAAAATGTTCTGTGTGTGCCTTCCTTGGCAGCAAATTTGTTATCTATTTATCAAATGACACACACAGGTTCACTGAAGAAAGTTGCTTTGGACCTGACAGATTTGAGATTGCAGAGATCTCCTCTGGGAAACTAATAGCGAAAGGTGTTTCAAACCATGCCTCAAAGGAATATGAATTCTCACATTTTTTTCCATACTCTCTACCTACTCCATTTGCACCTAATAAATATCATAATGATGATGATCCAGATTCAGATTCCAAAGATGAGGATCAAGATATTGATGTTGAGTATGAAGTCCAAGCATATCCAGATCGAGATCCAACACTTGCTCCCAATCCGAGGCCAAAATGGGCTCACAAATTCCTTGGAGCTACTAGGAACATGAATGGGGATCCATCTAACCATAGAAGAACTAGATCTCAATACCAAGATGCAAACCTTGCACTATGTCATATATATCCATGACTTCTCCCAGATAGGTGCTACATGATGGTAGGGTCTGATCCATAGTCCTTCAGAGAGGCTTGCCATGATCCAATACGGCAGGATACCATGGATGAAGAATATGAGTCACTGCAGAACAATGAGACATGGGATCTTGTCTCTCTCCCCCCAGGGGGAAAGCTAGTTCAGTGAAAATGGATCTAAAAAAAAAAGCTTGCTTCTAATGGATCTACAACCAAGTACAAAGCTTGGTTGGTTGCAAAGGGGTACTCACAAGTTCATGGTTTGGACTACAATGAGACATTTTCTCCTGTAGCAAGAATGGGTTCTGTAAGACTTGTTTTGGACATTGCAACTGCGAAACATTTGGAGGTACATCACATGGATGTGAAGAGTGCCTTCTTGCATGGTGACTTAGAAGAAGAGATCTATATGAAACAACCTGAGTGGTACACTGATGATCCATCCTTGGTATACAGACTAAGGAGATCATTATATGGGCTCAAGCAAGCCCCTAGGGCATGCTATGCCAATATGGATTCTTTCTTATTGTCACATAAGTTTGAAAGATGCATATCTGACTACAATGTCTACATGCAACAGAAGGGAGGTTTCCTACTATTGATTGTATTGTATGTGGATGAATTTCTCATCACCAGTGGTTCATCTACTGGATTGAAGAACATCAAGTCTTCTTTGATCAAATCACTCTCCATGACAGATCTAGGGTTGTTGAAACAGTTTATTGGCCTCGAATTAACTCAAAATGATTCATAGATCATGATTTCATAGTTGAGGTATGCATCTGACTTGCTCAAAAAGTTCCACATGGTTGATTTCAAATTCGCAAAGGAACAAATTTTCCCTTCCTATCTGGCATTAGATTGGAAGAAGGTGGTTCTATTCCTTTGGTTGACAACACTTTGTATACGAAGTTGATTGGTATCTTATTGTACTTGACACATTTGAGACCAAATCTGTCTTATGATGTTGGTGATGTGGAAAGGTACATGCAGGAGCCACATGAGATGCATTGGAAGGCAACAAAGAGGATCTTGCATTATGTGCAGGGTACAAAAGAGTTTGGTATTAATTATTCTGTTGCTGCTCAGTTAGATCTGGTTGGTTTTACTGACTCAGACTAGGTTGGAGACAACACCAACATGAAATCTACTTCAGGGTACGTGTTCATGTTGGGATCAGGACCAATCTGTTGGTCAAGAAAGAAGCAAGCAACACTCACACTCTCTTGAGCAAAAGCAGAGTACAGAGGGGCTATGAATGAAATTATTCAGGTATTTTGGTTACATGGGATCTTGACAGAGTTTGGAATTCACACTTCTCCTTCAGTAGACCTTTTTTGTGATAACCAAAGTGCCATAAAGATCTCTAGTGACTCAGTTTTGAAACAAAGAACCAAACATATTGAGGTTCACATGCAGTACATCAGGGAACTAGCGCACAACAGGACCATCTCACTGCATTATTGTCCTGCAAAGGAGATGATTCCAAACATTTTTACAATTTTTTTCACTCAAAAGAGATTTTCCTATCTCATATCTCTACTTGGTGTGAAGGCTGCTTGAGTTCCCCGATGTTCATTTTTTGGGGGGGATATTTTTCCCATGACGTTTTTCCCCATTTCCTTAGTTTTGTGAACAGTTATTTTTTATTATTGATTGTATGGGTGATCTTTGGTATGAGTAACTAGGTCCCAAGATGTCTAAGTTTGGATTAAGGGGGGATGTTAGGATAATTAATACTCCAACCTTGTCCACCTTAGTATTATTAGTCTTTTCCTAGTATTGGATGATGTCATTTCCCCCCTAGTGGTGTACATATGTCATATAGGCATCATTATCCACTTGATGTACCCTGCATGCATGATTTTAGGACATCCAGATTCAGTTCCCTACATTTTAGGAGCTAACTCAGTGATATGGTTCAGTCCACCTAAGTTCCTGACTCTAGCGGGGCCTTTGTGCTCCGATTTCCACTGCTTGTGATCTAATGCGCCCTCTCTAGCCTGATTGCATGATATTTTGCATGAAAAACTCACTAATGCACCTTGCATGGTCAGGTAACTGATAGTAGCTTCAGTTCAATGAGTCTCGGTTGAGTTCAGTAGCCTCAATGCACTGTAGTGGTGATATTTCCTAGGCTAGACTGATATGGATTCGAATTCTCCCTTGGTATTCAAATTCTCTCTATTGTAACATATGTGTTGACTATACTGATTAATGGAATATGACACCAGTTTTGATGCACATCTAAGTTTCTTTGCATGTTTGATTTTACTGCTCAATTCTTGCTAGATTTCACTATAATTCTTCCTCCTTGCTAATCCTCTCACTGTGAGGTATTCTCAGGATCAAAGATATGTTGTGTTCCAGAATTTCACAACCTTTAGGAATATCTCCTAATACCTTGGAATGATTGTTAATAACTTGTTGGAGATCCATTGTAATAAAGGGTATATATGCTTGAACATCTGGTTAGAAAAATTGTGTAATTACTCCATGGTGTCCCTTTCTTATCAATTTTGTCATGATGTTAGAGATTATCACATTAAAGGGTTTCCCTGGAATACCTTTGAGTTCAATTTCCTTTCCTTCTAAATATAATCTCATGAAAAGTTTTTGAAAATTAAGAGCCATTGTTCCCAATTATTGTAGCCATTATATCCCTAGTACACCATCAACACCATACATTTGGATTGCAATCATTGGACTATCTAGTAAATATTCCTCCATATTAACTTAATACTATGCCACTTCCCTAGATAATTCATGGTACCTTTATATGCAATCATTACTTTAAATTTTAGTGTTGGATATACAAAGTCATTGAGAAGTTTGGCTAATTTGCAATTAATAAAGTTATGGGTACTACTAGAATCAATCAACACCATTACCTATTTTTTTTTAATATATCCTTCTATATTGAGGGTTTGATGAGTGATAATGCCAACAAATTCATGGAAAAATATGGTTGGAGTAGTATCTTTTAGATCTCCCTCTTGAGACTATTCTAGTTTTGGATCTTCCTCTTCATAGTCTATGTAGAATAATTTCTTCTCACTACACTTTAGCCGCTTACTGTACTTGTTGTCACAAATGAAACATAATCCCTTTTCTTTTCTTTCTTTCCACTTGTTGAGGCATCAACCTTGTAGGTTGATTGAGGTTGAGGGAGGAAAAAAATCCTTCTCTATAGGTGTTAGTAAAATCCCTTCTAGTAGCCAGGTGTTAGTAAAAGCCCTTCTAGTAGCCATATTTTTGCTTTCAACTTTCCTTGCCAAACTAAAAACAATTTCCAATGATTTAGGTTCAAAGAGATGTACCTCTCATTGAATGTTCTCCCTTAAAGATCCCATAAAGAGATCCAACAAATTATCATTTGAAATGTTCTTCACTTTAAGGCTCAACTTCTAAAACTATTTAATGTGCTCTATAACTGGACCTTTTTGCTTGATATTTATCAATAGGATAAATAAGGTGTTGCTCTTAATATCCCTATAATTTTCTATCAATTCATTCGTAAATATAGACCAAGATATAATAGATTCCTTTTTACGATTACAAATCTATTGCTATCATAAACATCGATCAAGTTCTAAATACAAGGATGCAATAGTTACCTTTGTAAAGTTGGCACTTGGTGTAGATCAAAGAATTGCTCCATTTGGAATTATTGGATCATTACTGTCAAACTTTACATCAATCTTGGGAATGAAGTAGTTCCTTGGTCTTGAGTTGAACCCATGTGATTGATAAATGATCAAATGTCAGAGATTCAAACCTCTTGTTCTTCAACTGTTTTTCAATTTTCTTAATCTATGACTAGGACAAGTCCATATTGTTCTCATTCTCCTCTTCTCGAGAAACTAAATTACAACAAAATAAATGTCTCATTTAAATCATAATTATCCCCTTCATAACTTTTAAATCCTCTTTACTAACCATCTTTTTTAGATCCTCTTTATTGGCCATCTTTTGGAGATTCTCTTTACTAGCCATTTTTTTCAACTCAACTTCTATATCCTCTTTTTTTGTTTACCAATTGAACATGTTTCACTAACCTATCATCCAATTCCTTAAACTTGGCCTCCAAATTGGATACCTAGTTACACATTTCTTCATGAGCCATGGTTAAGATTTCAATAGGTTTCGCAGTTCAAGTAATTATTGCTCCACCTCTTTCCATTATATCCCACTACTATTTGCCAGACCAATTTCTTATCTATTTCCTCTTTATTACACCTTTTTAATCTCCAAAAATCAATATTCCAATCAAAAGTTATGCAAATTTCAAGTTAACATACATTTAAAAACCTTGGTTTGTAGGTTGTCTTGCTGACCAACATTGCTCCTGAATTATCTTTGAAAATTCACCCTCCTTGAGTCTGATTTTTTTTTTCTTATAGTAGCTAGGTCTGTCTTCTTTGCAATGCCATAGGTTTGACCCAATTATGATGTGCCAAGAGAGAGTTATAGTAAATTTCCCAAAACTTGTTAATTTCGTCCCTTTTAGGAGCGCAAATTTATACAAACTAACATGTGTCTGATTTTCATTTTTCACTTATGAAATTTTTACCACAAATGCTATGGTCTGTATTCTTTCTGATACAATAGGTGACACTCAATTTGGATCTCCCAAGCTCAGGATATAATAGTTTTATCTAAAACACATGTTTGACACTAGTTTTTGGACTAGTCAAAACCCTTAACTTTCACGGACTATAACTCCAAACATATAATGAACCAAGACCTTAAATTTTTCCGCATATATTTTTCTATGTCCTTTGAGGCTCCTCAAAATTTTGTTGTTTGAAACATCCCAAAAAAACGTTATAGAAAAAATGGCTTTGATATCAAATATTATGCATTAAATTCCCAAAAATAACATAAAACTAGAAAGAGAAAGTAATCAAATGCCTTGATAATGAAATAAAGAGATGAATAAGAAGCATCTTTGAGGGAGAAACCTCCTTATACAATGTACCATATGCGAAGACAAGATGAAATTATCCTAAAACAAGGTCTCCTTGGTGTATATATATATAGGAGACAAAGGAGTACAATTACAATTCTATCCTGCCATACAATTACAATTAAGGTCCTAGCCAACCAATAAAGACAATACTAATATAATAGTATAAATGTAATGTCACAAAATATATGGCTTAACCGAGGAAAATTTTAGGGGCATAATTTTTCCCATGGGCTAATTTTTGAGGTTTTTTTCCAAAATAATAGTCTCCATTTTCCATTTTTTTCCAATATTATTCACCCAAATTCCATAGGATTAATTTTTTATACTCTAAAAATTTTCAAAAATGATCCAAAAACTATATAAAACCCTTAGAAATTATAATACTTTTTAAAAAATATCGCCAAACATTTTATGGTTGGAAATTTGATGATTAGTAATATTCGCCAAGATTTATACACTTTAAGAAAATTATGGATCCTGAAAATTTTCCCTACGCTTAACAAGATATGCTAGCCAAGTCCTTGCAGCCATGACAAGATAATGCTACACAACCTCAAGTACTGAAACAAAGTTGGGGAAGCCCCAAGTTTGCAAAGAAAATATTAGGTGGAATGTAGGTCTGTGACAATTAGCACTATTCACAACTTTCTTTTAGAAAGTTGGTATGAAAGAAAGATCTAGCACTCTTCACCACGTTTGGGAGAACTTGAGGTAGAACATCATGTTTGGGATGAGTTGATAGACACCTGCTTGAAGACACAAAAGCACAAAATTTATCCACCTAGAGCATTGAATTCCTTTTGTTGTTTCAAGGATGTGGGATTGAGACCATTGTCATTTGGGAAAGTGACAAAATTTGGAAAGGTGATAAAGAGTACTTTGAATGCAAAGATGACTTCACATCATGAAGACAGTGATGGTGGCTAGATCCTTGAGAATCCAAGGATGAAGACTAGAAGTGCAAGCTTAAAGAACTTTGTCGAGAATCTGATAGCCTCTCTTTGAAAGTGGAGAACTAAAAATCTCTTGATGGTGCAATGTAGAAAACACAACGATATAAAATGTCGCAAAAATGTCAAGGAAGATAACAAAAGTGGAACTAGTGTCGTAAAATATCAACATTAAAACAAATATAATCTCCAAGTGCATTAATATCAAGGGTCACAGGTCTCATAAGAAAGAATCATCTAAGAATCACAAAAAACACTATAAACAAAAAGATCAAGTGTCAGTATTTATTCAAAAAGGTCAACAAAACGTAAAAAGAGAGCTCAACTAAAAGGATTTATAGTAAGGCTTGTCACTTTACCTTTTGAATAGATCCTTAATAAAAATATTGTAGTTATTCTTAAAAAAATCCTTAAATCACCATCCAAAATATATTGCAATCTTCCGAAGCATGTGCAACAAACTGCATTATTAAAGAGAATCTCAAATGTAAACAATGCATCACCAACTCGTATGCAATCCTTATCAATCCTTTAGTATGAAAATGATGCCTTGGGTATTACAAAGATCTTAAAATACAAATCTTCTCAAAATGTGGCTTCTCTTTGGAAACGTTGTGCAATATTTATGCTTCCTGTCTTTGTAAAATACTTATGCTTCTTGTCTTTGTAAATGCGATGTCTGCTTTCAAACTAGCATGTGTTGGGCATCAGCTATTGAGTGCCTCTTCCTATTGCAAGACTTCCTCATTCATAGAATTTATGTTTTCCTTGGGTTGTGCACTCCTCCTCTAACTGTTGTGCTTACGTTCTCAGATACATATTTCCTCAAGCTTCCTCAAACTCCATTCAAGTTTCTAACCACCACAAGATCCATGCATGTGAAATTAGATCACCATGCACTTCAACTAGCAAACGACTCATCGATGGATAACACATTTCTTCATGCAATGAAGAGATCTTTTAGAAATAACAACACTTCTATCTACAACTCCATATGTGAACTACTTCAATCACCTTAAGAAGAATAACAAGTTAATCATGCATTCATCATGTGAGTAGCTCATATCTCATTAATTCATGAGATTCAATATTTTTCATTTTTACTAGCATAATAGCTTGAGCAATGAATTATTAATCTTATATAAATTAATTAGGAAAAAATATATGTAATATTTAATATAAAATTTTAATTAAAAAAACTCTAATTTCATCTACATTAAAACTACTCAAAATCCTCAATAATAATTCAAAATTTTAATTTAATTTAATTTTATTATTAACTGTAAGAGAGTAACAAAAAATAACATAAGAACTAAATTTTAAAATGTAAATTACTTTTAATTTTTTTGATTTTATTATTAACTGTAAGAGGGTAACAAAAAGTGACATAAGAACTATGATGAGGAACAAATAAACTACCTACTTGTACTTATTTAAATGTTGTTCAAAGAAATATTCTCTAAATACTTTTGTAAAAAAAAAATGTTTAGTTTTTTTATTTAAAAAATATATTCTTTATTTTCTAGACTCAATTTAGTTAATGGAAAATAGTAGAAATTCTAAACTTTTAACATGATATTGGAAAGGAATTTTCCACACTTGTTCACTTTAAATAATCCCAAAAACAATTCTTATAGTCCTTATTGAGCAAAGCAATAAATTGGACCCTATGACTATGGTTATCTCCTAATATATTATTGAGACCATAAATTGGACCTATTACCATACTATTTCCTAAGATATTATTGAGACCTTTTAAACGTTAAGTTAATTTATCTTATTTTTTATGGTTTGATGTGTTGGAACCTTGGTGTGTCAGTGATGTCAACAATGCATACTCGTGACAACTTAGTAAAAACAAGATTAAGATGTGGCAGTATGATGACAAAGCAAGTTGATGATGTGGCAGATATATAACTACAGGTTTTGGCTAAACCTGTAACAACTTTATAGATGTCATGAAATGTGTCGATGAAGTATGATGACAAAGTTCGAGCTTGGTTGAAGGAGTGGTCATAAAGTTTAATGGTTTCATGTGAAAAGTTTGGTCCACAATTAACACAAAATGATCATTTTGTTAGGATGAGAGTGGCTACAACACCATTGAGAGATCTCCATCCACATATGAGCATG
The DNA here is from genome assembly GCA_027924585.1 of Larix kaempferi. Classification (NCBI taxonomy): domain Eukaryota; kingdom Viridiplantae; phylum Streptophyta; class Pinopsida; order Pinales; family Pinaceae; genus Larix; species Larix kaempferi. The sequence goes on from BSBM01000748.1 coordinate 6,777,763, forward strand.
CCTATAACGGACTTAGTGGCACAGGCACTCACCACACCCCACTCTCCCGAGGAACCATACTTGGGAGCCTCTTGGGTTCGCAAAGGGCACGACACTTAGCCAAATTTCTTAAGTGTTGGTCTACCTTGCAGAAACCCATTAGCATACAAGAGGGTGTGTGACCTCGGCACGGGCGCATGACCCACAAGCAAGATGCCCAAAGGAATGGCAAGCTTGGGCGCACACCCACCGGGGATCCCATCAGCATGGTGCGGTTTGTAACAAGGAAGTTCAATGAAGGAGTGCAACCAGGGGTGGAAGCTTGAGGAACTAGGGATGGACGCTCGACCGAACCAGGGTTGGAAGCTCCGTGACGAGATCGGGTTGGAAGCCCGACACTTGGGCACGTGGCAGGGGGGCGTGCCCACACTTAGGCACCGGTGCATGGCAAGCCCGGTCACTAAGACTTCACGCAGAAGCCTTTGGATGCGGAAGAAGGACCAAGCACACCCAACTCGACTTGGGAGCCCGGGAAGATGCGAACCGAAGAGCACGAGTGAAGTACCAAAGAAGCAAGGGAGTTAGTCGGCCAGATGGGCGAGGATCTGCAAGATGGTTACCAAGTGGACCGACAAAGGGTGTGTCGGCAGCAAAGACGGGCGCGACATGTGAAAACCAAGGAATGAAGGGGCGTTGGTTAGTGGGGCGCACCCAACACTTGGACCATTCGGTTGGCATGTGGACCATGCGGATGGGCGAACAGACCAAAGATGGGCGTCAACTGGGAATGACAACCAAGGCATGGACCAAGGAGACAACTATAAATATGCGGCCAAGTATCAACCAAAGGAATTCAAGGAAATCAAGAGAGTTACAGCACAAGGGCTCGCACTGAGGCAACAAAACAAGTATGGGCATCCGCAGTAGCTAGCAGGACACAAGAGCGCGCACTATTTCAGCTAGGAGACAGTCGTTTTCTAGGTTTTGGGATCTTTTGTAATTCTAGTTAGAAATTGGGATTTCTACTGTTTGGCTCATTTGTGCCACGCAGGGAGTGTTGTCGATGTGGGCACCTCCATTTGATGTAATCTTTGTTCTGATGTAACTTGCCAACATTTATATAAAGTTTGCAGTGAGCCCAAGTTGGGGCCTCCGCCACTCTATACTTGTGTTGTGTTATGTTTACATTTCATGTTGCATGTTAGACTTGTGAAAAATGGCTAAGTGTACAATGTTGCGTTAACTCATAATAATGGCTAAGTAACAAGTGTAAACATAGAACAAGTGTGTTGCAGATATAAAGTGTGAAAGTGTGTTTGTAACCAGTGGTAGGCGCAGTCTGTCGGAGTGCACCTGCGTTGGCCAAGCCCACAGGAGGCATCCAGGAAATCCCGCACGACTTGGCAAGCCACAGTAAAAGCGGGTGCGTGCCAAGCAAGGTATTTTTTAAGGATTCTAATATTATACTTAGGTACAGTACTGTAGGTGATTATTTTGTATTGAAAAAAACATGTATATGGATAGGTAGGTGAATATTAAATATGAAACATACAATTTACTACCGAAATATGTAAATTTTAACGAATATTATGATAAAAAAACATATTTTATATAAATATAGGCGATATTAAAGACTAAAAATGATCAAATAGTGAATTTATTTTTTGAAAAAAAGCCCAAAAAATAGCCAATTGGAGAAATTTCGCCCTTAAAAATTACCCTGGTGCCAAGCCCGTGACAGGTGGTATCAGAGCTCGTTTTGGAGTTGCAAGTTTAAGGGTTTTCAATTAAGCTCTTCACCCCTCTTCTTGTGAAGAGGTGGTATCAGAGCTCGTTTCTACAACAGTTGCGTATTGGGGATCTTGCAGACAGCTCTTGCGAAGAGTTGGTTTCAAAGGACATTTATTTGAAGGTTCATGACAGTTGGAAGCTTGCAAGGGTTGGATGTACGCATGAGTGTAGCCTAGGTGGGGCACACCTTGACGCCTTGATGCATTAAGGAAAATGAAGGAAAAAGTGTTTCGTGGACAGTTCATTGGGAGGCTCGCACGAAGGTTAGTTGCAAAGGCAAGTGACGGTTCGGTTGCAGAAGCACTTGAGTGTGCCCAAGTAGAGTTACGGTCCGCGAACAAGGTACTTGGTAAAGTGTCGAATTTTGGCAAAGTGTCAAAATGGTGAAACCAAAGAGAAACATAGATCTGGTAGTGGAGCCAGAGGTAGAGGTCGAAATGGAATCTGATGCGGAGGAAGAGTCCTTACACGGAGAAATATCAGTTCAAAAAGATCCCCAGGTGAAGAAACGAGTCGCTGCACTTGAGAAAAACGTTGATCTAACCGATGTGGCACTCTATCAGCAGGCTCATAGGTTAGACACCTTGGAGACCGACTTGTTCCAATGTCAAAGGCACTACAACGATACTATGAAGAAAGTTAATGAGGCTGTGGACTTGGTAGCCGCATTAGAGCCGAGAGATGGACTGTTCAACTCAATGGGTTGGTTGATGCGGTGGAACACTTCAGCAACATGTTTTGAGCAGGCACGACCCAGAAGACAGAATTGAGAATCTTGAAGAGACGGTCGATGAGCTTTGCAAGATGGTTGAAAGCTAGAACGAAACGATAGTTTTGTTGAAGCGTGTTGTGGCTAGTGGGCATGGCACTGGTGCAACCATGAGGATTCACATGAAGGAGCCATAACTGTATGGTGGCACAAGGGATGCCAAGTTGTTAGGCAACTTTTGTTGGGATGTGGAGCAGTACTTGGACTAGATGAACATGAGTTCGGATGAAACCAAAGTAAACGTTGCTGCCATGTTTCTCACCGGAATGACTTAGTTATGGTGGAGAACCCATACAGAAGACTTTGCTGCAAGGAAGGTGACTGAATGAATAAAAATTGGGAGCAGATGAAGGCTACGTTGAAAGAGCAGTTTGGACCAGGTAACCAAGGTTGGATTTCCCGAAACGAGTTGATGAAGCTCAAGCACGAAGGAAGGGTCTAGATGTACATCAAGGCTTACACAAGTCTGATGATAGAAATCAAGGATATGAACGAGGAATACAAGCTCTATCACTTCATGAAAGGCTTGCAGAATTGGGTGTAGTCAGGTCTGCGACACCAAGGAGTCAAGACACTTGCAAAGGCAATCTCATCCACAAAGAAGTTGTTGGACTACCTAACGGACGGGAAGACCAAGGATAAAAACGAAGGCAACGAGAAGGCCCAAGGCAAGTTCAACAAGAGGAAATTTAAAGGCAAGTCGAAACAAGGGGAAATGCGTGAGGATGAGATGCCCGAAAACATAGAAGCAACCACAGACAAAACAAAGACGGTTTCTTGCTACATATGTGCGAAGGACCACTATGCGAAAAATTGCCACTTGCGACTGCAGAAGGTGTCTGTAGTAACACAAGAACCGTCAGTTGGAGTGTTGCAAGTAGTCAATGTTTCTCTTGAGGAAGAATCGAAAGCAGCTACATAAGAGGACTTGGCACGATTATGTTGCGTTCCAGGAAATTTTAATGGGAAGAGGGTCCTAGTGTTGGTTGACAGCGACGCCACACATAATTTTGTGAAAGAGGAGGTAGCAAGATGGATCAAGTTGTGGGTTGAGCCGGGACAAATAGCATTCAAGGAAGTCAATTCACAAGTGAAGAAAGTGGTTGGCGTAGCTAACCAAGTTCCGTTGAATATTGGAGAATGGTCGGGGGAGGATAGCTTCACCATTTCTCCGTTGGATGATTTCAATATGGTGTTGGGACAATAGTCCATGCGCAAGGCAAAGGAGGATCCTATGTCACACATAGATTACTTGACATTCATGTCGCAGGAGATTCTAATCTATGTGAAGGCCGTGAAGAAACTGTTGGGAGGAAGCAGAGTCACGTCCATGGCAGTGACACCTTCCACAGGATTAGCAAGGCCTCATAACAATGATGGGTTGAGCGAGGAGAAAGAAAACAAGGAGTCTATTGTTCAGTTGTAAAAACAAATGGAAACCATGGAGGAGATAATCGATTCGGCTATGACAAGCTTGAAGAAGCTTGCTGGGTTTTGCACAAGCATGGAAAAACACAAGTGTTGTCAAGAAGGATGCATTGCAGTTGTGCAAGCAGTTGGTGCAATACCTAAGTTGGAATTAGGCACTTCGACTACAGATGGATAGTCTTGGGAAGACAATCTGTAGACACAATGCTTGTTTGCTGAAGGCCATGGCACAATCGGTGGGAACGTGCCATTCCTTCTTTACATGAGCAGAAAGGAAGAATACAAGGAAGAAGTTGGCAAGGGTGAGGGACCGAAGCCGAAGAGCCCGTCACCCACACTCCTTGATCAATGAATTCTACAGCAACATCCCCCTACCAGTGGCAACGGTGGATGCAGATGCAGATGCTTCAAAGAAGGGAGCACGTCGGAACGAAGGCCACAAGGAAATCAACAAGGATGTTGGTTTCTCATAGCAGCAGACACTTGACACAATCTCATGCAGAGAGGGCATAGGACGGACACCATCCAACTCCGATTGAATGGACTAATCACCCAAGAAGTTGGGAGGAACAAAGGAGGATGAACCATGCACACTAGTAGGGAAGAAGCACAACGAGTGGATTGGTTGGTCGGTTGCAGGAAGCAGGAAGCAACAGGATGCATCTTTAGCAACAGATGTCACTTGAGGATGACATTGTCGAGACGAAAACAATTGTGAGTGGGGGAGGATGTGACGGACTTAGTGGCGCGGGAAATCACCACACCCCACTCTCCCAAGGAACCATACTTGGGATCCTCTTGGGTCCCCAGGGGGAAAGACACTTAGCCAAATTTCCTAAGTGTTGGTCTGCCTTGCGGAAACCCATTGGCATACAAGAGGGCGTGTGACCTTGGCACAGGCGCACGAACCACAAGAAGGACGCCCAAAGGCATGACAAGCTTGGGCGCACACCCACCGGGGAGCCCATTGGCACGGTGCGGTTGGAAACAAGGAAGTTCAATGAAAGAGTGCAACGAGGGATGGAAGCTCGAGGAACCAGGGATGGAATCCTAGACGAACCAAGGTTGGAAGCTCTATGATGAGATTGGGTTGGAATCCAGGCACTTGGGCACGCGGCAAGGGCGCGCGCCCACACTTAGGCACCGATGCATGGCAATCCTGGTCGCCAAGACTTCATGTAGAATCCTTTGGACGCAGAAGCAGGACCAAGCACACCCAACTCAACTTGGGAGCTCGGGCGAATGCGAATCGAAGAGCATGGGTGAATTACCAAAGAAGCAAGAGAGTCGGTCATCCAAATGGGATCAGATTAACAAGATAGTTACCAAGTGGATCGGATAAGGGTGCGTCAACAGCATAGATGGGTGTGACATTCAAAAACCAAGGAACGAAGGGGCGTCGGTTAGTGGGGTGCACCCAACACTTGGGCCATTCAGTTGGCATGTGGACCATGCGGATGGGCGAACGGACCAAAGATGGGCGTTGATTGGGAACGAAAACCAAGGCATGGACCAAGGAGACGGCTATAAATATGTGGCCAAGTCTCAACCAAAGGCATTCAAGGAAGGAAAGAGAGTTACAGCACAAGGGATCGCACTGAGGCAACAAAACGAAGTCTAGGCATCCGCAGCAGTTGGCAAGCTGTAGGGGAGCGCACTGTTTCAACCGAGAGACAGTCGTTTTCTGGGTTTTGGGCAGGGAAATTTTTAGGGGCGAAATTTCGCCAATTGGCTATTTTGGGGGATTTTTTCAAAAACTAAATTCGCTATTTGGTCATTTTTAGACTCTAATATCGCCTATATTTACATAAAATGTGTTTTTTATCATAATATTCGCCAAAATTTACAAGTTTAAGTAGTAAATTGTATGTTTCATATTTAATATTCACCTACCAATCTATATATATTTTTTTTCAAACCAAAATAATCATCTAGAATACTATACTTAAGTATACTTTTATAATCCTTAAAAAATACCCTGGTTTTGGACTCTTTTGTAATTTTGGTCATAACTTGGGATTTCTGCAGTTCGGCTCGTTTGTGCCATGCAGGGAGTGTTGCCAGTGTGGGCACCTCCGTTTGATGTAATCTTTGTTCTGATGTAACTTGCCAACATTTATATAAAGCTTGCGGTGAGTCCAAGTTTGGGCCTCCGCCACTCTATACGTGTGTTATGTTCTGTTTAAGTTTCATGTTGCATGTTAGACTTGTGAAAAATTGCTAAGTGTACAATGTTGTGTTAACTCATAATATTGGCTAAGTAACAAGTGTAAACATAGAACACATGTGTTGCAGAAATAAAGTGTTAAAGTATGTTTGCAACCGGTGGTAGGCGTTGTCTATCGGAGTGCACCTGCGTTGGCCAAGCTCGCAGGAGGCATCCGGACAGTGCCGCACGACTTGGCAGACCGCAATAAAAGCAGGTGCCAAGCCCGTGACAATGTTGGTCCATCTTTGAAACTTAGTTTGCTCTCTCTCAAGCAATATTGATTGATGTGGCATCATAGTGGTGGATGCGTTGGATCCACACGAGGTCCTTCTTGAACACCAAATCCAACGAAGCATTTGAACTCGTTGGGTCCTCATCATTCATAAAATATTTTTTATAAAAAAGAGGGATGGCGCTAAATCAAAATAACAATCTCATGAAATAAATAAATAGCCACTTAACTTGTGCTTGGTTGACATGGATAGGTCATAAGTTAAGTGCCATGAACAAGTTATCTGTTACTTATTCTCCATGCTTAGTTCTAATTGCTTGTTGTCTATTCCTCAACTACATGTTACCTTCTTTAGTTAAACATGTTGGGTTGTCTTCACTACCTATTATCCATGCATCAACTATCAGTTATTATATATATATATATATATATATATATATATATATATATATATAATAATTGTTTATTTAAAATTTTGAACGACAACCATAAAATCAATACGGACAGTACACTTGTCCCATCCTCCTTCAATTTACGAAAAACATAGATGATAGTCCACCCCAAATTCTAAGATATAAATACCTATAGGTGTAATACATCGTTTGATAAAGTGAGAGGAGTGTGAAAAGACAAAATATAGATCTCTAATTGAACATGATTTTCTGGGCAATCTTCTGAAGTGCCCAGTAGCAGAGTTGAAAGATGAATACATATCCGATCTTTTTGCTGGAGAATCTGGGCATGAAATCGCTAATATAAATCTTGGGGATGTGTTTTCTTAGAACTTAGGTCTTCATTATGCAGCTTGAGAACACATTTTCCCTCCTCAATGATGAACGTTGATGCACATTGATTAGAACTCTCTCATGTTGAGATAGAGAATGTATTCTCAACCTGGGTTTGATCGGAGTAATGTTTAGGGTTTATCCTTTTTTATTGTAGGGGTGAAATGTTTGAAGAGACAACGAGAGAATAAGTGTACTCTAAAATCTCCGGTCTAAATCGAGCGTTGAGATTCCGAGCTCTGTTTCCCTATCTCTATCTACTATGTGAATGTATGGAAACTTATGAACAAGACACAATGCTGATACTGAAGGCAGTCCACAAAATTGTGTATTGTGGCAATTCAACAAGACTTCTTTGTGTATAATCTCCATTCGTTGAAGGACTGGACGTCTGAAGCCCTGAGACTGAATTGCAAGGCTCGAATCATTGATCAAGCATCAATTTGGAATTGCAAGTAATGTTGGGTGTTGACAAGAAGCGTGGATGTGATCCAAAATTTCTTCTCCTCTGAGATCACATGCAGGATCAAAAGAAGCAAAGAAAGAAGCGCCCATGGTTTTAGTCTCTGAAGATTGGATATATCGCTCTAAGAGTTGAGAACCAGTGATAAAATTTGGGGGCATTCCATTTTGGAGCTTGTTTTGTCCTGTCCATGATTGCAGGATAGCAATGAAGAAACGATGCAATCAATAAATGCTAAGAAGTTGACCTTTAAGTGAACATGAACACCTTGAGAGGGCTTGAGAAGCTTTCAAATCATGACTTGTACATGAGCAAAGTTCAGGGTCTATTTGCTTGATTTATTGTAGGTAAGATACTTCAATATGATTTGCGATGGGGATTCTGATAATAACTAATATTAGAGCGGTGGACAAAACCATTAAGTACAGTAATTTGGGTGCTTGCTTTGAAGCTCTGAATAGCTGCATGAAACAATGAATGCATGAACTTGAAGTAATTTCCTATAGTAAGAATGATAACTGTGCAAAACAGAGTTTTTGTTGGCTTTGATTTAGAGAGGTGAAGACATTGTCATTCATGGGTTCTTGGATCAAACTATGTGAAGTATATGGATTGTGTGAAAAGGAATGGATACAGCTATAGGAACAAATTGTGATGATTCAGAAAGTCCAGGATCCAAGAAGTTGATTCATTAATGTGCTCATGAATGAAAGTATTGAAAGGACTTTACGACTGTTGAAGGGCAGCAGATAAGATTGATGTAGCAAAGGTAGAACTGAATGTGAAAGACAAAGAAATGCTGAGAATATTTATGTGGGAAGAAAGAGCAGATTGACACAAGAACAAACATACCTACAAGTAAAGGGTGGCAGGATGGTGCTCTCAATATACCTACAAGTAAAGGGTGGCAGGATGGTGCTTGGGAGAGCAAGTTGTTGCTTTCATGGTAAGTTGGTGTTTATAGATGATCGGTGTCCTCATCCACTTGAAAGGTTAGTGCCTGCAGGATTGAGTTGGTGCTCAAGAGGATTGGTGTCCTCTCAAGAAGTTGCAGCTTGTTGATTGAACATCTAAGCCTACCAATTTATAAGTACCTAGGTACTTACAAGAGGATGGGTATCCTTACATGTGGTATCCTGTTGTAATGAATTGAAGCTTATTAATAAGATAATTTAATAAAATTATCTTAAGTGGTTACCTAAGTCCCCTTTGTACTGTGCATGATTTTGTGTTGTTAAATAGCATTGCTAATAATTGATGTTATATAATGTGCTTGAAGTTAAAATTGAAAAAAATGCCCAATACTGATTCACCCCCTTTCAATATTGGTGAAGATTCCTCTACATTACACTTATCCTCTAACAATTTCCAATTTGACCACCATGAACACTAGATGAAGGAACGCTTCACTCACAATTGTCTTTCATAGTTATCCTAAAACATTTCATATTAATGACTCTAATTAGTTATCCATTCTCAAACCCAAAATAAAGAAAGCATGCCATATAAACAATTTGATTACACCCTCACCAAGAGAGTAGGAGTATATGAATATATATTTCATGTTTGCTAGACACTTTAAAGTGGGAAGGGATAAAGATCATTATCGCCCAATCATGTTAGATTTAGTTGTGCATATTTTAGTGAAATTAGTATGAACCACATTATTTTGCACCATCATTATATTTAAGTGTGTAAAGTAATACAACCATATTTTACAAAGACATTATCCTGTGTTCATACAATGAACGTCTGCACTCTACATTTGCTATTTCTATCAAATAATATTTATCCTTGACCTTTGTTGACTCAAACTAAGTCGACAGGGGTTCCATTCACTGTCGACATCCAAACCACCGCGATCTCCCTGAGCACTGGCCCAGACAAGTTTTACCCCGTCCAGCAACACCTGCGGAGCAGATGAGGTCTCACCCGAGATGTTCAAGGGAGAGTTGACAGAACCATGTTTCTGCTGAATGAAGGAGGATGTTTGTGGATTAACTACTTGACTTGTTGCAACATTTCAGAAATAGATGTATGCATTTAATTCAAACATCATTCATATTCATAGCATCATTCAACAGAATCATTCATCATCGCAGCAGATACAATAGTAAAGCATTAATTGCAGCAAGAAAACATAGCATCATTCATATATCTCAACATGCATTACCACGGGCGAACAGAAGAGACACAAGGATTCTGCAAAACAACTCTGTCATATCATATTAACTCCGCAAAATGTCACGTCCCCTCCCATCATACCAGCTATATGGAGAGGATCGTGATGTTAAACTGGGCATCCAGCCCCATACATAGTAAACAAACATTCAAATTAAAATGAAAATATACATATACATATGAAAGTGCAGAACAGACGTGATACTAAACTGGCATCTAGCCCCAAGAACTTATTACATAAGCATTCACATAATATAATAGAGAAATGTAGATGCATAACTATTTTTATAACACAGGGGAAGTAACATCATTTACACCATCACCATACATTCAGATATCCATCAATTAAATAATTGCAAGAATATACAGGAGAATACTTATCTTATAACAGTAGCCCCAAGCAACTGGCTATGCAACTGCAACATTCCACCCAACCGTAGGCCAGTGTGCTCCTCAATCTCTCAGCACTACTGCCACCCCCCGAGCTGGGCATGATCTCTACAAGGAACCAGGGAACAGCAGACTCACACATAGCCAAGCATACACCAAGATGAGCCAAGCCAATCTACAATTGGGTTTATCAGGTTGCTAGGAGATGGAAAGGAAGAATTGCTAAGCTAGTGAGCTCAACCATAGAGCTATGGGTACCCCTCCCAGATCTATTCAGCTTGGCACTCACAATGCCTACACACCCAACACCAGGAAGTATTCTCTTCACTGCCACACAGTCCCTCAAGCCATACCTTCCTTTCTAGTGCTCTCAAGGTGTGCATAGAAAAGTAGCCAGCCCTCTTGATCTTCTTGAGAGGTTACTCCCTACACTAGGTTTATCAAGCTAATTATGTCCACTACCACTCCAGTTTCTTGCTTACAGGTTCAAATCAAACAAGGATGCTCATAACAGCAAAACTACACTTGCTGAGCATGAGAAAAATGTTTCAACAGTGGAATGCATGAGGTGGGGTTTCCTGAGCTTCAGAAAAACGTGGGTAGACTCAAAACGAATTGGCAACTAGGAAAATTCGACTAGGAGAGCAACCCATTCCAAAAAAACGCCCCAAGGGAAAAAACGACCTCTCCCTCAGTCCAAAATCGCGTCCCTCCTTCCCCAGCTGCTGCTAGATACCAAAAACGAGTTCCTGGGCATGGAAAAACGCAGGGTTATGGTGAAAAACGTGAGGATAACTTCCAGTGAGCTCAGTCTGCGTGAGAGGAAGGACGTAATGCATGAGGAATTGCGTTAGGCAGCATTTCGTGGGGGTTTTCTTGCCCAGCAAGCCAAAAATACGATTTTCAGGTTGATGGCTTGCCCATGCACGAAAATATGGCTGCCATACTTCTCCAATCCCAAGACAATAACTGCCCCAACCAATCTTTGGAAGAATTAAATGATTGGGTGCATGAGACAAAATGGGTAGTTGGTGGTTTATGGGTTTCCCCATTGACACATGGATTAACACCATTGGCTCAAGGGTTTGAATAATTTCCCTCCCTATTCCTTGTAGAATCATGCCCCATCTCTTTTGTTGCATTGCATAGCCAGTTGTGGGTTTTTCCATTAAAATTTGTATTTACATGATGTCTTATTTACATTGTGCCCATCTCGCACAAGAACCATAGGCATCTATTTTTTTAATTGCCGATACATGAAACGCTAAATCAATGGTGGGGCCTTAGCCTTGAGCTCCTCACCATGATTAAATTACAATATTTACATCATTTATGATTTAATACAAAAGGGGGTCAAAATGGGGACATTACACAAAAACCCAGATACAACATCTCCGCAAAATACAGACCTCGCAGATATCTCTTGATCTCAGATACACAATCAAAGACGCATAATCCAAGATGATTCAACACATAAAAATCTATGTCTATATATAGGATTCTTCCTTTACATTGCTTGTCCACTTACTAACAACTTCCTAACCGACACTGACCAAAATCTAACTATTGTGGTCCAAATGACCCAAAAACCCGCATACTGCGGTACAAAACTGACCAAAAAATACAAAAAATAACATCATTTGTGCTCCATCTTTCGCCTTTCGCGGTATCACAGCACTCGTCATGCTGCGATAATGACCCATCTAACCGCATGCAAACATCCCCCAACACAATCTTGTGGCTCGCCCTCGAGCCACGTCAGCAGGACATGGTGTACTCGGTGGTCTTGACCCTGAAATCCTCGTACTATTGATCAACTGTCGTCACCTCCTCCTTTACTGCCATAGCCACTACTTGACTGTCGATCACGTCCTGGGCAGAGGGATGCTCGGTTAGCTTCGCCGCAACTTGTTGACAACCTTCTTGTACAGCCTGGAGGACTTCACCAGCTTTTGTCATAAACTGACTGCGAACTTCCTGGAACTCCTCCAGCGGCACAGCACACTTCTTTTGACGCTCATCAGCCTTGGTGATGCGCTGCTGCAACTCTTTTAAGTCTGCGGATTTGGAAACCTGCTCCATTGGTGGCATCATGCTCATTATCGTCTTTATTGTCGCCAACTTCCCCTTCGCCTCCTGCTGAAACTTGGTCAATTGTTCAATTTGCTCATCGTGAACCATTCAGCCCAAAAACTGTACGGTGTCGGCTGTGAGTTTTGTCATTGTCATTTCTAGCTCCACCATCTGTGATGCGACCTCCTCAATAACATGTTTGCGGTCATCCACCTACGCTTGGGGTGTGCCAGGGTCGACCAGTGTTGTTAACTCCTGATTTTCATGCCGCGGCTGGGAAATGATAGCCCCAAGTCGCTGCATGTGTTGAATCACGTCCAACTCTGCGGTGGGCTCCGGCACATGGTGGCAAGCCTCAGCAATGGTCGTCTCTATCCGCACGTTTTTATCCCAGAAGGTGGCCTTCTCCATAATGAGGCGATCCTGTTCCTGCTTCAACTCTTCAATCACTCGAGCCTTCTCAGCTCGTTCCTTCTTGATGTACTCTTCCAACTCGTCCACAGCTTGTCGCGCTGTAGCATCCCTCCGGGCTAACTCTTCGACCGCTTCCTTCACAGCTGCCTCACTCTCCTGCAAGCGTAGGTACTTACCACTAATCTCGTGCATCCTGTTGGCCATCTCCCGACTGGAAAACACCTACATAGTCGTAAACACCTTCGCGGGCAACGCATTGACATTGATGGTCTCTTTCTCTAATGGCTGCAGTAAGGCTTTCAAAGCCTCATTGTCAGTCACAATCGTAGTTGGGTGAATATCAACATTCCTGACCCGCGGCTCAGTGCTGATTGTGCCAACTAGCTGTGCCGATGCTTCCTACAGTGCCTTCTTCACCACCATATCGCACAAGGAATCCAGATGAGCAGTGAGCGCATGGAAACCTTCATCCGTCTTCACCATCATTTTTTTAGCCATTGCAGTGGATGCATTAGTGATTGCTAGTATTAGTCTACCCAACTGCGCCTTCGACGATAGGGGCATCCCACTGATTGTCCCAAGGTCCCCGTGCCCTTTTGTTCTTCCTTCTTCAAGATGACGCTACTCATCTGAAGGTGTCTACAATGATTCCTCATCCGATATCTGACACAGTTCGTCCATGGCTGGCACATCAAATGGTATCCCCGTAGACTCTTCCTCCTGAATAACTGGTACGTGCCATTCGAACGGCCAGTCGTCAATGATCGGTTCCAAGTCTTCATCTGTTATCTTATAGGGGGTCTGCAACCACTGTCTATCCGTGTCGCGGCGCGCTTGCACATAGATACTATGTGGACCGATCGCAAACCAAGAAATCCCCTTATACTTCTCGATAGTGGCCTAAGTCAACCGCGGAATCCGCTCAGCAGCCGCCTGTAGCACCTCCCAATACAGCCAGAATTGCGTAGCAAAATCCTTGAGTCACTCCGGTTCATGCACCCACCACAGGTTTTGGTAGTGCCCTCCCTTGCGTTCTTCCACCGCATCCACCTCCATGCCTTGGTAATTATCGGATTCCATCCAGGCGACCAACGCGAATAATATCAACAACCAACTATAAGTGAATGACCGTCGTCCTACTTGAGCCGCCAATGCGTCCTCCGTCAGTTGGTTAAGCAAAAACAGGGACTAGTTCATCTACACGCCTGTCGCACACAACTCTACGTAGGCAACAACCCTAGAATTTCCTTGATTGGTTCGAGTGTTCTGTAGGATTTTGGTAGCCAAGATTCGCACCCCAATCTTGACTGCGGGCTCGTTGATAATGTCCAAGCGGTAAGCCCATTCGTCTTTCTGCATTTTAAACTGCTTCCGCAACCTGACCGCCAGCTTTTTGTCATTGTTCTTCCCCTGAAAGTGCTGCGATGGGTCGACCCCATCCTTTGGCAAGCCGGTGATCTCAGCAATCAGGTCCACCATCATGGGGACCTGCCTATCCAACCATAACACCCCACCATGAAAACAATCCAGCAACTGCTTGACACAGGCATTGGCTTCTGTTAACCGCGCAAAATGTGGCATGGAGATCAACCCCAACAACCCAGACTTCACCAAACCGGACGCCCAGCCATGTGGAATGCATGGCGTTGGTCCAGTCTCCCCCTCTTCTCGTGTCTTAAAGGGCTCCGTCATAACATCTTCCAGTGCCAGCAAGTCGTGATCATCAGACCGTAGCTGCATCAATGCTGGTACGATGTCGGTGGTACAACTCATGCCTGGCGGGATTGTCGACATCCATATTTGATATTGCTGGTTCTTTGTGACCTTCCTCGGCTTCACCCCAGCTCGACATGGAGGTCGATAGCCTGGGATATCCGCAGCAAAAACACTTGCACGGACTACAGATTCTACAACCTCTGAGCTCGATGGGCTCTCCGCAGGGATGCCTTCTGGCACTTAGGCAGGGGAATGGATGTGCCGCTTCTCGGGCCGGTCGAACCTAAGCTGCGTCCCTCCTCTCTTCTGACGTACCACGGAAGATGATCCCACCGGCATGTTAGCAACTTCGTCCACTAAATTGGCCTCTTCCTCAATAGGAGCAGGGATGAGAGGTGACTCGGCTTCACTAGAAATCTCCACCATCTCCGGCTCACTCGACATGCCATGCTCAATTCTCGCAATGCCAACAAATGGCTCAACCGCGCTCAACCCAGAACTTTCCCAACACACTTCAACTACTCTCTGCAACAAAATCTCAACCTTGCTCAATTCCTCTGGCAATTGAACTCACTTGTCACAAATGGGGCCTTCCGACCAACTTCAGCCCGGTTTTATAGCACCCAACCGAATCCCTCGTAATCATAACTAAATCCTGCATTAAATCGGACTGAATCCTGTATTAATGACCCAAATCCATCGTCGATCCTGTTAGCCGATCGATCGGATCCGCCATTAATTCCCATCATTCAAATGAGCATTTATTGCTAATTTGACCCAATCGAGACCCTGCCGCTGTCGCGGACCGCTCCTAACTTGCGGCACAAGCCTCCCTACCTACGCATTCTGTCCCTGTTAGTGCACCATCCTGCCACCGAGCAACTTGCATTTTTTTTCTCGATGCGACTTAGGCATCTCATTACTCCAAGCCCAACCTGTAGGGATTCAACCTACTACCATTAATCAACTTGGGGAGAATCGCTCCATCTAACTGCTGCAACTGAACTTCTCCTCCTGAAGTTATGCAACTGATGCGATATGGGCCAAGCCAATGCATCTGCAACTTCCCTAGGTGTTTCATAAACTTGTTGTCATACAATAGTACCAAGTCACCCTGCTGAAACTATTTGTTTTTTAGGTGGTGATTGTGCCAATCCTTCTGGCGATCCTTCTCCACACTCTGGTGGAAGCCGGTAATAAAGCGATCTTCTTCCAACTGTACTAATTGCGCTAGACGTTCTTCTAATGTTGCTGCAGCATGCACACCTGTTGTTGCCGCTATGCGCAGACTTGGAACGATGTACTCCATAGGCATAATCGCTTCTTGTCCATGCACTAGCTTGAATGGTGTCTGTCCCGTCAACCTTTTACATGTGGTACGATACACCCACAAGACTGTTGGGATTTTCAGATCCCAGTCATTGCGGTTTGCATTGCACACCTTTGTCAGTGCATGTTCCAATATCTTGTTGAAAGCTTCCACTGTGCCATTTTCCTGCAGATGATACGACGTACTCTTCTTGTGCTATATCTGCAGTTCCTCCGTCAATGCGCTGATAGTGCGATTGAGAAAGTGGCTTCCTTGATCACTCAGTAATATCTTGGGGCAGCCGAAGCAAGTGACGATGTTGTCGAATAAGAACCATGCGGCTGTGGCCATGGAACAATAAACGACTGGTGCAGCCTTGGCCCATCTTGTCAAGTAATCTGTTGCCATGATGATGTATCTTGCATTAGTGTGCTTCCTAGGTGGGTTGATTGGTCCCACAAAATCCACTGCTCATTTCTTCAAGTTCAGCGATATCTGATGTTGTCGACAGCATTCCAACATCAATCGCAAGTTTTCCAGATGATTGCGGTTCAAACCATAGACTGTCCAGTCATCCACGTATACCTGCAAAAATTTCTGAATGAAATCTCTGAACGCAGCAACAACAACTCGCGAGAATAACGCAGGTGCATTCTTCTACCCAAACGGCATTATTGTGTACTGAAAGCAACCCCATTCTGTTACAAAATTTGTCTTATGGTGGTCTTCCTTGGCAATTCGGATCTGATGATATCCAGAGAACCCATCCATGAACGAATACATCTCCTCACCACCCACACCTTCGAGCACTTCATCGGTAAACGGGGTCGAAAATGGATCATGTAAGCAAGCATCATTCAACTTCCGCAAATCGACACAAATGCACACTTCACCAGTCTTCTTATCCTACACCACCATAGGACTGATCCATTCTGACTCTTCAACCGGTTCAATAATACCAGCATCCAACATGCGATCAAGTTCTACCTTGACCCTCTCCTTATGGTGTGGATTCAATCGATAGGGTTGCTGCCGGATTGGTTTAGCATCTGGTTTCAACGGGATCTTCATCTCCCCTAAGTTGCCTAAAATACCTTTCATCTTAGAAAACTTCGTAGGAAATAGGTCTTGGAATTCATGCAGCAAGTCAGTGACCTTTCCCATCATCTCATCATCCCAATAATCCCCAACATTCACGAACTTGGGACTGGCCTTCGTCCCAATATTGACTTTACGGAGCATCATCGGTTGACTGATCGGATCACTTGGCACATCAGGTGCTACAAAATAGCGACTTCCTTTAGATTCAGGAATGTCGACATTCCGTAGATCATCACCATCTTCAGGACCACCAATGATATTATAACATTCCATCATGGATTGCATTTGGCAGTGCGTGTGCGGATCCACAGGATATGCCACGGAAACCACATCGCGAATGAGCTGCAATGCGTTATGGACATCCGGGTTGGGATCTGTGAAACTGAATGTATGAGTAAAACAAAAAGTCAACTCCAACCAAGTAGTAATTTCTCCCCGCAATTCAACTACAATGTACCATGATCGCGGCATCTCGTCCAAAGTATGGATAAATGCATGGACCCACTCATCTTTTGGTCGCGATGCCCACAATGTCTGAGACTCCATCAAATGACTGCCAAGGTCATTCCGACCATCATATTTCCCTGTGTGGTAAACCTCGGTATCGCCGAAACGAACCGTCATCAAACGCAGACATTGCAGCCAGCTTGCAATCGATTTCTTATGTGTCGCCCACCAGCGTGCTGGAGCAAGCTTCAGTGCTTCCTCCAATGCCAGTAGTCGCTAAGGTTCTGAGACGTTTTCCTCGAACACTGCCAGAAAGTCAGATAATCCAAGCAGCCCTTCATATACTGGTAGTGTAACGGTTTCAGTCACAACGTGGCACAATGACTGCGTGATTAACCCACACTTGAGGAGCAACACCTCATGCAAGCGATTCTGCCAATGTTCTAAAGCGTCATCAGAGTCGGAAGACGCAGAGCTGTCGCTATGCCATCCAAGCTCACCGTTGGTAGTCGGATGAATATAATCTTCTGAAATATTGAATGCATGGTCCCATCCACTGGGATCTTCATCCTTCACTGGTTCAATGTATATGCTTCATTCAGCCGGATCCAGCGGAGCTATAACTCTATGATCGCAGTTTTCAAAAGTCATCATCCCCCTCTTAAAGTTGATTACTGCTCCAGTGTCGTTATCCCATCCAATCCCTAGCAACGCGGGATAAGAACTTCCCCCTTCAACTACTTCGATGACATCAAAGTCAGCATAAGTATTCATTCCCTCAATGTCCACCACCAGGCGTGGAACTCTCCCAATAGGTGTCACCTTGGCGTGATTAGCTAGTCGGAGCTGGACAGGAGACCAGCTCAATGGGGGCTCCCCATTTTCTACCATGCCTGCTTGGTTAAGATGTTGACATCCGAACCAAGATCCAGAATAATGGAATCAACATCATAGTCTCCAATTTGAATGTTCATATGCATCTCCTTACCCGTCTTCCGCTGTTGTAAAGAGTTTACCGCAGATTCTTGCCGTCCCCTGGCTGGTCGTTGCGACAATCCCTCAATCTCAGCGAGAGCAGTAGGATCCCTTGCCAACGATAAACAACTCTCAAAAAATTTCTGCAAGGTTCCAGACTGCGCGGATGGACCTGCCTCCGAAGTGGCATCAAAGACAGGGGGCATGTCACAAACGATGGCCTTACCTTGAGCCTTTTCCATTGTCCGTCGTGCCTGGAAGAATGGATCGCGCTCAAAATCAATGTCAAACGACACCTTCTTCTGTCCTACTAATCAAATAAGTGGATGAGGGCTATCCTCTCCCATTGTTACACCTCCCCAAGTGATAACTGCGACAGCCGCATCTTGTGGCCTTGGCTCCGCAGAAATTGTCGCAACACTCGCACTTTGATTATGGTTTAGAGGCGGATTTCCCGGTTGGGTCACGGTCTGGTTGGCATTCTGATTTGGACGTTGTTTCTGGTTCTGCGCCGGTTGCTGCACTTGATTCTGTACCAGCTGATGTGCCTGATTTTGATTCTGTAATTGTGGAACGTTCCTTGCTTTCCATCACGCAATCCATTGTGGCCATTTTTTTACAGTATGGTCTGTAACAAAACAAAACGTACATTGTGTCTACAAGAGTGGACAATCTCGCTGGTAATGTCCCCATATCACACAGTGATAGCACTGAACAAGTCCGCGACCTCCTTGTCCTCCTCCGCAACCAAATCCTCCGCCACGGTCGCCTCGGAATCCGCCCTGCTATTGGTACTGCGGTTGATTGAACTGTTGCTGCATAGGAGCTGGTTGCATGCCTTGCCTTTGTTGTGCATACTGCGGTTGCTGAACGTACTGTGACTGCTGTGGAGCTATTTGTAATCGAGCATATTGCGGGATAAAGTGTTGTGGTTGCTGTTGCGGTACAAACTGCACCTACGGTTGAGGTAGCGGCTGGGCTACCTGCGATTGTGGTTGGGGTTGTTGTACAACACACTGGTCGTCCTTCACATAGAATGCATCATACGTTCTCTCCTGAACCAACCCATATGCACGGAAATCTTTGTCTTCATGTCCCACAGATTTACAGAATGTACAATGCAAATTCATTGGT
Organism: Larix kaempferi; assembly: GCA_027924585.1. Classification (NCBI taxonomy): domain Eukaryota; kingdom Viridiplantae; phylum Streptophyta; class Pinopsida; order Pinales; family Pinaceae; genus Larix; species Larix kaempferi. Next base: position 6,797,159 of record BSBM01000748.1, read on the forward strand.
TTTGTGACCATTTTCTGCAAGTATTGACATTCGTCGTGGCGGTGCCCATATACCTAACATACACGATACCATGGCATGCCACCGCCACTCAATGGATTCGGTGCTCCTGAAACCAGTTAATTGCGGAAGGCTAGGAAATTATCCTTAGTATGCCCTTCTACTTGACATCATGTACACCAGACTTCTTCACGCTGCTCCTTGCCCTTCTTAAGATCTTGTAGCTGTATGGTCAAGTTAGCCAGCTGTGTCTGAATCTGCGACATACTAGCTGCATTTTCACCAATTGGCGACGCTTCCAATTGCATTGCAGTATCCATAGCTTCACTGGGCATTGTAATGTTTTGTTGCATCAGCGGTAGTCGAATGTGTGGGAGCAGTGCCGCGATGAACCATTCTTTGTGTTGGACAGTGCTCATATCAAAACTAACCCTCGCCATCAGCGTCTTAAATCGCTGATCAAAGTCCCACACTGTTTCATTGGGATACTACTTAATCTCTTTTAGTTCTGTAATATACTGTGCTTCAGACTTGGGTTTTTTGAATTCTGCAATCAATCCGTTCCTGATATCGTCTAGTGTCTTCTCCGAAGCTCCTGTAGGGACTAGAACAAACTTCATAAACTAGTCTAATGCGCGACTTCGCTGAGTTGTCGCTAATTGTCCTTTCTTAGCATTATCATCAGTAATCTGCTTTACGGTCCATACTGCCTCACATAGGAACCAGTATTATTCAGGATTGTCTGTTCTGTTTCCATGGAACATCGACAACTTCGTATCCTCGCCCGCCATTCTGGGCTTCCTTCCCGCAGTCGTTGAACTAATAGAAATCAAGTTTGGTTGACATGGTGGTGTCGAGGTTGTGTTTCTTACTAGTTGACAGATAGTGAGCGGAGGTGTGGGCACGGTGCTATTGGGGTTTGGTCATGCCTCTATCCTAGGCGTAGCCTGGTTGTCCTTGTCTGGACTGTGAGGTCGCTTCGTCCCGTGTGGTCTTCCTTCGTGGCCTTGCAGTTTGATCGCAGCAGGACCTTCTCCTGTCCTCTGCCTTTTCCTGTCGAAACCTTGCTCCTTTCCTTGTAAGACCACTCTCTTCCTCGGCTTCACTCACAGTCACGTCATGACCTACACCCATCTATCCCTTATCATTCCATGTACTTCCCCCCTGCTATCGCGGTACCCACGACCTCCGCCCACCAGGCTATTTGCTGATCCAAATGCATCTTCAATATACCCTTCTTGCAAATAAGCATCTTAATAGATAGTTGGAGCGATAACAGAAACCTTCCTCGTGACCCGCGGAAGAAATATCTTTCAACTTCACTATAGGATTTGTTCATATCGACCGCAAATTCAGTTCCAGTATGTTTTCAAGCCAAACTTTGACAGCTCGCGATGCCTTATTGTCGACTTCCTGCAGCTCCGGGGTCCAGGTCATTGGTTCACCACCTTGGAAGTTTCTTTTTTTTGAAAAGTCAACTTCGCCAACCACTCGTACAAGATGACTAGGAACTCGCAGAAAAAATATCCGTGCAGACCGTCGTGAATATATCTTTCCACCCACTGATCTACCGTCAGCCGAGAGTTTTGACTTTCTTTTTCGGCAAATTCTTGCAACCTATGATCAAACAAGTCCTGTATCTCCGGTTGCGTCGGATGCCACAACATATCCTCCTTTCACTTTGTGCATGGTACCGGCAACGGAACCATTTGCTGACTCAAACTGAGTCGACAGGGGTTCCACTCACTGTTGACACCCAAACCACCGCGATCTCCCTAAGCACCGGCCCAGACAGGTTTTACCCCATCCAGCAACACCTGCAGATTATATGAGGTCTCACTCGAGATGTTCAAGGGAGAGTTGACGGAACCATATTTCCACCGAATGAAGGAGGATGTTTGCGGCTTAACTACTTGACTTGTTGCAACATTTTAGAAATAGATGTATGCATTTAATTCAAACATCATTCATATTCATAGCATCATTCAACAGAATCATTCATCATCGTAGCAGATACAACAATAAAGCATTAATTGCAGCAAGAAAACATAGCATCATTCATATATCACAACATGCATTACCACAGGCGAATAGAAGAGACACAGGGATTCCGAAAAACAGCTCTGTCATATCATATTAACTCCACAAAAACCCAGATACAACATCTCCACAAAATACAGACCTCGCATATATCTCTTGATCTCAGATACACAATCAAGGACGCATAATCCAAGATGATTCAACACATACAGATCTATGTCTATATATAGGCTTCTGCCTTTACATTGCTTGTCCACTTACTAACAACTTCCTAACCGACACTGACCAAAATCTAACTATTGTGGTCCAAATGACCCAAAAACCCGCATACTGCGGTACAAAATTTGACCAAAAATACAAAAAATAACATCATCTGCGCTCCATCTTCCACCTTTCGCGACATCGCAGCACTCACGGTGCTGCGATAATGACCCATCTAACCTCCTGCTAACAACCCTTCACCATTTTCTAGGTCTTTAGGGATGATATATATCCCACACTTTTACCATGCCATAAATAAATTTTAATCTTTTTTAACCCATCCTTATGCTGTTATGGCGTCTACATCTTTCCTAATCTTAAAGTATTATAATTATTATAGCAAATGTGTATCTAGCTCCAACAACAAACACATCCTTGGTAAAAACATCTTCTATTAAACAAGCTAGATGAACTAAATAGCTATTTTCCAATCACGAGGAAGCTCTTAGATTTTATTCTCAAAGGAAATGGATCTTATAATGAGGTCCATATGCAATAAGATACTTCCATGGGGCATTCTTACTAGTATTGGCTTTGTTATCATTTTCTTTGGTTATGGCCTCCTCTAAGTTATCTTTAAGTAAAACAATAAGTAGTTTACAATATGTCCAAAGGCGTTGGATCCATTGGTGAAGAGCAAGGAGTTTTTCCACCAGTGGGTAAGGTTCAATTCCAATGAGGGTTGATCCTGGAGCCAGGGAACCTTGAGGTAGTGATCGAACATGTGGTTCCACTCAGAGAGACTGTATTAAATGATCTCGTGACCCATGGACACATAAGTGGATCAATGCCCACCCCCATGTCCTCATAACATTTTGAGTCAATTATCACTAGCTCATTCGGTTAAGGTGTGGGTCTCGTCAGTAGGGCAACCCGAGTTCAATTCCCCTTAGGGGTGAGCTAGTTGGGAGGAGACACCCAAAAATCTAGCCATCATAAGTGTTGGTGTGGCCCAGGCCAGGTGCGATCCCCGAGTGACATTGACGTTTTAGATGCCCCTGGGTTGTGGTTCTTAACCAATGATTCATTGCTACCAACCCCGAGTGATGGACAATCGAAGAAAAAAAAGTAGTTTACAATATTAAGTTGTGGTGCGCATTATGTCTTCGTGAAAATTATATAGCATGGTTTAATACAATTATATTTAGCAACTAACGTCTAAAATTTCCCTCAAAGTAGAGGAACGATCATCTACATCCTCAAGGCCTTCATTGGCTATAAAGCATTCTTATTGCTATCTTCGTTGATATTCCCTTTGGTTATGGCCTCCTCTAGGTTGTCTTAAGTCAGAGAATAAGTCTTTTGCAATATGAAGGTATGTGGCTTGCACCATGCCTCAGTGTAACATAATTTAATACACCTATCTTTGGCATGAATGTTCAAAGTTTCCGTCAAAGCAGAGCCATAGTCATCTACATTTTCAAGTAATTAGTTGGATGTAGCATTACAATGTACAAAAAGTTTCAATATATTTTTTTAAAACTATTTACCTAAATCTCTCACAATATTTTTAAAAAAATATTTACTTAAATTTATCTCTATATTTTTAAAAAAATATTTACCTAAATCTATTGCCTTTACCAACCATGGGTCTTTTTGATGTCTACTTATGTATTTAATCAAACAGATTGCACATCAACGTCTAGAAAAGATAGAGAAAAGCATTACACTGTAATTTTATCCAACCAAATATCATTATTTTAGTTCCATGGCTTATTTTAACTTCAATATCAAATTTTATTTTCTCCATTTAAAGTATCCTTTCTCAAGGTTATTTCAAATAGAAATGTGATATTTTGTGCATTTAAGGAAAACAATTTAGAGATATGGAAATCTGTAGACTTACAAATAGACCCTCGTAGAGAGCCACACATAAATAAAATGTTGAATCTCTACATGTTAATAATAGAACTTTGAAGACTTATCTCCATCATATTGACTTAAATATTGATATTGTTATATGTTTCTCATGTAGAATCAAGGAACCCATAAAGAAAAAATAGGATGATTCAATACCAAGTGATGCATATTTGGTAATAACCTTTTTTCAAATTTGAAATTTATACTAAATATATTCATAAGTGATAATGTGACAATAATATATCATGGTTATTTAATGATGTACATATGAGATAATCTATCAAGATAAACCAACATCATTACTGAGAAAAAAAATATGAAGATAATATCATGTTAAGGTTAAAACCTTGTGATAGTCTTTAATCACATTGAGTTAAAAATATCCTTGAGTTCACTAGTGGGATACCTTAGTAAAAGGACTTTAAAGGATATAGAAAGGTAATGGGCTTCCTCTTCTTCCCAAAATATTAACAAGTTAAATGAAATTCACTAGTGAGACACCTTGGTAAGGGAATTATAAAAGTTATAAGAGGTTAGTGGCCTCTATTGTATTCCCAAAGTATTAACAAATTACATTAGGAATAATAAGGGATCATATTAAGCCTTGACAGGTAGCCTGATTGGCTCGAATCCCCCCAGCCAAAGACGGACCTCTGTTACGAGGTGTTGGGTTCAAGTCTGCTTGGGTTCGGCGAGATCAAGCTTGCGATATTGCAGCTGACAGGTGGTTCCCCTCCTGGTTGAGCCCGTGGACTGCTCTACGAGGCAAAAAAAACAAGGGATCATATTGACAAATATTGGGATTGCCTAAGCCTAAATTAAGTGAGACAATTTTAAGAGAAAGGTAAGCTAAATGGCAATGTTTTGCAAAGATACATAACATGTGTTTCCTTGAATTAGCGAAAATGATTATCTTGATTAGTGGTGTCAACGTATTTGGGCATTTAACTAATTTCATGCCCATAGGCGCCCAATTCAAATCCCCTTCGATCAATGCAATAATCTACACCCACAAATTTAATAGGAATGTCATCAACAAATGTGAGAACATCCCTTGGTTTCCTTGCAAAGGTTTCTTTAGGAAAAAAAATGTTGGCTCAAATCTCGTGTCACTATGTATTGGAGTTTTCAAAACATTTTATGTGCATACTTAGAATAAGTTCATTTGGAATCTTTACGCCCATTGGACATGTTTCATGTTGATCCAATATTGTAAAGTTAAAACCTGTAACATCCATCTTTTGCCCTATTCTTTTGTAATTAAAAATGTAACCATGTACTTGTTTCTGGTGAGGAGCTCAAGGCCAAGGCCCCACCAGTAAAACTTGTAAGTAATTGTAATTTTGAGTCATAGACCTATGAGACTAAGGGCTTGAGGCAACTTAACGATGAGGCATGAATCCACTAAGGGAGAGGGTGAAGGTGAGACTTGACATCACCATGAATCCTTTGGATACTGAAGAAAAACACAAGTTTTTGCTTCTCGCTTAGTAGCATTTCAGTATTGCGAGAAAATACATCATTCGTGTCGAATGAAAAAATGAATTATTTCCTCGTTTGAGAGCATGAGGTGATACATTACTATTACACACTCATTATTACAAATTATTATCATCTCAATGGGATGAAAATTCTCGCTATCATAACCTATATTCTATAAAGAAAATTATATTCCCAAGCACACAATACTATGATAAGGTTAAGATAACCATCTATATTGAACAAGGGAAATAGCTGCGTTGCAGCTAAGCCCCTGGAAAATGGTATTTTAGGTAATGTTGATGAACTGAGCATGGTAGTGGACGACACAATGAAATTGTTTCAAGACAACTTTATTCAATTGTAATTGAACTATCTAGTCTACAGAAGGTTCAAAATTGCAGGGGAGAATATTGAAGAAATTATTGATAGCCAAGTTGTTCACGATATTGGTGGTTACCTATGTAAACCAATTAACTAGAAACTTTATATTTGTGGTGCATATGGACACGTAGGTTTTTCTATCAATATGCAAACTCTATTAGTTATGAAAAGTCGCATTCGAACTAGGCATGTCATGTTTATGGTCTATAAATTTGTTGCAAGAGGAATGTCTTGACATGCAATGCTACTTCATGCAGATAGGATTCATCAAGTGTTGTGCAAGGATGGCCATAATTATAGAAGATCTGTGACAACTGATCATCACCATTGACTGGTGCTATGAGCATTTAGACTTAACCCTAAATATAAAGAGACTCCAGTGGTGCCCTAAATATACGTTAAGCCAACTTGACCTATTAAATCTTTGAAACAAAATAAACAAAAGATTCAGGTTGTTAAGCCATGTCCACGAATCCTGCAAGAGATTTAGGTTGGCTCACTTTGTCCTGGACAAGTTAGATTGGCATAGATTCTAGGACTAATTTGATGAGGGTCAAGGAAATAGCTAAGTCAAGACTTCAGAAGGTGCAACTTGACAATTTTTTTTCAAGTTTGGGCAAAATTTATTGCATGAGATATTGTTACCTAGGTCCCCTATGTTTGGTTGGGACTATTATATACCTAGGGGGAATAATATGAGATACCTAGGGAGGTGCCTAAGGGGAATAAATGGTGTAATGAGTACCCAAAATGGAATCAAGTATGCAATGTGGACCCAATGGGGGTAATTATTGTAATGTGGCTTTTAATAATGGAATATGGTGTAGTTGGTGGTTGGGAATTAGTTAAAAGAAATAATATAATAAGAAGGAATAGAGCCCTAAGTATACTAATGAAATTTGATAAGGGTCAAGCAATTAGCTAAGTTAAGAGCTCAGAAGGTGCAACTTGACATTTTTTTTTCCAAGTTTCGACAAAAGTTCTTCCCATGAGATGCACATTAAATCAACAAATGCATTTTCAGTTGAATGTAACTGATAAAAAAGGTAATTCTGATTTTAGAAACAGTATTCTATTAGTCATAAGATACAAGAGATTTGCAAAGGACATGAAATCATTCACGACATCGAAGTAATTCACATACGTCAGTAAAGATCTCATTGCATGCAGATGAAAATTGTTGAAATAGTTTAACAAACATTCATCACAACGCCAATATCGTTCACAGGCCAAAATCGTTTGTTCATCACTGTAGCTGAAGTAGTTCTCATACATCAAAAGTCCCTTCTTTCTAGTTCTAGTTAGCTATATATAGCTTTAAATTTGTTTTGTAGTGTTAATTTTATAAAAGGGGTAAATATCCAAATTAAGTTTACAAAAAAGGAACGGGAGTTAAAATCGAAATTCCTTTTTAATGTCTTAATGGTATACATAAAACAAAATCAAGCACAAATGCCGACTTTAATGAACGGATGTGAACAAATGTGATTTATTCTGTGGCTGGCGCATGCGTTAATTCAGGTGTTTCTGAAGCTGTGTGTGTTTCCACTGAGACTTGAGTTACTGCAACTGCTGGAGCATTTTCTGAGGCTGGAATTTGGTTCGATGCTAATTCCCTGCTTGCCTTCTCTATGTGGTTTGCCCAAGCAATAGTTTCCTTAATGGCATTGTTGGCGGAAAGAGGAAGCATTGTCTTTAGTGAGACTTCATGCTTGGTGAGATCTTCTTCCATATTCAAAAGTTCTATCTTAGCAACCCGGAGACTTTCTTCTAAGATGTATTTGTGAACAGTGGCCTGACCAATCCAGTGATCGAGATCTTCAGCCGTCAATGTATGGACTTTCTTGATGTATTCTATTTTTGCATCTAACCCGTCCTTTAGCTCAGCTAAACGTAGTGACCTCTCTGGAAAGTCCTCTATAGTCTGTGGCATCTTCATTAAGCATTTTTCTTAGGCCATTCGCATCCGAAGGTACAAGCTGTTGCATTGTTCAATGGTAGCGGCGGACATGTCGCTCAACTTTATCCCGTAGTCTTTGCAAAAACCTAAAAGGTGTATATCTGAATTGAAGCCAGATATGGATTTAAACGAAAGATTTGCTGGGAAACCGAATTTCCCTTCTCTCCACTGCATCTGTCTCTGGATATCATCAATAGTTCGCATGTACTTTCTCATGCGTCTGGTGGCTTCCCTGGCAATCTCTACAATTCTAGCCCTGATTTCCTTAAGCTTGCAAATCTCTTCTGTTATAAGTTGTTGTACAACGTGGCTTGCTCTTGTTAACTCACAAGCTTTCTCATGAAAGGGATGCATATCTGCTACCTTACCGGTAGCTTGTTGCAATTGTAGTTGCAGCGATTATGTTCCTTCTTTTAGATTTTCTATGTTTCCTGTTAGGTCCTCAATTTGTTGAGTGGCATCAAACTTTTCGGATTCAAGCTTTAAGTTTTTATCCCCAAGTTCTCCTTTCACTATTTCTAGTGCTCTTGTTTGCATTGCTAGGGTTCTCCTATAAGCCTCCAGTTGTTGAAGTTTTATATTTAAACTCTCTTTCTGAGTCATGAGAGCATCATTTTTCTCAATCATCAAATTTGTGTAATTCTTTTCTTTAACCAAAGCCTCCTGTAATTGGCAAGTTTTCTCCTTCTCCTGTTTCAATTCGTCTCCCAAAATATTTACATTATCTGCTGTTGCCATAATAGATGCTACAGAGATTGATGCCATGAGCTCAGGATCGTTCTGAGTCCCCTGCATGATGGTGGTTTCATGCCTGGTGACTATATCAGGTTTAAAAGGCCTTTTGACACTAGTAATTGTTTCTTTGATGATAGATTTCCTTTTCCTGTTAAAGGAAAAGCTATCCCATGTGGATACCCTACTGTCGCTGGATGGTGTGAAGGCCACCAGTGGAAGCTCCTCAATGGAGACATTGATATCAAGGTCTTGAATATTTGGGCTTTGTGGACTAGTATGTTTTTCTTGATTTTTTTCTTCTGTTTTTCTTAGTGCTTCTTCCTCCTGCTCCCTTCTTAGTTTCTCCTCTTCTTCCTGCTTGGCGATTCTTGCCAATCTAGTTTTCTCTATTTCTTGAACCCTGATAGCTTTAGCTTCATCTACTTGGTCTTTTAAGGTCTTTTCTTCCAAAAGTTTATCTTCTTTTGCTTTGATGTTCATTTCAGCTTCCTCTTGAATTTTCTTAGCTTTCTCTTTCGACCTTTGTTCTTCTTTAGAGACAAACTCAACAGTCTTCAAGGCACTCTTTTCTTGCTACCGATCTGGTTTTGCAATAACATTAGAGCTCGAGGCAGCTCCTCCTTTACCAAGCTGACAAGTTTGGAGCCGAGACATATTGCTAATTCCTCTATATGGTTCCTAGTCTCTATCATAAAAGTGAGCGTATTCAAAGGGGGCACTAATTTCCTTGCAATGCTGTGCAGCTTTACCTTGTCGATCATTTCTGTGGAAAATTCTTTGCCCAAAATGGAAGCTTTTCAGTTCAGCAACAAATTCTTATGCTGTTGTTATTTTTGAAAATCTGTAAGCACCAACATAAAATGGTAAAGGCGGGAAGGAGGCCTTCTTTGCCTTGTACAAAGCATTTCCAATTCCATCAATGAATACTTGTCTCACCATTTCTTTATGGACTATATAACATGTAGCATACTTAGGTAGGATATACAGGGTTTTGGAACCTCCATACATTCTTATATATGTACCTTCTGGAGAAAAATAAAAATCACCATATTTCTCTAAAACTTGCATGGCATTCTCAGATAGGCATTTGGGTTCTTCGTTGAACATCAACTCATACAAAGGCATGATGAATTCTTCACAAATGAGTTTGTAATGCCTTTTGTAATGTTGAGCCCAAAAAATTTTGTAGGCGATGAACACTGAGTTGTCAAGTGAGTTCCATATGCATCCTAGTCTAGGAAAGGGGCATTTTGCCACAATGCAATCTATCAAGTAAGATCCCATATAATACTCTGCCTTTCTTTCTACTAATCCTTCTTGTGCACTGATTATGGCTGATGCCAGGTTGTCCGAAAGGATATCAGCCCAGTTGAAGATTGTCCCTTTGAATACCAAATAGTGTATGATAGGTATCCATTGGAGCATAAAAATTATGCCATCAGGCCTTCCGAAGATTCTGCTTAGCATGAGAATGATTAGTTTGAAAGGGGGTCTCAGATTATGAACCTCATACTCTTCACTGTCCTTTTTCCTGATCTATTTTCCTGCAATCAGCAACTTCTTATCCATCTCTAGGTTGTCCATGTTGACCGCTTCTAGCCATGCATCATCAAGTCATTGCTGAGGCTTGGGAAACTTGTAAGCTATTGAGATATAAGATGGATGGAATGAAGCAAATGCTATTCCTTTGCTATCTTCTAGAACTCTAATCTCAGTATTTGCATGCTGCAAAATCCATCCAATTACTTCTGAACATGGGAAGAGCTCTAGACGTGTAGATGCTTTGGATATACAGGAATTCCTAATGTTCTGGTATAGGCATTCTTCTTCGATAAGGGCCTCAGGGAAATCTTGATCTCTCACCATGCGGTAAACGTCTCCCCATTTTACTTCTGGAGGTACGCTTGTGGTGCATGTTGTATCTTGGAATCTAGTTTCCATTCTTGTGTTGTTATTAGCTATTTTTGCCTTTCTTTTACCACCCTTAGGAATTTTGAATCTCCTGTTCAGTAATCGGTATACAGCAGTTAGTGCATGGATAAGAACATATGACATAATATCAGCAATCAAAACTAGAATGTTATTCATGGTGGTAATATTCTAATGCTAATGGAAAACTTTTGTGAATTTCAAATGGTCATGGTTTTTTCAATGAACAATCTTTCAGACGTTCACTTCATACGTCTTTTAATAATCGTGTGCTTTTCAGAATAAGCAATGGATTCCTGTAACTAGCAGAGTCATGTCTATGGCATGAGTTTGCCATGATAATAACTTGTTATAAAGCAAAACCAAGGAAAAAAGGTAATATTGCCAATCGCAGAAAACAGATGAACAAGTTATCCAATTGACATTTATCTCCACGCTCCGACACTTACACTATCTTAAAACTTAACCTACTGAGTAAGAAACGATTATCAAAGGCTCATTATGGGAAATAGTTTTAAAATCACAGATGTTATTTTTTACTTATAGCAACAATAAATTTTATGTAGTCGATTAAGGTAAAGATAAATTTGAAGCCATCAATGGATTTCGAAGCATCATTTGGGAAACATAACAACTCCCAGCTCCAATGTTTTTTTGCAATACACAATGTTTCCTGTCAATATAAATCTGTCATAGACACCTATTTACATCAATCTTGATGTATGCTCACATGCTCACCATACATGAATATTGATGACTTCCATCGCTCTAGATTCAAAGCAAGAGTATGGCAATATATCTTATCAAGCAGATGAGGCAATGCCATCTTAGACAGAATATACCTAAAGATGGCTAAACAGACACACCATTGCTACCTAAGGAATTGTTTTCTATTGTTGCTCATAATTTCAGAAGGAGGGACATTGACAATACATATGTTCACACCCTGTATTTGCATCCTATCCAAAGCTTTGGAATAATGGAAGAATGAAAGCGATGGGATTATAAAGCTTTGATCAAAATGATGTCAATATTTCATGGAAGCAAACTACGGAGATGGGTTTCAAATTTGATACTGGAGTGGATGAGGTACATCCATGAACTTTGGATGAATGACATAAGCATTCCTTGTAGTTTCAGAAGTTAATGCCAATGAAGATGGATCTGGATTCTCACTACATTCCATGAGTCCATGCACATAAATCTTCTTGTCTTTCCAATTCATGTCATTTACATATAGGTAGACCTAGAAGCACTACAAGAAACATGTGAATAGGATTATTCATGACGGGGATAGCCAAATTGCTAGCTATCAATGCAAAATTGCGTAACTTTTCGTATTAAATGTGACGGTCGAAAAGGGGAAAACAAGGTCAAGTGCTCTGCCGTTCTGGAAGAGATCACTGAGATGGCTCGCCAATTCGAAGAAGTTATCTGAGTTTATCCGTTTAAAAAGCATGGAAACGCGTATCATAAGGATTTAGACAAGTCCGTTCGGAGGTGTGGAGGGAATTTGGTAAGTTCTTCCCGTGTATGGTGAGTTCCAATATTTAAAAAGGAAGTGGGCCATCGAGAAAGAATTTAGATTCTATCCGCGGTTTCGGAATGGTTGGCCACATTCTTCGGCTCTTGCGGAAAAATTTGGGGAGTTTGTAAAACCAAAATGACCAATTTTTTTTAACTTTGTCCTTACAGTTTTAAAATCAATGGAATTCACTACCCGATAACCTTTTTTGAGAAATGTGTGACACAATTTTTTTGATATTAAAGTCGTTAGGGCATTGAAAGATTTGATAGTTTGGTTTCAGCAAAAATGTAGAGGCTCCAAAATCAAATTTACAACAATTCTTTTGAGAAGCTCTCTAGACTCAAAATTGAATATGATGGTTCCATTGAGATGATGCATTCGATTGGTAAGAACAACAAGTTTAAAATAAACACGGAATTAAAATATAACTCCTTTCATGGGGAGTTAGACGACCGTCCCCTCTAGCAGAGCACACAACAAATTGATTCAAATACCTCTGCCCATAAGAATTTTATGAAAATATTTAGATTTATTTAGTATTATTGCTCTTTTTCCCTTTATTAGAGGACTCACTCCCCAAAATAAATTCCCGATGCCTTTTGTATGAGAGGACAAGCACATAGAAGCCACTAGTGGGTGCATGTATTTCAGAAAATACAGCTAATTGTTAATTTCCCAACTGATGTAAGCGTTGATTTTTTCCTATGTTTAGAAGCGCTGGTCTGAGGGGAGGAGGGATCAGGTACCCTGCTTTGGCCTGGCCTGATTTTTTGAGGGTGTGAGGAACAAGAAATGGATATATTTATGAAAATAAGATCACTTACGCAGCAAGCACAACAATATGTGCAAAAATCTATTGTCACTTAAGCCATACTCGCAAGAAGTAAGGAGCAGTTGATAGAGGTTGAAATGCAATCGCTGGAAGAATTCCTACCACCTAGACTATCGAAGTAGAGTCTCTCGTATTTGTCCAATAATAATTGTGATAATGGTCAACCATTGGTTAACCAAATTAAGATGAAATCATGAAACAAAAATTGATGAAATCATGTTTAATTTTTTTTATAAATGTTTATTTTATTTTGCAAATTTGAATATATAAAAATAGAATACTAACTCCATTTCTCCTATTAAAATATTAAATTTGAATTTATTTTTTCTTAAAATAGAATTCTAAATTTTGTTTATCTGGTTTAAACCTAAAACCACTCTAAATTTCATCGAGCAAAAATGATGTTCAATAAGAAATTAGAGAAAAGTTGCATAAAAAGATGGCGCTATTTGGTTGGTGTATATGTTAATATGCTTTTGCTTAAATGTGAGTTTAATTACTTTCCACATATGATATATTAATGGAAAACGTTGATGAGTGTGAATACACTAAAAGTGCAGGCAAGCAATAAAAATAATGACGGCATGGAAATCCATTGCCTACTTCATGACGGCGAACTCAATCTGGGAGAAAGACGGGATAAACCGATTGACCAGACCATTGCATGAACTGATTTCATTCACAGGTTGGCCTGCACTGCAGCACTAGCGTCTAAACAATTAAATATGAATGAATGGACGACTAATGCTCCTACAGGATTTGGAGTAATGCGCCTAGAGGATTTGAATGTAGAGAGAGTCAAGCTCTGCAACACCGTAACATTAGTCAAACTGACATGACTCGATGCCATGAACTGATAACAATCAGACGGACTAGCGGATTCCTATCACCTATAACAAAAAAGTTCAGCCACATGCGGAAGGGGCAAGGATCTCTCCGACCGGTAGATAAGTTAAAAGAGCCGGATTTCAGCTGGATATTGGGATTTTCAAGCTGAAAAAGGATTTAATAAACCATTCAAATAATTGAAAAACTTCATAAATAATTTAATTGAACTTTTCTCAGCGCCTAACAAAAAAAATCCAACCATATGCAGCGAGGGAAAGGGTTTCTGCTACCGGTAGATAAGTTAAAAGAGCCGGATTTCAGTTGGAGATTGAGATCTTAAGCACAAATTTACGGGATAGATTTTTATCTAAAGGGACTTTTACAAACGATACTCATTTGTCACAAAGTTATAGAATCTTTCAAAAAACCAAAATCTAATGGTTAAAATATTAATGAGTGATACAGTGTTCTTTTGAATTAACATTCCTACTGAATTTTGGCAGAAAGTTTAAAATTAGTTAACTAGTTTTGCGATGTTGCAGGATGAATATTATAAATCAATGAGTCAACGCCCACGAGAAATTTAAGGTAACAAGATGCCTTCAAAAGGGAATAAAACATTGGAATTTGCATCATTAGAGCATATAGTTGATAAGATTCTTTCCTTTCAGAGACATGGAGGGACACAGTATGGACGGAGAATTTGGAAGATATCTTAAGATGGCACGTCTAGTTGGTGTCTTGGCCTGATGAGCTTGCCCAGTAATTTCTGGAAGCGTTTTGATCTTGTTCTATCAGCACTAAATAAGTTTCTCCTGGGTATAAGTTGAGGTCCTGAACGACAGAGGGCTCCACGTAGTATCTATTTGTCTCAGCTATAGCCATGTTGCACAACATCGACTCTGAGGTATGCTTATTAGATGACATATGTAACCTTGTTTTGTCGTAGAACTCTCAGTTTCCTAAGATATTTTATCCTTTTATAAATAGTATCAGAGTTTTTATATTCAAGATTACATATGTAGCTATAAAAATGCATATAAACCTATTAAGATGCAAACCTCTGAAACTTGTAAGTCACGCGCATCAAAGGCTTGAGATATACAACTTGTAAAGATTGAGCGTACGAGGATCTGTGATGTACTAACTTGTTAGAACGGAACTAGCGATTGCTGCAACGGAGCTAGTAATGTTGGAGCAAGTGCGTCGAAACTCGTTGGAAACGGAGCAAGTCTTCCAATGAATAGAAATTGTCAAAACTCTAACGGGGTTCATACCCCATATAAAGGATTTCGCACGCACGAACCATTCATAGGGTAGGCACGAAATTAAAACGGCACTAATGAAGGCATACGGACAAAGTCAAATCAAAACTTTTCGTATTAAATGCGACCTTCGAAAATGGGAGAACAAGGTCAAGTGCTCCGTGGTTGCGAAAGAGATCACTGAGATGGGCCAGTAATTCAGAGAAGTTATCTGATTTTATCCATTTGAAAAGCGTGGAAATGCGTATCGAAAGGATTTAAGTAGGTCTGTTCGCATTTGCGGATGAAATTTGGTAAGTTTCTCGGTTGTGTGGTGAGTTAAGTCCATCCGCCGTTGCGGAACCATTAGCGAAATTCTTCCGCTATTGTGGAAAACTTTGGCCAGTTTCTCCGATTGTTCGGGGAAAAATTCATAACTCTTTGGGCACGGGAGAGTTTGCACAATTTGGGGTAGATCTGCAGATGTTTCCCTGCTATTGTAGAGAGTTTTTCGGCGACGGATTCGATCAGTTCTTCCGCTGTTTCAAAAAAATTGCTTCAAAATTTCCGCGGTGCGGCTTAGTAAAATGAATAAGGCAAAAAGTAAATTGTGCGGGAGAGTTTGCACAATTTGCGACAGAGCTGCAGATGTTTCTCCGCTGTTGCGGAGAAATTTAGTGAAAATTTTCTGCATTCTCAGAACCACTTATCTTACTTCCTCCATGATCACGGACAAAAAGTCTCAAGATTTCCCCCGTTAGGTCACTACAAGGTTTTGCTTTTTCGCAAGTTTAAGGTGAGTTTTGCGGCGACGGATTTGATTATTTCTTCGGCTGTTTCGGTAAGATTGTTTTAGAACTTCCGCGGTGCGGCTTAGAAAAAAGAGTAAGGCAAACAATGAACTAAAGAAAAGCTTAAATTGCACAAAGTAGTCTTTGCGGCAGATGTGCAGATGTTTCCCCGTCATTGCGGAAAATTTTAGTCAAAACGTTTGATAGTCTCGGCAACAGGTATTTAACTTTCTGCGGGATTGTGGGCAAAAAGTCTCAAGATTTTTGGTATTTATGGTGAAACGATAGTGTTATCAGCGCATTAAAAGTATAGTTTGGCAGAGCAGAATGGATAGTCTCAGTAGGAACGAAGTGAGAATATGCAAAAATCCCAAGAAACGAATAATCTTAATCGAAGCCACCGGAGGCAAATTTTAGGGTTACGTGGAAAGGTGATGTAATTCCAGAACGTGGATTTATATCGATTTATATGGCAGGAAATAGACTTAAAAATTGACAGTTGTTTGCAGCTTTCCTGTAGTTTATGACCTGAAGATCGTAGATATTTTATAGACCGTGAGAAAAAATTATTGGTATTATAATGGGTATTGGCGTCAAAACTGTGTAGTAAGTGAGGCAGTGAAGGCAGAAAACAATACATGACTGACTTCTACCATCAACTAAATTGGCTGGTGGGTTTTTCCAATGAATGAAATGGGCTGGTGGGTTTTTCCCATGAATTAAATTGGGTGGTCTTCTGCCATCAACTGAATTGGTTGGTGGGTTTTTCCAATGAATGAAATGGGCTGGTGGGTTTTTCCCATGAATTAAATTGGGTGGTGGGTTTTCCTTGCATTTCAACAGTAGTCACGCAGCGAGCCTTCCTTGTCAATTTAAAAGTAGAGAGGGGTTCCAGTCAATACGGTTGGAACAATTTCTAAAGAATAGTACAGTCATAAAAGCTGCATGCCACCTTCTCCTTTGAGTTGCCTATCATTCATTCCTCTGAGCTACCTCACCTGCCCTAGTAATCAGTTTCTTCTCATACACTTCTTGTTGTTCTCTATATTCCTTGTTTTTTCTTACATCACTATGTCTCTTTTCCACTGATTTGCAATGTGTCCCTTGGGGTTATAAGTTGATAACTGCATTCTGTATTTGGGGAATCACCAGGTTTTTCTTTCAGGTCTAAAACAGAAGTTTTGTTGTGATAGAGGATCTGAAAGGCCGCCTGTGTTCTCTAAAATGGCGGATACTGGAAATGGTCACAGAGTTCTGGAGATTGAAGGTCGCATAAATAGAGCCTCCCACGTTGCCGGGGGTCTGAGTCCGCTCAACCAAATGTTGTGGAACGAAACGATAGACACAAATAACATTGGAAATGTGTCGGCGTGGCTTACATGGAAAGAGCTCTGTGTCATTGTTTCTATTAGAAATGGTGAAACTTAGACTATACTTCACGGTTTGACAGAATTTGCAGAGCCTGGAACCCTAATGGCTCTGATGGGTCCTTCGGGATCTAGGAAATCTAGTCTTCTAGATGCACTTGCAGGTATATTGTATTAACTCAGAGGAAATTTGCGGAGGAAATTTCGTAAGTTTTTCTGCTGTGTAGTGAGTTAAGTTCATCCGTCGTTCCAGAACCATTAGCGAAATTCTTCCGCTATTGCAGAAAACTTTGGCCAGTTTCTCAAATGCTTCGGGGAAAAATTCTTAACTCTTTGGGCACGTGAGAGTTTGCACAATTTGTGGCAGACCTGCGGATGTTTCCCCGCTGTTGCGGAGAAATTTAGTGAAAATGTTGCATTCTCCAAAGCACTTATCTTACTACCTCCGCAATTGCAGACAAAAAGTCTCAAGATTTCCGTCGTTAGTTCACTACAAGGTTTTTCTTTTTCGGCAGTTTAAGGTGAGTTTTGCAGCGACAGATTTGATCATTTCTTCCGCTGTTTCGGAAATATTGCTTCAGAAAGTCTTTGCGGCAGATGTGCGGATGTTTCCCCGCTGTTGCGGAAAATTTCAGCCAAAAATAACGCTAAATTTGACCAATTTTCTTGTAAGCTATTTATTTATTATTATTATTATTATTTATTTTGTGTCACATGAACACCCAATAATTTTGATAACTAAAGTCGATTACTCTGACTCGTGTCACGTTAAGGCCCACCAAAATTTTGGTAGCTAAAGTCGATTAATTAGCTTTTTATTAAGAAAAATAGGTCTAATTATAGTGGTGTTTCATGCAAATTTGAACACTTTTGGCAATTGTATAGTTGCTAATTTAATGGCCGATGCTCTGAAGTTGGAGAACCTTGGGAAATTTTAGTTGCTAATTTAATGGCCGAGGCTATGGAGATAAAGGACAATGGAATTATGGAAATGAAGACAGAGTTTCGCTATTTATGGTGAAACGATAGTGTTATTAGCGCATTAAAAGTATGGTTTGGCAGAGCAGAATGGATAGTCTCAGTAGGAATGAAGTGAGAATATGCAAAAATCCCAAGAAAAGAATGATTCTTAATGGGAGCCACCAGAGGCAGATTTTAGAGTTACGTGGAAAGGTCATGTAATTCTCGAACATGGACGTGCTTGGAGTAGTCAGCAAATTTTTCATAGGTCTACTATTAATTCTTCACGGATTCCCATCTGTTTCATTAATTCCTGTTCGGGTTAGATGGATTTATATGGCAGGAAAGAGACTTAAAAATTGACAGTTGTTTGCAGCTTTCCTGTAGTTTATGACCTAAATATCATAGATATTTTATAGATCTTAAGAAAAAATATTGGTATTATAATGGATATTGGTGTAAAAAATGTGTAATAGGTGAGGCAGTGAAGGCAGAAAACAATACATGACTGACTTCTGCCATCAACTGAATTGGCTGGTGGGTTTTTCCAATGAATGAAATGGGCTGGTGGGTTTTTCCCATGAATTAAATTGGGTGGTGGGTTTTCCTTGCATTTCAACAGTAGTCACGTGGCGAGCCTTCCTTGTCAATTTAAAAGTAGAAAGGGGTTCCACTCAATACCATTGGAACAATGTCTAAAGAATAGTACAGTCATAAAAGCTGCATGCCACCTTTTCCTTTGAGTTGCCTATCATTGATTCCTCTGAGCTACCCCACCTACCCTAGTAATCCGTTTCTTCTCATACACTGCTTGCTCTTATCTATATTCCTATTTTTTTCTTTCATCACTATGTCTCTTTTCCACTGATTTGCAATGTGTGCCTTGGGGTTATAAGTTGATAACTGCATCCTGTATTTGGGGAATCACGAGGTTTTTCTTTCAGGTCTAAAACAGAATTTTTGTTGTGATAGAGGATCTGAAAGGTCGCATGTGTTCTCTAAAATAGCAGATACTGGCAATGGTCACAGATTTCTGGAGATTGAAGGTCGCATAAACAGAGCCCCCCACATTGCTAGGGGTCTAAGTCCGCTCAACCAAACGTTGTGGAAGGAAACGACAGACACAAATAACATTGGAAACATGTCGGCGTGGCTTACATGGCAAGAGCTCTGTGTCACTATTTCTATTAGAAATAGTGAAACTCAGACTGTACTTCACGGCTTGACAGAATTTGCAAAGCCTGGAACCCTAATGGCTCTGATGGGTCCTTCAGGATCTGGGAAACCTACACTTCTAGATGCACTTGCAGGTATATTATATTAACTCAGAGGAAATTTGCGGAGGAAATTTCGTAAGTTTGTCCGCTGTGTAGTGAGTTAAGTTCATCCGCCATTGCGGAACCATTAGCGAAATTCTTCCGCTATTGCAAAAAACTTTGGCCAGTTTCTCCGATGCTATGGGGAACAATTCTTAACTCTTTGGGCACGGGAGAGTTTGCACAATTTGCGGCAGACCTGCGGATGTTTCCCCGCTGTTGCGGAGAAATTTAGCGAAAATGTCCCGCATTCTCAGAAGCACTTATCTTACTACCTCCGCAATTGCGGACAAAAACTCTCAAGAATTCCGTTGTTGGTTCACTACAAGGTTTTGCTTTTTCGAAAGTTTAAGCTGAGTTTTGCAGCGACAAATTTGATCAATTTTTCCGCTGTTTCGGAGAGATTGCTTCAGAACTTCCGTGGTGCGGCTTAGAAAAATGATTAAGGCAAAAGTTAAACGGAATAAAAGCTTAAGTTGCACAAAATAGTCTTTGCGGCAGATGCATGGATGTTTCCCCACCGTTGCGGAAAATTTCAGCCAAAACGTTCGATAGTCTCGGTAACAGGTATCTAACTTTCTGCGTGATTGCGAACAAAAAGTCTCAAGATTTTCGCCTCTAGTTCACCGAAAGGTCTTGCTTTTTCTAAAGTTTAACGTTGATTTCAATTATTTGCATCAAAGTATGTGAAAAACAATGAAATTGTTTACAAGTTTGTTGACTTATTGTCACGTATATGTTCCTTATTTTTCTTTAAAGTTTATGTTCTCCGATTTTATGAAAACTGAGTTATTGCGATGCAAAGTTATCATACTTGGATTCTAATTAGAGCAGAAGCTAAGACTGGGTCAAATAGAAAAATTAAAAATTAAAAATTAAATTTTAAGATTATATATACACACATCAATGTAAATGCAAAAATGGGAACAATTAGAGACCATATTTTTAAGTTCCTTAATTTATATTGCATGTAAGAGTGTAAATAAGTGAAATTGCATCAAGATAGAAGTAGAAGATTTAATATACATAAAATTAAAGTTCTGAGACAGAATACATAAACAATGAGGCTCTAAATGGCCATCAAAGTCAGATATTCATCAAACTTTGTGATGACTAAGGTGATGATGTTCAAGTTTGCACTTGTACTCATAGACTTCACATCACTTTAAATTTTAATATTATACACACATCAATGTAAATGCAAAAATGGGAACAATTAGAGACCAAATTTTTAAGTTCCTTAATTTATATTGCATCTAAGAGTGTAAATAAGTGAAATTGCATCAAGATAGGAGTAGAAGATTTAATATACATAAAATTAAAGTTCTGAGACAGAATACATAAACAATGAGGCTCTAAATGACCATCAAAGTCGGATATTCATCAAACTTTGTGATGACTAAGCTTTATAGCTGAATGTGAAGTGTTGAACACCAAGATTAGGTTAATGTTAACTCCCTTTTACCTATAATTTTCTAGAAACTACAAGAGTCCATCTCTCTTCTTCAATATATGAAGTGTGTTATGGTTGAGCATGCTAATCGTAGTCAATAGAATTAGGTAGTAGACCTCTAGTTTAGACATTTGAAATGAAATCCAATTTTTTATTCTTAGTGTTCTAATGTTTAATACAGGTCTTGAGTAGTTTGATAAAGCACACACATTGAAAAGGACTTATGGTCATAAGTTTGAGTACATTTTTCAAGGAATTAAAGATCCAGTTTGGAAAGATCCAAATTTCTATTGATATTGATAGAATATTAGATTTTATACAGAGAAGAAAGTGAAGTTGAACTACTAGTCTTTTAATGAAAAATGCATTTCCATGTGAACTGGGGTCCCAATTGAAATGCATTTTGATCTTTGCAGAAGGATGGATGTAGGTTTTTTGAGTCTATCGACTCGGCACAATTGACAATCATAATTTGAGCCTTGTGGGTACAAACATGTGTAGTTAAATTTCCCATCGATGAAGCATTTTGACTGTCACTGGTTATCAATGTTGTGAAAATAACATTAAAGATCGATGTCTAATCATTCATCTTAATTCCCTACCCACCAAAACAATTTACGACAATTAGAAGGACGAAACTCGGTGAAAAAAAAGTTTATTTCCACAAACAAATTCATTTAAAAAACGTTATGTTTTCATACGTCCTACAAGATCTACCTCATGAAATTGAAAACCACACTACATAGAAGGTTGCCACAAGAAAATCATTGGCATCATCAGCTGAACAACGACTAACAAATTTTACTTTCTAAAACAGATCATCCACCAAATGAAATTGAAAACTACACTACATAGAAGGTTGCCACGAAGAAATGCTTAGCATCATCAATTGAACAAGTAGTAGGAGTAACAATTTTTACCATAAGGAACTTACTGAAAAGATAATAATCCATTAGGTTGGAAAGATTACAATTCTAACAAATGAAAGCAGAAAGCCAAAACCATTTGAATCTAGATACTTTACAAGAAAATAAGCACTAAAAAGGAATTGATATAAATTTACTTCTTTCCAGTTTGGTAATAAGAGGGAGCACACCTAACACTTTATAATCTAAAATCTCACCCATCTATGATATGTTTATTCAAATCAATGTTTCAAGACAACATCATTAAGTGAGTTTATGTTAGAAATCATGAAACAAGAGACCAAAACAAAGCCAAGCATAGTAGAAAACATGTGCCAAGTTGTTAACCAATATCGACAGCCATGGAATCAATGGGGCAGAGTTCTCCCCAATATCTTATTTATCATTTTCTCTACTTTCGATGAGATGGTTTTCAATAAAAAAACATTATAAAAAAAAATCCTAGTAGTAGTAGAAAGTATAGACTACAATAAAGACAGTATGATCTCCAAAATCATTTTTCGAATGGTTGTGTAAAAAAAAAAAAAAATGGATTTTTCAGACATTTATGAGACAATAAATTACCGAGCATCGAAAGGAAAACTATTTATACTATGAATTCACTAGAAGAGAAGCTTCAAACTCAAGAACTCATTTGGTTCAAAGGGGATACTAAATGTTGCAAAAATCATTCCAGGGACCTCAAAAACTCAGGAAAACTTTGAACAAATCAGAAACCTGAAAAACTCAGAAATATTCAACCAAATCCGCAACCTGAAAAACTCAGGAAAAATCATAAATTTTCGGAGAAATCACAGATATTTGAAAGAGAACCAGGAATTACGACCAGCTTGCAAAAATGAGCAAAATCTCATGATCACTATCATTAACATTCCATGTCTGGCAAGTTGTCATCATAGCTAATCATTGAAGAGTGGCTAAAGGCATTTGAAATTTTGATTTAACTGACTAAATGTGCAAATGTATGATTTTAAAATGTTCCCATGAAATTAGCAAATGCCTGTAAATAATCGAGGAAACTCATGTTAGCAAATATCTGGACTAATTCATGATGCCCAAAATGGGAAAAGATCAGAGATTAAAAGTTAATTTGGTATAAAAATATTTTTAAAGAAAGCAGGTACCAATCTTTTAATGATTAAGAAATGTTAGTCTTATAACCAAAAGCATTAGTGCTCGCAAAATGGAGAAATCTTCAATGATTACAAAATGCCAATCAACTAGCAGCCCAAAATCTAACTAGAATCAATAGTTTATAGCTCTTGATATAGAACCACTGTTTTAGTAAATGAAAGCAATTATTAGCTAATTATGGAGAACATATAAAAGAGCAAGAAGACAATAGCAGAGGGGTGCCATAAATTTCATATAGTACTAAAAACATCCATCTTTGGAGGCAAATCTAGAAAGTGTAACGTATCTATAAATGCCAATGCAAAACATTAGAAACAAAGTTCTTATTGATGATTTTATTTTTAATAATGACATTTTATATCGTTCGAAGATATTATGTTTATTTTCTCAGTAAAAATATAAAGAAAAATAGAAGTGACTATGAATATAGTTCCACCATAATCTAAAATATTTGCATGATGCATCAATTCCCTTAAAGCTTTTACTTATGCAACTCTGGAAACAAAACTAAAGCCCAGTGTGCTGGCTAGACATATCATGACTTTAGAAAACGTAGTTCTATTCTAATTGCAGTCATACAAACAATAGTTACTATGGACATATCTTAATGAAGCTGCAACGATAGTGAGATTTCTACATATTCCCAGCATGTCTGATAAATCTATCATCCTATATAGGTATATTGATGCAATTGTTGTTGGCAATGGTACTATAAAAGAAATAAATTATGTTATTTAGATTTGGTACAAGAGCAAGTTCTCTTGTTAAATTACTTTATCATCCATCTATAAATTCATTAGACAGTCTGCCTTACAACATTTTTCACTTTTGTTAATGGATATTAATTTGGAGATCTGACACAAATCATAATCTAGAATCCAGGAGAAAAAGCTCAGTTTTTAGCACCATGAAGATGGCTTAAGCCTCTTTCAAAAATTAAAAACAACTAGGGTTGAATGGTCCAAAGAAACAAAAAAGAGATTATATTATAAAATGTACAAAAGGTTCACACATGAATTATGGCTAATATACACACAAGTTATCTTTTGTCTTTTTAGCAATAAATTCTTCATAACACATTGGCTAGTACATATCTATCTGCACTAGCCTATTCTGCTTACACATTTGATTTTATATGAAATAAGAATTTGGAAAGCATCAGTTCAAGTGCCATTCCAACAGCCTACAAATCTCAACATACTACCTGTGCACATGATACTATGTCCATTAGTTAAAAAACAAAAATCTATGATGTTGAAAGAAATAGGAAAAAGAAGAAAACAATAAACACAGAAGGCAATAGCTGCAATATTCACTTGCAAATTGGATATATATTTATATGGTAAGTTGTATCCACATACATAGAGACAAGATCAAGGCATTAAGTGGTTTCTTATAGCAAAATACGATGTACATATTCGCAAAAAGACTTAATACATGTTGTAATAGTCAATAGGCTATGATGCTTAATTACAAAAGAGATTGCTCAGTAATTGCACAAAAAAACAGATTGACAGTCATGCTATTTGCTGATTGCATATAGAGCAAAATGCATTTGACATTTGTTAGGATTGTGTATCCAACTCTGAATAGTCAAACAACTGCTGCAGCCAGATTACCACCAGCTAACTGCAGATGCATTTCCAAATAAGATCAGCTGATAGCCACACAAAAAAACAAAAAACATTTCAGCAGTGATGAAATTTGGCTTTTATGTAGAGAGCAAAAAACTGGACATATTTCTTAGTGCTTTCTGCCAAATTTCTATAGTGTCTGTACTAGTCCTGCAATCGAATTTCTGTTAGTATGTTGTCCATTGTCATTGAGAAATATCCCTTTCTTTCAAATGTACGTAGCAACCGTAAAGTCAAGGAAACACCTGCTCTATATTCCTGATAACTAATTCCAGAAAGTGCTGGGAAAGTCTCCTCAAGTAGTGGTTTTCTCAAAATACAATCAACCGCTATGTTGTCTTTCTCAAGTATACACTGCAAACAATGCTCATAGCTGAATGTTGTATTTGCTTGGCAATTTACACAAAATCACAGACCATTGTGATCAAGGCATGTTCCTGTCACCAGCTGGTGACACTTGCTACAAAAAGGTGCAAAAGGTGGTGCATATGTATTCTTTGCTCTCAGAACACCATGAACCTGCAACATGAAATATGTTATTGTAATTTTCTATTGCAATGCAAGGCTATCACTGAACTAGTGAGCGCAGGATATTGTTTTCAAGAAGTAGTTCATTGATTGTTAGAATATATGCATACATACCTGGATGTTTAAGCGCACAAGAAGCTGTAGTTGTTCTTTTGCACATTCATCGTTTAACAACTCAACATAAGTCAACATTCCAGAACGTAGAGTGCGTGATCCCCTAGGTCCATGTCGAACAATGTTCTTGAACAAGAACATTGGAATGCATTGAGTAGCTAGTTTTGCTTGTGTTTCCAAAAACAATCTTTGAAGCCTTCATTTAGTTGTAGCTGCAATAAGAAGAGTGAATAGATCTTATTGATCTATATGCAACATGAGAAGTTTTTTAGCCAATGTAAACACTATGTATCAGGCACTGAGTTCTTTCAAAACAATGAAAGAACAACACAGGCAAGCAAAACAGACAATGCTTACTATTGCAATGTTGTCCATTGCTTCTCCATCTTTTATGTATAAGAGGAAGTGGTTTCTAATATCTTCACATCTTGTGACAATTGCAGAAACACTGCCAACAGAATAAGCATTTTTTTATTCTACTAAGCCCTATATATTGACACTCAGTGCTAATCTTCTTTCTTTGCAAACTGTAGGTATGGTCTCAACGCTGCTATTTGGAGTGATTTGCAAACAGTATTCTGAGTCTCCTCTCTCATATGTTGTTTTTCGCTTGAGCAGAAAGTCTATTATTCCAACACCTGAGCCAACTTGAAACTGAGACCGATACACCGGTATGAGATTGTTACCAATATTCATGGTGATGGTTAACTGACCATCTCTATCAACCAAATCAGCGTGTATCAATTGTGCCTTGCAGGGTGAATGTGGATCCTTGCTACAGCCTGGCCCGTACACAGACAAGATGTCACCCTCAAACATGTTTGTGTAACTTTGTTGTGAGAAGTCAATTACTGAACATGGTTGTTGTGCAATAAGCTTAAGACTGCGAAAGTCAATTGTAAAAGAAATAAGAAAACTAGAAGACATGGGTTGCGAAGAAGACATTGCATAATTGACATCTCCAAGTATTTGTTTCAAATAGTTATATTAAAAAGAACAGTACCGCTTCTCCCTATTTTGACTGTTAGCATGCAACTCAGCATCTTCAGCAGAGACAAAAGCAAGATATACGCTGTTCATTTTATGGAAAAAAGAAGTTTGTTAACATGCCAAATAGAAAAATCTCGCTCAGGCTAGTATTTTTGCACAGAAACATAGTACTTTTGTGTGTTTAGGTGCATTCTAGATTTCTTCATGCAATGCAACATCTTCACCAAATGTTATTACAGATTTTGCACTATTGATTTGAAGTCAAAAAAGAGACTGAATATAACATATATATTATATATAATGGATGACAAAAGTAGTGTGAAATGTCCATAGAATGTTTAACTAAAGTCAATAGAACAGTTGATTCAACTCAATCTTTCTGGAGAAAGCACACTACCGAATTTGTTGAGCTGTATTTTCATTGTTTGCATGTAAATCAGCAGCTTCAGCACTAGCAAAAACAGAATTTGCACTGTTGGTTGCAAGCAACAAGAATTTGGTTAAACAAGGCATATAGAAAATGGAAAAAACAGTCTGAAACATGATTGTATTAAAAAGATAAGTAGTCCCACTTGTCTCTATTTTGACTATCAACATGCAACTTAACATCTCCAGCATAAATAGAATGTGCACTATTCATCCCATGTGCAAAAAGTAATTTTGTTCATACAACATATAGAAAAATCAAAATGTTCAAAAAAAATTATGAGAACAATTGGCTCAAGCTAGTCTTTTTTGGGAAAAAGCATAATACTTTGTTTGTTGAGGTGTATTCTGGCTTTCTTCATGCAATCCAGCATGTCCATCAGATGTTGGAATAGATTGTGCACTATTGGTTTCAAATCAACAAAGAATCTAATTATAACATATCTATATGCTGAATGACAAAAAGCAATCTGAAATATGCATAAACATGTTAAAAAAATAATAATTGAACAGTTTATTGAAATTAACATTGTTGCATAAAAGCACAATACTTTATTTGTTCAGGTGTATTTTCACTGTCCAGATGTAAGCTAGCAGCTTCAGCAACAACAAAAATAGAATTTTCACTGTTGGTTGTAAGCAAGAAGAATTTTGTTAAGAGAGAATATATAAAAATGGCAAAAGCATTCTCAAATATGAATGACAACATTTAAAAATGTTCAACAAAAAAATTGATTAAAGCTAATCGTTTTTGGGCAGAAGCATAGCACTCTGTTTGTTCAGTTTCATTGTCAGCATTAGTAGCAACACCCAAAGGCAAAATTGCCTTTGATTCTTGCATCTCATCTAAAATCAAGTCCATCTACAAGACATTGTACCAATGATTACTAAACATGGGAAAAAATCTATATAAGCTACGCTTTGCAACAAAACAGTAAAAGTATGTTTTCATATCTAAATTGAAAATTGAAATGATTTAATTCACTTATCCAACACTACAAGCATTTATGCACCATTAAATCAGCTACAATGTTTTTTTTGCAATAGACAACATTTCCTGTCAATATAAATCTGTCATAGACACTTATTTACGTCAATCTCCTGAATTTATCAAATGTTTGCAGTGTAACCATGTATGCTCACATGCTCACCATATGTTGTCTCTAGAAGAATACCAAACAAATGATGACCTACCAGCCGAATGTACCAATAACAAGAGTTTTGTGTTGTATTGCGTATGGAGCCAGTTTCAACTTTCTGAATTCCATGGTTCGGCTACTTAGCCTATTAGTAAACAAATCCAACAAGGCAATGGGAAAAGAATATGTCTTAGGAAATGGTTAAGGCAATGACAAGCTCAAACAAAAACTTCCATCCCTCTAGATTCAAATACTTCCATGCAACTATATTATAAAGTCACACACAGTCTAGATGGAGCAAAAATTATAATTGTTGATCGTTGATGACTAATAAATCCTCAGGCAAGAGAATGAGAATGTGGCTTAGGAAACAGTTCAGGCAATGACATTTTAGACAGAATATACCTAAATTGACATGAGATATAGGTATTGACACCGACTTATGACAGAAACAATCGTTTCATTCTGCAGAGCATTTGTGTCCATGCAAATTTATTACAATGCAGAGAACAAAGTATGTCTACATAAAGACTCTAACAAAGAGGCCCATAAAAACAAACAAGGCGATGGGAAAAGAATATGTCTTAGCAAATGGTTCAGGCAATGACAAGCCAAAACAAAAACTTCCATCCCTCTGGATTCAAATACTTCCATGCAATTATATTATAAAGTCACACACATTCTAGATGGAGCAAAGATTATAATTGTTGATCGTTAATGACTAATAAATCCTAAGGCAATAGAATGAGAATATGTCTTAGGAAATAGTTCAGGCAATGACATTTTAGACAGAATATACCTAAATTGACATGAGATATAGGTATTGACACCGACTTATGACAGAAACAATCGTTTCATTCTGTAGAGCATTTGAGTCCATGCAAATTTATTACAATGCAGAAAACAAAATATGTCTACATACAGACTCTAACAAAGAGGCCCATAAAAACAAACAAGGCAATGAGAAAAGAATATGTCTTAGGAAATGGTTCAGGCAATGACATTTTAGACAGAATATACCTAAATCGAAATGAGATATAGGTATTGACACCGACTTATTACAATGCAGAGAACAAAGTATGTCTACATACAGAGTCTAACAAAGAGGCGAATAAAAAAAAAGAAGGCAATGGAAAAGAAAATGTTACTTCTCTCTCACTCCCTGTGTAACAGACTAAAAAACATGGCTAAACCTCAACTTGAAAGACCAGTTTCTAAAAAAAAGTAAGCCACAGTAGTAATAAAAACCAACTCTGAGTATGTTTGAGCTTTTCCAACGCTCGCGACAGGAAAAATCCCGCCACATGTGGCAGAGGCAAGGGTTTCTGCAACTGGTGGAAATATAGGCCGTCTATTTTTTAACAATCCACCTTAGACTAGGCACAATAAAAGTCAAGCCAAGGTTGTTGGGCGTGAATACATAAAATATAAACGAATTTGCCGAAGATAGGGATTTTTAAGCCGATTTGACAGCATCTACCACCAAGCTTAAGCAATGCCCTAGTAATAAAAGCGAATTCTGAGTACGTTTGAGCTTTTCCGAAGCCCGCAACAACAAAAATTCAGCCACATGCAACAGATGCAAGGGCTTATGAGCGTGAATACAGGAAACGAATTTGCCAAAACTCAGAAATTTTAAGCCTCAAGCAATTGAACATGCACATACCTAGACAATGCCTCACCACTGCTCGAACAACGCTGAACAACGTATTTGCCCAAATCGCAACAAATTTTAGCTTCTGCTACAAAAACTCGTCCCCGCAAACCACCATTTACACTAGGCAACCGACAACAAAACCAACAAAGAAGAATAACAAGATAACTACCAGTCCCCCTTAAATAACAAACTCTCCAGCACACACAGCAAAAACTCGCATTAAACGCCATCACTGCTTCAATAATTAGCCAAATGCACGAAAACTTAATTCGCCGGAAAACCCTCATTACAGCTCCTGGTCGGCATGGTAGAAGGAAGTCATCTTACAGGTCACGGCTAGAACATGAGACCTCATCGCTTCAATGCAACTCTCACACAGTACACTTCCCACGTATAACCTAGCTAGGGAACAGACAAAACATCAGTACTACATGCCTTCAAACTTAATATCCAGCATAATGCCCAGACATGCGGCCACCACGAGCAGGTCTGAGAAGAATGCTCGCACTACGAGCAGGTATGGGATCCAAAAACCAACGCAGGAAATTCATTAAAAAAAATTATTTTTATTACATTGTAAACAAATTAACCAAAACAAGTTATGTAATAATTGATATAAAATTATTTTATTAAAATTTCTATTTAAATTTTAGGACAGGTGTAAAATTCTGGAATTTTTTAATTTTAAATTCCAAAAATAAAGCCATCTCCTGCAGGGATTTATGTCTTTTCAGACATTTCCTTCACCAATCAAAAAATCAATTTTTCATTTTTCAAAAATTAAAATAAATCATTTTTATTTTATAAAAAATCAAATTAATACTTTTTTATTGAAACATTATGAATTGCAAAAAATTTACAAACTAATGCAAGTCAAAGGCCTTTGACTTTCCAACGAAAAGTATATCCCTGCCTTAGCAAAGGCTAATAAATGGAAAGAATTAACAAATACATATTATATATAGGGGGGACTATAAATGGGAAGAATTAACAAATACACATTATATATGTGTGTGGGACGTAGGGTAAGTATTATTTTTGGAAGGCATAAATATATTAAAAACTACAAGCTTACTTTTTAAAAAGTAAATGGTAATTGACATAATGGAATGAAGTTAGTTCATTCATAAAACATTTATAATATGTTTTCAATTTTGATATTATTATATTCCTTAATTATTGGAGCAATCTTCAAGGATGGGACTCCTTTTTATGTTTTGAAGATTTGGTTATCGTTTTAAGAAAACGGGGGCAGGCTGCATTAAAAAGGGGACGGATTCTCCAACGAGGAGAAAATCCCTTTTTCTTTGGAATGTTGTCTATTCCTATGCAGCGTTCAAATTTGAACTCTTCTTGGTTCTTTCAAGGGTTCTATCATTTCCTAAAAGTGTAAAGTTAAAATTGCCTTTTAAAAAAAATTAAAATTTGAATTTTACTTTTCCAATAGAAAGGACATAATTTATATCAACATTTTAAAAGAAGGGCAACATTTGAAATTATCCATCCATATAAATTTCAATTTCTATGTTGAAATTCTTATCCTATAAAATTCGACTCGTCATTCAAAATATTGGAAATATCATAAATTATAATCATTCACTCACTCATGTCACATACGCACTACTTAGCTTTGCAAGGTGACGAGTGATGACTAACGACTACGAGGTACTAACCACTAGGATTTGACTCTCAATCTTGAATCACTTCAAGATGAGATCTAAGTTGTGACAATGTGTCAATGACTATGGATGTAACAATAGAGAACCACTACTAGGCCAAAACGAGGCCGAAACATTGTGCTTACTACCTATGTGAACCTGGCTACCAATGTCGACTCGTTTTTCGTCAAAATGAGATTCAAATTGTCGCTTTGACAAGTCCTCCTCTACAAGACTTCATTTCTTGCATGAATGTCACAGACTCACAACAACTCTAAACAACACTCAATGGCATGCAACTACAAATAATGGCATGCAACTAGAACCGCAAACCAAGCAGGGGTTGATTTATGCATTGATATAGATAGGTGGCACTAGGCACACAATATGGAGAAACAATGAGTAACTAGAAAAGAAATTTGGACCAAAGTACCACAATGGTTATTAATAAAATTTTAAAAAACAATTTTTGACTCACGAATTGTCTTCAATTTGATGGGTGGCATGATCATGATCATGTAATCTCCCTCCGTCCTTCCAAACATATGTGGTTTCTCACCACATTTTTCTTCGACACTCGCCACCAAAATACATATAAAAATTACATGTCTTTACGTGCTCTTTCATTTAAATACTCATCGCATAGTCATAACTAAGGATTATTATGCATTCACATCCTCACCTTATAATATCAATTGGGTCAAGGCGCAGAGACAACCATAAATTCTCAAATGTGTCAAGAGGCAAAGAGTAAGAGACAACTATAAGTAAGTCTTATATTAAATTTACCATATAAGTATTTAATTGGCACTATCATCTGAGATTTGACACGTTGGATTGTTGTGATCTTCTTATCACTCCTTACCAATGTGATTGTAAGGATTATTTGATGGTGAAGTCCATAATTTTAAGTCTTCTTCCTCATTCTCATGCCTTTTGGTAAGACAATAAGGAGGGAAGTGGCCCACATCGGCATGGAAAACGGTTTCGACATAGAGGTACATATACATTAATTCTTTCATTAAATAACTTAAATTTCATTCCAGTGACTACGAATTCACTGAATCGTGGATTGGTAAAAAACACATCAAATTTTAGAGCCTCAAGCTCTTAATTACTCATGTATCTAGAATTTTCGCAAATCGAGCCATTAACAAACATCTTTTGTTGTTATGGTTCAATTTAAAAGGTAGATTGTCGAGATTCAAACATGTAGCGAGCTGCAAGGCTCCAGTTGACTTAGGCTTGATTCCATTTCCCCTCCATCCCAGACCTGTATGTTGTTGCGACAAGTGTTGAACAACAAAATTTGATGTCCAGGCCCCTATGATGCTAGCGTTGCTAACTTGCTTGGCATGGAGGATTTTTTTTTATTCTTTTTTTTAGCTATGTATTATTTTTTCTTAGGCGGCTAATGTCCATCATTCTTACATCTCTCAAGCTTGGATGGTTTCCCTCTCTCCGGTTTGAATTAAGGTTTTGGTTGGTTTGATATGTATATTTTGGTTGTAGGTTTATTATAGCCTCATTTTGCTTAGTGGCTTCTTTTTGTACATAATTAACAATAAGTAATTTTCTCATGGTTCTAGTTTTATTTTAAGACTATATCTAGTTACAACATCTTGCACTATGCTCTATGCATAAGATCAAGCAGATGCCCCAATATGGTTATTGCATAGTCTAAGTAGTTTTTCTATATAATGAAGTGTGGTCTAACCCAGAAAAATACAACAAAATAGTTGTTATTTCAATGAACTGTAAAATTAATGTTATATATATGTCAAATTAATGTGTTCAAATTCAGTTTTATTGAAAAGATACCATTTTATCATGTAGATATTAAAGAGTGCGCAATTGTTTAAGATTGTAAAAGTTTGGATGGGCAATATTTGTTTTTTGCATTTTTAGAGGAGAAGTGTTTAATTAATTTATACTTGTCAATTGAAGTACAATTATTTAAATTGCCCTTCATCTCTCAAGGGCTCCAAGAACAAATACCCTTCCAATAAAAATTAAGACCCACCCTTCAAATTTGATCATTGTTCCTATGTTTAAAATCCAAAGAAGCACAATCTCCAATATTGGAAGTGGAAATCCATTTTTAAAAGGGAGGTACCGATTTCTTTGAGTTTGTTTTTTTTAATCATGGGAAAAGTAACCTCTCAAGAGTATATCCAACAGTTCACAAACTAGATATACCAGTAACTTGTGATTCGGTATGAGTTCTAAAAATCAAAGCCTTTTGATGATTGTTTCTTTGTTTATATAGACTATAGGACCAGACCCATTGGGGTACGGTGTGGATGTTATATGAGTGAATGCATTGAATTGGAGGGAAAAGACTCGAGGAAAAAGTTTAACCCCGATCTTCTTTCTTTTTTTATATTTTTTTCTCTTTGGTTATTTTGCATTTGAAGGAGAGAGGAAAGCTCCAATAGAACTCAATCCCAATTTTTTTATTGATTTTATTTTATTAACGGTGTGTTAAATGGGCACGGGACAGCTCGAGTAGAGCATGATCCCAGCCTTCCGACCGATTGTTCTAATATATATATATATTAAAGCTGTTTTTCTGCATGTGGTTGAGAAGGGCGACCTCTAGAGGAAAGCTGAGCCCTTTTTACATTCTTCTGTGCTACCCTTTTCGCATTTATTTATGGACAGATTTGTTTGATTAGCAAATCCCCGCAATATTTGACAGAGCCCACGTTCTGGATTAGCGATCTCTATTTATTTTTATTTAATAGAGTTGCAATTTTTAATGGATAGAATTTGTATTGAATAGAGTCACAGTTTTGAGGAACGATCTCTGCATTTATTGATGGATAGAGTTGTTTGGGACAGAATTTTCATTATGATCCCCGCTTATATATTTTTTATAATAGCGATCTCATCAATTGCATTATATTATTTAATGAACTCCTCCTTTCCAATCGTATCTCGAAACAGAGATAGCGATCTCAACATTTGCATTATATTGTTTAATGAACTCCTTTTTGTCGATCATATCTCGAGCCAGAGATATCGATCTCAGCTTTTGCATTATATTATTTGTTAAACTCCTTCTTGCCCGATTGTATCTCTGAATATAGACAATGATCTTTGTGATTATATTGCAATATATGATAAAGCCTCTGCATATTATAATCATATTGCATTTAGATCAGGGGAAAGGACGGCTCCAGGAGCCCGATCCCAAACCCTTGCTACTTGTGTATTTCTTTCTATCATCCAATTTGAGGGGACGAGGCAACTCGAAGAAGAGAGCTCGGTCCCTATTTATCGGTTCATACCCTCTTTACACTCCGAGCGATATACTGTAATTTAAATAGAAGGGAATGGCCCCAAAACGGGGAAGTCTGTGCCTAATCTTTGGTTTGTAAATATATTAGATACATGTATGAATCAATATAGTATGCATTAAGACAGAGTGAAGGGCGGCTCTTTATAGAGTGCGGTCCCCATTTCTTATCTTATTGTGATGTATATTTTGTTATAAATGAAGGAAAAGGGGTGTGGCTCTCAATAGAGCACATCCCCTGTTCAATCGTTGTATTTGCTTAAAAGGTTGATGTGAACGAATTAGTAGCCACTTTATATTTCGAACTAGGAACTGAGATATATGATGGTAGGTAACTGTCTAGTTTTAAATATTAAAGGATGAAGTCTAAAGTGTTGGGTATGTATAAAGCAAGTGAGTAATATTATAGTGGGGTTTAAATTGTCAGAGAGTGGTTGAAAATTCGTCCAAAAGAGGGCATGGATCCACGGGGGTTCACTAGTGAGGCAATATCATATCACGTCCATTCATATTGGGGTGTTGAATACTCTTAAAAACCATAAAAATATATTGCCCTGTATTAAGAGGTCAAGGGGGTTTTTAATTTGACACAGTAATATAAATATTTGGGGTTATTTTATTTGGGAGTGTTGATGAATAACCTCCAAATTGTGGGATGGATTAATACGTCCAAATCACGGGCTCACTTCATACCCACCTGAAACTTAAAGACCTTCCATTTTTATTTGATATTGCTTACGATCCTAAGTTTTTCATAAATTTGATAATAGTGTACCAATAATAATATTGATGGAAGTCTCTTTGGATTATTGGCCTTGAGCAATCCTCATTTTATAGCTTATTTAGGCTTGGTTTGAATTGATGTTATATTGTTTTTCATCTTTAAGTCAAGAGATGTAGTTAAATGGGATTTTGAGACATGACCAATTGTATTGTATTTTTTGTAGACATTTAACTAAAAGATTTAAATCTTCATTTTTTAGGTTGGGGTAACGGGGGCTTCACTAGAAGGAAATATAATATCACGTTCATTCATATTGCGGTATTAAATATTTATGAAAACCTAAAAATTATATTGCTTTTATATTAAGGGGCAAATGATTTTTTTATTTAATGTAACAATACAAAAATACTTTAGGGTCTTTTTTATATGGGCGGGTGACAAATATCCGCCAAATGGAGATGGCGGGATCACGACCGGATGAGAAATCGGGTTGAGGCACTGCGCAGGCTTACTAGTACGTAGGAAAATCGCGTCTTGAGGCATGCTTGAGGCTAGGGGTTTCATGGTGAAGTGGGTTTCCAGTTAATCATAGTCGAGAAATAGTGGTCATTGACAGACAATTGTTACCAATAGTACTCAGTGAGTTGTTACCAATAGCCTTGGGAGGCTCTAAGCCTCCAACGCCTGTTATATGCCCTCGATAGGCCTTGGGGGCTTAAATACCCAACCACTCGTGCCTATTACAGGGCTCGGGAGGTTTAGTCAACCTCCTAGAGATTGTTACAGGCCCTGGGGGCTTAGATACCTAGCCCACAACAGGCTTAGTTAGCGATTGGGGAACTACAACATGCAATCTAAATGTTGTACTATGTGCATTGGCTCTAGTGACATACAAGAAGTGATATCCTATCTCTTCATTAGACCATTAGATGCTGCAAATCATAATGATATGTGGTTGAGTAATTGCATTGTGGGTGAAGTAATGTGCATCCACAATATACATCAAAAGAAGCAAGGTGCATTGTAAAATGCATGTGGGGTCATAAGAGGGCTATCATATAAATATACTAGGTAGAAATATAAAGGGGTATAAAAAATGTTAATAAAAAAATTGGTACATACAATATCTAGTGAAAATAAGGATTTTTTTTTTAAATTGGGAAGACATATTGGAAGGGGGTTAAAAAAAATGATTTTGGAAGGTATTTTCCAATATTTAGTGAAATTATGGATATTGTTTCATATGCCACGAACGAACGTGCTATGATAGCGGTTTATTCAGTGAAGTCTTCGTGGTTGGGGTTTAGGTGGGCATTGAGATTCAATTAAACCTTGCTCCATGGAAACCAAGAAAAGTGAGATCAATCTTTATTGGCTTACTGAAACCAAGAAAAGTTAGAATAATGTTTCTTGACTAATTATTTCTTTCAACTTTTTGTATTCTTCTTTAATATTTTCACATTTCCAGTTAGGAATAGTTGTTAGATTGAGTTATATTTGGCACATTCATAATTGTAAATTCAATTCTTATATGAAAGGCATCTGTCTTAATATTGTATTGGAATTAACATGAACATAGGCGAAAATCTAAATCCTTATTTACATACCCTATTGTTATCGTTACCATGAAATGGTATCATATAAGTCTCACCATCTGTGTATCTTTATAATTATTGCATACTTGAAACCTAACAATGGATATTTTTCCCTATCCTTTAAAGATTAAAAAACTAGATATAACCCAAGAAAATGTAACTAAATGTTGTTAATTCCCGTGATTGCAAGAATAAATGTAGAGGAAGTGGAGGCAATTCATTGGATCTTGTGAATGACCCAAATCCAAGCTATGCACATGATCATATAGTGTTATTGAAAAGTAAAAAGAATTTTTCTATGTTCATTTGGGTTCAAACATTAGTTATGTTTGTTTTGATGGGAAGGTAGGGGCGTCCATCCAAAAAAGGGTTTCAATTTTGCATTTTTATGGAGTTTAATTTATTAAGCTTATAGAAAACATGAGTTCTCTATGGCTATATTCATATTTACATGATATCAAATTGGTAGATTGACAAGTTGTGGTGTGAAACATTTGTAATTCTCATCTTTCTAAGCATTGCACTAACAATTGGACTATCGGTATTTTACATTCTTTCTTATGTTGATATCTTGACTAGGTTGTGTTTTACACATTTTACCTTCACCGATACTATTTCTTTGGGTGTTCCACTATCCAATGCTACAAATTGATCAGTCACCCCTGCAATCATAATGGGATCATTATTAAAATTGTACTATTATTTTATTTCGCATCTTGTTTTCTTATACTAAGATGTGTTAGGGCTCCTATTTGTTACAACTTGATAATATGACATAAAGGGGGTGCTAAAAATGGGTTGATAAAAATGGATACCTACAATCTCTGGTAAAACTAGGGGTTTTCTTAATTGGAAAGACATATTGGGAGGGGGGTTCAACAATACAATTTTAGGATGTGTTTTCCAATATTTATTGAAATTATGGATATTTTTTAATATCATGCGAATGATCGTGCTATGTAACAAGTTCAGTGAGTGAACCCCCCATGCATGGATCTAGGATACAATTCAAGTGAATCTTTGTAAAAAGATTGTCTTGATTTCCTAACTCTAGTGGTAGAAATGGTAGAAATGTACACCGAACAGAAAGCCAAATGATTGAGAAGAAAGTTGCAATCAAACCTTCAGTCGCCCAAGTCTAATAAACCAGATAAGTATTCTCCTTGTATTATTTTAAAGTTTATAAATACATATTTGTTCATTATGAGTTCCTGGTTAGCCAATGTTCGCCTATATGTGCAGATATTATGATGTGTTGATTGTAATAATAAGCGGGAGAATACTTATATCTAGTTGGATAAGGAAAGTAGCATAATGTATATGTGTGAATTACTTTTTAAGATTATGTACAGATGTATTCAATTACACGATGCCATTCATAGGAGTGGATGACTTAAGTTATTACTCTTTTAAAGGACTAAGTTAATGATTATCAATTGTTAGGAGAATGGTTACCTTATATGTTTGCTTGATATGTATTATAATGTGTTGTTTCATTGTTATCGTCCATTGTGAAAGGCATATGAAGGTGATTCAATTGCATGTTGATGGCTACTAATGACCATAGGAAGACGAAGGGTAATGTTATGTTATTGTGCATCTGCAATTAGGCAGTTGCTATTAAATACCTCATTATAATGTGTGATGGATATTGTTACCTCATAATGTTCCAATTAGATACAATTTATATTGCTTAATTATTGTCTTCCATGTTGAATAATGTATGCAATGGTGTGAAGACCTTGGAAACATGTAACCGATGATTATGATTTAAATGAGAAGATCATTTAACATATGGGTTGTTGGATGTAAGGAAAAATTTTGCACCCCATTTCCTCAAAATACTACTGAGGATAACAGGTGTGCTACAAAACCAGATCTTTATGCTTCGATTTCTATTTGATATATTCAACAATATAATAAATTACATTTTATGCACACATTCAGAATAAGTGTTTGTGTAATACAAGGAGAGTTTTAAAGATCCGTGTTTTTCTTAAAGTATAGAAACATTGACAAATTTTACTAATTATCAAATCTCCAACCATAGAATGTTTGGCAATATTTTTTTTTTAAACTAAAATTTTCAAGGGTTTTATATAATTTTTGGATAATTTTGGCAATTTTTAAAGTAAAAATTTATAATCCTATAGAATTTAGGGGAATCATATTGGTAAAAAATGGACAATGGTGATTACTTTTTGGGAAAAAAAGCCTCGAAAATTAGTCCATGGGCAAAATTGCGCCCCTATATGAGTGGATGCATTGAATGTTATATGAGTGGATGCATTGAATTGGAGGGAAAAGTTTAACCACGATCTTCTTTCTTTGTTTGTATTTTTTTCTCTTTGGTTATTTTGCATTTGAAGGAGAGAGGAAAGCTCCAATAGAGCTCAATCCCAATTTTTTTATTCATTTTATTTTATTAACGGTGTGTTAAATGGGCACGGGACAGCTCGAGTAGAGCATGATCCCAGCCCTCCGACCGATTGTTCTAATATATATATATTAAAGCTGTTTTTCTGCATGTGGTTGAGAAGGGCGACCTCTAGTATCTCTGAATATAGACAATGATCTTTGTGATTACATTGCAATATATGATAAAGCCTCTGCCTATTATAATCATATTGCATTTAGATCTGGGGAAAGGACGGCTCCAGGAGCCCGATCCCAAACCCTTGCTACTTGTGTATTTCTTTCTATCATCCAATTTGAGGGGGCGAGGCAACTCGAAGAAGAGAGCTCGGTCCCTATTTATCAGTTCATACCCTCTTTACACTCCGAGCGATATACTGTAATTTAAATACAAGGGAATGGCCCCAAAACGGGGAAGTCTGTGCCTAATCTTTGGTTTGTTAATATATTAGATACATGTATGAATCAATATAGTATGCATTAATACAGAGTGAAGGGCGGCTCTTTATAGAGTGCGGTCCCCATTTCTTATCTTATTGTGATGTATATTTTGTTATAAATGAAGGAAAAGGGGTGTGGCTCTCAATAGAGCACATCCCCCGTTCAATCGTTGTATTTGCTTAAAAGGTTGATGTGAACTAATTAGTAGCCACTTTATATTTCGAACTAGGAACTGACATATATGATGGTAGGTAACTGTCTAGTTTTAAATATTAAAGGATGAAGTCTAAAGTGTTGGGTATGTATAAAGCAAGTGAGTAATATTATAGTGGGGTTTAAACTGTCAAAGAGTGGTTGAAAACTCGTCCAAAAGAGGGCATGGATCCACGGGGGTTCACTAGTGAGGCAATATCATATCACGTCCATTCATATTGGGGTGTTGAATACTCTTAAAAACCACAAAAATATATTACCCTGTATTAAGAGGTCAAGGGGGTTTTTAATTTGACACAGTAATATAAATATTTGGGGTTATTTTATTTGGAAGTGTTGATGAATAACCTCCAAATTGTGAGATGGATTAATACGTCCAAATCACGGGCTCACTTCATACCCATTTGAAACTTAAAGACCTTCCATTTTTATTTGATATTGCTTACGATTCTAAGTTTTTCATAAATTTGATAATAGTGTACCAATGATAATATCAATGGAAGTCTTTTTGGATTATTGGCCTTGAGCAATCCTCATTTTATAGCTTATTTAGGCTTGGTTTGAATTGATGTTATATTGTTTTTCATCTTTAAGTTAAGAGATGTAGTTAAATGGGATTTTGAAACATGACCAATTGTATTGTATTTTTTGTAGGCATTTAACTAAAAGATTTAAATCTTCATTTTTTAGGTTGGGGTAACGGGGGTTTCACTAGAAGGAAATATAATATCACGTTCATTCATATTGCGGTATTAAATATTCATGAAAACCTAAAAATTATATTGCTTATATATTAAGGGGCAAAGAGTTTTTTTATTTAATGTAACAACACAAAAATACTTTGAGATCTTTTTTATATGGGCGGGGTGACAAATATCGGCCAAATGGAGATGGAGGGATCACGACCAGATGAGAAATCGGGTTGAGGCAAGGCTCAGGCTTACCAGTACGCAGAGAAATCGCGTCTTGATGCATGCTTGAGGCTAGGGGTTTCGTGGTGAAGTGGGTTTCCAGTTGATCATAGTCGAGAGATAGTGGTCATTGACAGACAATTGTTACCAATAGCACTTAGCGAGTTGTTACCAATAGCCTTGGGAGGATCTAAGCCTCGAGCGCCTGTTATAGACCCTCGATAGGCCTTGGGCGCTTAAATACCCAACCACTCGTTCCTATTACAGGGCTCGGGAGGTTTAGTCAACCTCCTAGAGCTTGTTACAGGCCCTGGGGGCTTGGATACCTAGCCCACAACAGGCTTAGTTAGCGACTGGGGAACTACAACATGCAATCTAAATGTTGTACTATGTGCATTGGCTCTAGTGACATACAAGAAGTGATATCCTATCTCTTCATTAGACCATTAGATGTTGCAAATCATAATGATATGTGGTTGAGTAATTGCATTGTAGGTGAAATCATGTGCATCCACAATATACATCGAAAGAAGTAAGGTGCATTGTAGAATGCATGTGGGGTCATAAGAGGGGTATCATATCAATATACTAGGTAGAAATATAAAGGGGTATAAAAAATGTTAATGAAAAAATTGGTACATACAATATCTAGTGAAAATAAAGGCTTTTTTTAAATTGGGAAGACATATTGGGAGGGGGTTAAAAAAAATGATTTTGGAAGGTATTTTCCAATATTTAGTGAAATTATGGATATTGTTTCATATGCCACAAACGAACGTGCTATGATAGCGGTTTATTGAGTGAAGCCTTCGTGGTTGGGGTTTAGGTGGGCATTGAGATTCAATTAAACCTTGCTCCATGGAAACAAAGAAAAGTGAGATCAATCTTTATTGGCTTACTGAAACCAAGAAAAGTTAGAATAATGTTTCTTGACTAATTATTTCTTTCAACTTTTTGTATTCTTCTTTAATATTTTCACATTTCCAGTTAGGAATAGTTGTTAGATTGAGTTATATTTGGCACATTCATAATTGTAAATTCAATTTTTATGTGAAAGACATATGTCTTAATATTGTATTGGAATTAACATGAACATAGGCGAAAATCTAAATCCTTATTTACATACCCTATTGTTATCGTTACCATGAAATGGTATCATATAAGTCTCACCATCTGTGTATCTTTATAATTATTGCATGCTTGAAACCTAACAATGGATATTTTTCCCTATCCTTTAAAGATTAAAAAACTAGATATAACCCAAGAAAATGTAACTAAATGTTGTTAATTCCCGTGATTGCAAGAATAAATGTAGAGGAAGTGGAGGCAATTCATTGGATCTTGTGAATGACCCAAATCCAAGCTATGCATATGATCATGTAGTGTTATTGAAAAGTAAAAGGAATTTTTCTATGTTCATTTGGGTTCAAACATCA
Organism: Larix kaempferi; assembly: GCA_027924585.1. Classification (NCBI taxonomy): domain Eukaryota; kingdom Viridiplantae; phylum Streptophyta; class Pinopsida; order Pinales; family Pinaceae; genus Larix; species Larix kaempferi. The sequence continues at coordinate 6,839,365 of BSBM01000748.1, forward strand.
GTTATGTTTGTTTTGATGGGAAGGTAGGGGCGTCCATCCAAAAAAGAGTTTCAATTTTGCATTTTTATGCAGTTTAATTTATTAAGCTTAAAAAAAACATGAGTTCTCTATGGCTATATTCGTATTTACATGATATCAAATTGGTAGATTGGCAGGTTGTGGTGTGAAACATTTGTAATTCTCATCTTTCTAAGCATTGCACTAACAATTGGACTAACGGTCTTTTACATTCTTTCTTATGTTGATCTCTTGACTAGGTTGTGTTTTACACATTTTACCTTTCACTGATACTATTTCTTTGGGTGTTCCACTATCCAATGCTACAAATTGATCAGTCACTCCTGCAATCCTAATGAGATCATTATTAGAATTGTACTATTATTTTATTTAGCATCTTGTTTTCTTATACTAAGATGTGTTAGGGCTCCTATTTGTTACAATTTGATAATATGACATAAAGGGGGTGTTAAAAATAGGTTGATAAAAATGGATACCTACAATCTTTGGTGAAACTAGGGGTTTTCTTAATTGGAAAGACATATTGGGAGGGGGGTTCAACAATACAATTTTAGGATGTGTTTTCCAATATTTAGTGAAATTAAGGGTATTCTTTAATATCATGCGAACAATCGTGCTATGTAACAAGTTCAGTGAGTGAACCCCTCGTGCATGGATCTAGCATACAATTCAAGTGAATCTTTGTAAAAAGATTCTTAATTTCCTAACTCTAGTGGTTCATCATCCAGCTCAAGGGTGGCCTCTCAATGGTAGAAATGTACACCGGATAGAGAGCCAAATGGTTGAGAGAAAAGTTGCAGTCAAACCTTTAGTCGCCCAAGTCTAATAAACCAGATAAGTATTCTCCTTGTTGTATTATTTTAAAGCTTATAAATACATATTTGTTCATTATGAGTTCCTGGTTAGCCAATGTTCGCCTATATGTGCAAATATTATGATGTGTTGATTGTAATAATAAGCAGGAGAACACTTATATCTAGTTGGATAAGGAAAGTAGCAAAATGTATATGTGTGAATTACTTTTTAAGATTATGTACAGATGTATTCAATTAAACGATGCCATTCATAGGAGTGGATGACTTAAGTGATTACTCTTTTAAAGGACTAAGTTAATGATTATCAATTGTTAGGAGAATGGTTGCCTTATATGTTTGCTTGATACGTATTATGTGTTGTTTCATTGTTATCGTCCATTGTGAAAGGCATATGAAGGTGATTCAATTGCATGTTGATGGCTACTAATGACCATAGGAAGACGATGGGTAATGTTATGTTATTATGCGTCTGCAATTATGCAGTTGATATTAAATACCTCATTATAATGTGTGATGGATATTGTTGCCTCATAATGTTCCAATTAGATACAATTTATATTGCTTAATTATTGTCTTCCATGTTGAATAATGTATGCGATGGTGTGAAGACCATGGAAACATGTAATCGATGATTATGATTTAAATGAGAAGATCATTTAACATATGGGTTGTTGGATGTAAGGAAAAATTTTGCACCCCATTTCCTCAAAATACTACCAAGGATAAAAGGTGTGTTACAAAACCAGATCTTTATGCTTCGATTTCTATTTGATATATTCAACAATATAATAAATTACATTTTATGCACACATTCAGAATAAGTGTTTGTGGAATACAAGGAGAGTTTTAAAGATCCGTGTTTTTCTTAAAGTATAGAAACATTGACAAATTTTACTAATTATCAAATCTCCAACCATAGAATGTTTGGCAATATTTTTTTTTAAATTAAAATTTTCAAGGGTTTTATATAATTTTTGGATAATTTTGGCAATTTGTAAAGTAAAAATTTATAATCCTATGGAACTTAGGGGAATCATATTGGAAAAAAATGGACAATGGCGATTACTTTTTTGGGAAAAAAAGCCTCGAAAATTAACCCATGGGTTAAATTTCGCCTCTAAAATTTTTTTCAATGGAATATTCTGAACCAATGATTGTGAAGCCCAATCGCAATGTGTCATTTTGATCCAATATTGTGAGCTTAAAGAATCAATGACACTTTAATCTATTGTATAAAGAAAAAAAAAACATTGAACAAAGGCTAGTGTTAGTCTAAGGGGGAGGGGATTATAATACTCTACTTCCACCTTTTATTTATATTTGGATACAAATATGTATAACTTCTATTTTGATGACAAGTTATGTTAATGCTTAAAAATAAATATGTGAAAATGCATCCCCAATCACATAAAAAGACTCTTATCAAAGAACAAAAGGCCAAAACTCCAATAACTAGTGACATCCAAACACTAATATTAACAATTCCAAGTATAAGATGTGAATTTGTTTCCAATAAAAGTAACAAATAAAGGTTTAGAGGTACAATGAGGACCATGGATTGACTTAAAATGAAGTGGGATAAATATTTGGAGAGCAAGAGTCTCTCCTTGCAACTTTCTTAAATAAAATATAATCTAATAAGAAAATAAACTTTTCTTTACGCACATGATATTATTTAACCTAGAAAAACGACACATGACCATCATGCAAAGAGGGTTGCTATGATTTGTGATACCCTATCATGCATTTGCAAAGAGGATCTAATTATATTTCTCAACATCACTTAGCTCTTGGATTTAGAAAATTTGGTTTAAAAAATGAATTCACTTTTATTATCATCACTTAGCTATGATGTGACTGCATCTTAAGTGCATGCATTTGCAAGGATACCCCTCAATTTTGCTCAACATCACCTAACTATTATATTTGGGGTATTAAGTGTTAATGATCAATGAGACTCACTTTTACTATTCATCACTTAGGCTCTCATCTTAGGGGTATCCATAGTGACTCTAAATGAAATTCCACTAGGCTTGAATGTCATGGTTTTCTAAAAATGAACATTGGGGAAACTCTTAATTTATATCAATCATAGTGATTCTAAATGATATTCCACTAGGATTATATGTCATGTTTTTTAAAAATTAATGCTAGGGAAACCCTTTTAATTCGTGTCATTATTTGATTCCAACTTGGGAGTGGCAATCTAGTGTAATTGCAAGGAAAAGCATTCCACCTAGTCTATTCCATGTGGTTCCAACTTGGCTCATCTTAGGAGGTATCCATAGCAACTCTAATAACATATAACTCTATGTTTCAATTTTATTGTGATCAATATGTTTACTTTACTGGAATTTAAAAATAATTATGAATGAAATCCCTATTTAAATGGCATGAAATTACAACCAAGCCATTTAAATTGGACCCATATTCTCTATTTGTTATTGTATGTTTTTTTGCCCATATCTCATAGACAGCATCTTGTAAAAATAGGAAGGATGAGAATTAACACACCACTAAATAGAAATTATATTATTAAAAAGGCAGAAATAAATAACGTATCATAAAAATAAATTATAATATTTATATTACTAAAAAGACAAAGCATATAAAACATAAACAAAACTTCCAATAAAAATATAAACTATTTTACCTATTCATTTTTTTTCAACTTAAATGCACTCTTAACAAGATTATATAAACTAACATATACATAAAATGGAATTGATTATTCAATTATGGTATCATTTCATTTATTCTCTAACACCAATATAATACTAAACTCATTCTACAAATATAGAACTTTGCACTTAATTATCCAATTATGGTAACATCTCATTTATTCTATATAATACCATATCTACTCCATAGCCACAAATCCAAAACAATAGTAGATTTTGTACTTAATTTATGTATAGCTAAGATAAGAATTGGCTTGTGAGGTTTTATAAAAAATAATACACAATACCAATATTCTATTTGGTAAAAATTATAGTAATTTTGAAACTCTCATTTCTAAGCTTTTTGAGTATGTAAATACAATTCTAAAACAAATTAAGTAGTTTCTTGCTTTTTTTTCTTAAAGTCCTATAAACCAAAATTGGTTTAAATTGATTAACTATCATCATCAACATCATCATAAAACATAGTTTGGAAACCTCTACCAAAAACAATACACTTTCAATTATTTTTTAAAGAAATTATAGAGAAGTAAATACACCAGATATATTATTAAAAAAACAGGAAATAAATAAAATACATCACATAAATACATTATAATATTCATAATACTAAAAAAGATAAATTATATTATCAAAACAGTCATATCACAAAAATAATATATAATATTTAATTACATAAAAAGCAGAACAAAATTTCCAGTAATTATATAACCATTTTGTTTATCCTGAATACATTTTTAATAAAATTATATATATAAATAAACATAATATTATGTATTTATTATATATAAATAATATACAGAAACATGTAATTGATTATTAAATTATGATATTATTTCATTTATTCTGTAATTGCAAAAATACAACTTTACACTTAATTATCTAAAATCTCACTCATTCTCTTATACCATATATGTACTCCATAGCCACAAATCACAAACTTATTCTAGACCTTCGTATAAAGAAATAGTTTGTAAAAATACACTTTGTCCTTGATTTATGTATAATGATTATAAATTACTTTGTCCTTGATTCATGTATAATGATTTATAAGAAATAGCGGATGAGCTTTTAAAAAAAAATACAATTCGTATTTAATTATTATATAATGAATAATTTGTGAGATTCAACCTTTTTTTTTTGGAAAAATCACAACAAAATTAAATCAAATCATTTCTTCCCCTGGCAACAGATATGTTGGACCACTAACAGAATGTGTTTTGGTTAATATGTTATTATCAAACTATCAGAGCAGAAAGCTGAAACATATAATGCCGACGAATCTACTAGTGGAGTTTTCCCACTGAAAAGAATGAAACGCTTCAAAACATAAATTCAAGTACAATGCACTATGAAGTCCAACAGAATTATGGTAAACCCTTTTATGCCACACAAATTATTAACCCCCTTTTGTGTATTTGAACACTGTGCTTACATGCATTTGAACCCAAGACCTGCACACAGTAGACAGGCTGCTCCAACAAAATGAATTACATGCCCTTTTCATGACAGGTTTTTGGCTGTTTGATCTAAAAGTTCGATGATAGATTGCTCCCAGGTTCCACCACTTTCAACTAACATGATACGCTAATAATAAAGTTTGATATACATGACACTAAAACACATGATTTATGATGATTGTGTTGCAGTTTATGTTCCTGGTGATTACAGTTTATGTTCTCGGTGATATTAAAAAAATTTAAGAATTTGTCCCTATTCCCAAGTCTTGAATTGTAGAATTGTATTGTTAAATATGAAGAGGCAATTTCATCCCCAACACAATCACAAGCATATTAGATATGATAGACATAACGTCATCCCACTATACAACATTTTTTAACACACTTTAGAATGAATGCAAAGTTCCAAAAAAATCGACAGTCTTACTTTCCAGAAAATTTCAATATTTATTAACTAGCATCATCCCACTATACAACATCTTTTAACACACTTTAGAATGAATGCAAAGTTCTAAAAAAATCGACAGTCTTATTTTTCAAATTTTTTCAATATTTATTAATTAGCATAGATATTTAACTTGTGGTGAGCTAACACCCATATCAATATTTATTGACTAGCACAGATATTTAACTTGTGGTGACCTAACTAACACCCATAGGTCATAAGTTAAGTGCCACGAACAAACCATTATCTATGCATTAGCTACCAGTTATTAGTGAATCAACTACCAATTATCTATGCATAGCTACCAATTATTTTTTATATTCTTTTTCTATAATTATTTATTTCAAATTTACAACCACTGCCATAAGTTCAATCTAAACACTACACTTGTTTCATTCTACTGCAATCTAAAAAAACATAGACACTAATCCACCCCAAATTCTAAAACATAAACACCTATCCTTATAATAAAAATACAACTATACATATTCCAATACAAAATCCCAACATTCAAAACATATATGTATTAAGAACCTGTACTACATAGCTTTATCTAAAAAGATTAATGTTCTACTGAACTTTAGATCTTCCAGGTTGTCAAGCAGCAAGAGCTCCCACGTCTGGGGCAGGCGCCACATCGCCTCCATTGAGGAGCATCTGATCAAAATGCCATATAGCTGCAAAACAAAAACAACCAAACCGGTCACAAGTCCAGCTTCTATTAATGAGACATGATCAAACCCCAACTCCTGCATATAAATCGTCAACTTTCATTGTGAATATGAATTAAGTTATTTCCTCGTATGTTTTTCAAAATGACACATGGCATCATCATACCATGCCCTTTGCCTATCCTTCTCAATTGAGACACATATTCTGATACTTTCTTGATAGCTTCAACCTGCGAAAATGCAAAAAGAAAATTCATAATATGAGCCTCTTACTATGTCCATTATTTATACTACTCTCCCACTTTCCGAACAGAGAATTTACAGAGCATGTAACCTGCTCTGCGAGAAAGTTGCCCTCGATGAAATCCGTCATCTGACCATCATTAGCTTCTTGCGCTACCTGCTCCGATCAAATCCATGCACTCTCACAATTGTTTCCAACACGCCATGATTTCAAATGTTACAAAACAACAACAAAGATATAATGAAAACAGGCAAGTAATTCAGTCACTACTTACAGCGTGCAAATTCAGGAGCTTTTGATTTGTAAGTTTCTCCAAGGACAAGGCCAGCTCCATGGCTATAACAAAACAACAAAACAAAAAAATTATAATGTCAGGCTACAGTCAATAAAAATGGCATGAAACATGCACGCTGCAACATACAACTGAAACAAATAGTGAGTCCTTGGTTTGGACTCACCATAAAGGGCTTCACCCTTCTCAGCATTGTCAAAATCCATGACAGTAGGCAGTAAAATGGATTGCAGTTTAACTTTCCCACCTCTGATGTTCTGCTCACATAAAGCACCAACACAGAGCAAAGTATCAATAACAGCTATAACCAGCTTGACTAAAGTCTTAGAACCTAAAAATACACATATAAAATTAAATTACAAGTCCCAGAGACCTGATATTTCATGAGCATTTCTGCGTGAACCCTTTCCTCGTCGCTGGCATCCTTGAAGTACCTATCAAGTTGGAGAAAACCTGTTATTTCAAGCATACTATACATATATACATGTGTAACTGTTATTTCACGCATACTATACATATATACATGTTTATGAAGAAAAGCTTCAGGGTCCTCACTTTGCAAAGCCTGGCAAACCCACGTTGTCCCTATCAAAGTAGGCAAAGAGCGCATGATAAATATATGAAACGTTGTACTCCACGCTGCCAAAAACAAGTTTGACATGAGTTCACAGTATGAAAATGTTAAATGCATCCATGAAAATTAAATAAATGAACAAGTACTGTCATGACTAAGAAGTTAACATCAATTCCATGTTGATACCAGCAGAAATTTAGTGCATCTCACGTACGGAGAGGGTTTTTTCAAGGATGAAAGAGCATTTCATGTGAAGATCTTAAATTCGGCATTAAACACAAAAATAGAGGAATAGTTAGTTGTCATTGTGATAAGCCAACCATGCATATGGCCCATATTCAAACCCTGTAAGATGCGGAACAAATAACATACATGTTTAACCTTAGATTTTATCACTTATATAGAAGACTAATCCAATACAAGTCTGATACGATTTTGAGAAATAAAACTTCAAACACATCAGCATGATTTTTCTACACCAACCCAGAAAACTTGAGCTTAACATATGTCCTGCAAAACAAATTGATCTTATAGAACTTTATCTTTTTATAATTATCCTGCTCCAATTACTTACTTGGCTCAAATTGATCTAAAGTGAGAACTTTATCTTTTCATGATTATCCTTGTCCAATTACTTACTTGATTTGCTCATTTAGTGCTCCTTCACACCCATTGGTGAACTTCTGTCTGGCCAAAGACTCAGAGAATGACTGAGAGACTTGCGCAAGCTCATTCTGGACTTCAGAAAAGGGCTCAAAGACTACTCCGGTGAGAGCACCTGTTGATTTCCCTTCACCACCTACCGCTCGGACTGTATGTACAGAATACTTGGTTCCTCTCTTAGTCTTCATGTTGGTTGCAGCAAGACCAACGCTGCCTTTGTATACTAAAAAACCTTTCTGTAAGCCACTGCGCTGCTGCTTCTTCCACGGAGAAGAAGCATCAATAGCAGGGGAAACAATAGCAGGAGCACTGAGAAGCATGGTCGCAGATTGAATCAACCTGGAAATGCGTACAACATGCAATCTTGTACTCATATATCAACCACAGAAATTAAAATTAAAATCACCATTACACAACTTGTATCTAACCCAAAATAAAACTGATACAACTGAAATCCATTACTGCGAACCCTCCATTAAAAAGTCGAATAAAAACGCCCTAAAACCATGCATGTCCACAACTGGCCAGCTACTCAGAACCCATCATGGAAACTCAATATAGGCATCGAATTAAATTAGTCACTGTAGAATTACAAAACAAATGAAATCAAACAGTCAATCAACAGTCATCACAACAACTTGTAAAATAATCGAGTAGCGCCGGTTTGATCATGGGCAGAAAATTGCATGCAAGAATCCAAACCATAAAACCATAAAATCAAATCGGCACACAAAGACTCCATAACAGAACATAAGCCTCCCGAGACCCTGAATCCTTTACAAAAAGCCACTAGAAAATACCCAAACAGATCCATGATCACTATAAAAAAAAAAAAATACCCTAACAGCATTCCTCCTAATGAACTCAATCTAGAATACACACCCAAGACACTGTAAATGTAGATAAGAACACTACATTCACGAAGAAATTTCTCAGGAACTTCATAATTCTAACCCCACTTCCATAGAACTCTTCTATACAATTCATACTTTAAAAGAACATACCTCAAACTCTCAGATACAACTTCGAAAACTGCTTCTACGTGAATTCCAGCGATATTCGCCCACTACTCAAACTGCTTGAATCTTTTGGGCAGATTCTGAAGCAGCAAACCAGATAAGCAACTTGAACAAAACAAGTGTAAATATGAGAGTATGGCATGGCAAACTCTGCTTGCTGTTTCCTTCTATATAGTGGCCTCTTCCTCTCCAGCTGTGTACAGATTGCATCAATTACTCCAGACTTAGGGTTGGAAATTGGAATCATTCCCCTCTGAAAAATAATATTCTGCTGGAAAGCGCCGTAGGCGTCCATCTCTGCCACCATAGAGCGGCAAGTGGACGGTTCAGATTGATTGGCGTGTGGAGAAGCGTGCGGAACGCGTGCTTTCTGGATTCTCCGTAGATATTATATCGTGAGTGGCCTCTCTTTCATTTTATTTGGTGGAATTTCGCTGCCATTTTGAAAGAGTTGAAGGTGCTTTGTCCGTTCTGTCCACTTGCATGAAAGAATAGTGAAAGCACTCAAGGTAGTTTTCCTTTTTGGTTTCTTGTGTTTTTTTTCCCGGTTTAAATTTCTGTACAAACTTCACTTTGGTGAAAAATTGCTAATTTATTATTTGCAAATTGTAATTTTTTGTTTTTTTTTATTATCATTGATGTAAAAATACAAAGTAATGATGAGTTAATTCCTATTTGCAAATAGTAACTAGTGATGGTTGTATTCATTACCAATTTGATCACTGAATTTTGATAGGTTAATGATGGGTCAATTTGCATTTGCAAATAGGAGATAGTGATGGGCATGTTCACTACCAATTTGACTACTCAATTTTGATAGGTTTTGTCATATTTGAAAAAATTGTGAATTGTCATCTTAAATTAATTGAATTTCGACCATACTTAACCTAATTGGCATGCCCACCATCTACCTAGATACTTAAAATCAACCTACATTTATCTCAATTAAATGATTATAAAAGTTATACAAATGCTTCTTATGCTTCTCAAATAGAGTGTATCAATTTTTTGAAACACTTTAAAACAATAACAAAAGGGTTGCCAGAAAAAAAAAATTGAAATGAAAATTTGAAAGAAAATTGGAATCTCTTAGATTAGCCACTTCTACATGAAAGTTGTTGAATATAATCTTCTAATTTTGAAATAGAAGTTTGAAAAAACTAAAACCGTAAAAACATTGTCAACAATGGAAAATTGTGTAGCATTATTTGCCAGTAAAACTTAGTTGTTTGATGGCCACTATGGAATTATCAAATGCCACACTTGAGTCGGCCTTGCCATTTCAAATTGCGCTCTGAAATCTATGTCCACCAAGAATCTATTTTCCTTAAACGCCCCTTTCCTTCTCTCCACTATTGCGTACATGTACTCATACTCACCTACATTTAGTGCACAACAAATTACATAAGGCTCTCAACAATATAATCCCTCTCCAGTCCATGGATAAGCAATTCAAAAATTCGGCACAAAGGGTTAACATTCCATACTTAGAAAATAGTAAAGGGTTAGAGTCAAGGTTTGTTGTCAATTGTTAATATTTAGTTAGTTCTATAGTAGCGTATTCATCAATTGTTAATATTTATGTAGCACCAAATTCAATATTTAGTTAGTTATGTAGCAACAAATTAGAATTTCTATTTAATCTCTTATTCAAATTCCTTCTTATCAGAGGAATAATAAATGACAACAATAACTCTACAAAGATGGAAAAACTCCAATTACTTATCGCAATTTACATATCGTTGCATTGTATCCCAACGATTTCAAGTTCGTCATGGCCACCCTAACCAAGCAGCTCTTAATGCTAGTCACCTCCATAATTTCCTGATTTTCCACAGCATCCTTTACGCAACCTAGCAAATGTAACTCTGTTGCAGTCATGCAAGAGACTACACTCTGCACATGTTTATCAAAACAAAATTAATACAAGGCACACATTCTAGAAATCCATTGATATCAAAGGGTCATATTTTCTAGCTTCATACCATGGCAGAAACCACATATTTTTAGGCACATAGAAGCTTAAAATAGAAACCAAGAATAAACTGATTGTACCTCTAGTATCTTAGTTGAGTGGGGATTCTCAAGCTCATTCTCAAAGCAGGATTCTCCATCGCCATTTGAGCAATTACAACGAGAACATACTACTTCTTCATCAAAATCCATTAAACCACAGACCATATCAGTGAAGGAGGTACACTCCAATCCAAGCTCGCTCCCACTGCTTGAATCCTCATTATTCCCATGTATCTCTGTTGTAAGGAAAGAAGCCCTATGGTTGGGGTGAGACCATCAACATACTAAAGAAGATGAAACCAACATCTACAGTCATGCATGCACCCAAATAGAGTCTGTAGAAGATAAGAGCTAAGCTAAAGGATCAAAATGTGCACTTATTTATGGAGGTTGGTCCTAGCTTTTAGTAAATCCTCAATCTTGATCTCAAAGCTTCATCTCTTACTCTGAAACATCTGCAAAACAGAGAATACCTTTCTCAAATCTTATGGCTACAATAAAATGAAGATAAATTAAGGCAAATATATTGATATGCTTCAAACATATACATTGAATCTCATTATAAAAAACCAAACATTTCATTGACCCAATCTCCAACAAGATATTGGGAAAGGAAAGATGTCTTTATTGATAAACAATAGCAAATTCAATTATACCTTGTTATGATTAAGCACTCCATGAAACCTTGACTTAGGTTCCTTTGCTTCTCTTCTCCACAATGCTCCAACAATATCCAAGTGATGGGAATAGGAATATCTCACTCACATAATATTGGGTATTCGGGCGAGACAAAATTCTTCCAACATTTCATTACTCATGAGCCAAAAGTCCCTTCCAAGGACAACCTTTCTTATTTTTATAGTAGAAGGAGGTAAACCTTGAATGGATAGAGGTTGTAATTGTTGGGGAAGTTATCAAGACCTACCCAAACTAACTCGAAATTTGATTTTTTATTTTTATTTTTTGAATTTGAATGAGGCATGTGCATATGGGAAACATGGATCATGAATGTAACACGCAGTTCAACATTTTGTAGAGTGCACATGCAAATTTTTCTTGCACATGCAGGTGGATAAACCATCGGTATGCGCGTAATATGCAATATGCACAACTATCACTTGCGCGTATGTCACAAACCAATATCAATAAAATAGGAAAGCTCGATGAACTGAGAATGAGTTAGGCCAACAAACTAGGTATAAAGTCAAATCTCTTCTATCCGAATTGTCATTTTGTGTGATTGAAAGGCTTTGATGTCATCACGAATGGAAAAGTGCCATTTTGACTTATAACAGATGCCCCCTGATGTATGAGATCATAGGGGAACACGATGGTCGAAGTACATTATAAAGGTAGATTGTGGAGTCAAGAAGCTCAGGAAACAAAAAGCCTCGATCTCAATGAAGTACATGAAACATAAACAAGCTTTCAGATAATCTTATCCCTGATGTATTGTCAATGTCCCTCAATAAACTGATACAAATATATGATTGATGTATATATCATGGCCACAAGAATACAAGCATGGACCCATGAGAAACAAAAGCAGGAACATAGCCACAGGGATACAAAAGTGGATCTACGTCTCATCAAGTGCCAATCAGAAGAACATGCATAGTCTTGTGCAACTTGGGAAACATATTATGAGGAACCCAAGGTATACAAATCAACCCTCAATAGATATCAATCCAAACCATGTGAATAAATTAGTTGATGTCAAAAATGGAGGAAATTGTTTGATTACCGGTCATTAATGTATACCGTTAACAAATGTGAGGGGTTCCACCGATAATGAATATGGGCCCTAAGGTATCTAGTACATTTTAACAGGTGTGAATAGATGGTCTTGAAGTCAAACACTTGAAGAATCCATCGAGTAGAGGAAATTGATGTATTCCTACTACTGGATGGTGAGGTAGACTGCCACTACGGACTGCAATCTCCAAGGTACTCTTCGAAACTCTAAACTTCATTCCCAAAGAAAGATGAGTTGAATTCGATGGGAAGAAGTTCATTGGAAGAGAGGCCTTAATGAATCATTCCTCCATCATCCAACACGAGGAATAACCAAGGCTTAATGTAACTTGATGAAACTGTAATGAATATAAAATAATTAAATACAAACTAATAACTAACTAATAGTAATAATAATTCTAAGAGGACACGTGTAAATCATCTATCAATATATTATTCTTTTATTTATAAATTATGGAAGTTGGTTTCACTTCTTAACTTGCCAACCAGACACGGTTGCTCCATTTTGTATCAGAGTCGCATCCATATCCCCATCCTCACTATGCTTACCCTCCTCCATCTCCCACCACCACTCCCTTACATCTCTCTCCCTTTCGCTGCCACTCTCTCATTCCACACACCACCCTCGTCCCATCACACCTAATCACTCCCTCATCCCTCTCCCTACGTCGCTCCACTCCCAACTCCATTCTACCCTTCCTCCCTCATTTCCACCTCTCCCTACGGCACTTCTCCCTACTCTTCCTCCCGCCTTATCCTCACATGTCTGTCTTCTTCACCTCCCAATCTCTCACGGCCCTCTCCTCCTTCCTGCGCCCTCCTTTCCGCGCTCGATCCTCCTCTTCTACCGCGCCCGCATGCTGCCTCCCTTCACTCTCCTGCGTCTTGCGTCCCTGCCATCTCCTCCCTTTGGCCACTCCCCAACTCCCTCACCTTCCTCCCTCTTACTCCCTCCTCCACCTTCTCCCTCCTCCACCTACGCAACCTCCCTTCCACTGCCTTGCCGCCACCTACCTCCCACACACTGTCATCTCCCTCCTGCTCCCTCTCTCCCTTGCGTCGCCTCACCCTTCCACTTCATCTATGATCTCAATGCAAAGCTCCACCCTAAAGCGTCCTCTTACAACCGCCACCTTCCGTCCCTCTCCACGTCAAACCTACAATCAAAACAAACAAAAAAATACATTACAGTAATATTATTATTATAATTTTTTTTTACTATATAATTAGTAAATAATATATATATATATATTAATAATATTATCCTTTAATAATTATTAATATAATATTATTCTTTTCCACTAAATAAATAATAATTAGCTTAATTATCAAGTGTCCTTCACCTCCAAGCCAAAATTGCACCCAATTACTCACCCCCACATACCAGGGAAAGAACCATGTCGGAAATGAAGGATCGACTAGAGAAATTAGAAAAAGACCAAATCTGAGATTTGAAAATCCTTGAAGGTCTAAAATCCAGAATGGATAAACTTGAAACAGAGTTACAAGAAGGAAAAGAAGAGCTATCGCGAAGTGTGCAATATGAAGTTGTTGGAGCAGTCTCATGGGAAATGAGGAAGGTACGAGATGAAATGAAAACATACTTCGATGAAGGGTTAGAAACATGCAGTACTTCAAGGATAGAGACAGTTCTAAAAATGTCGAGTCACTAAAGGAAGACCACTCATGTCGTGATTAAGCTAATACCAATAATCATCAATCAAATTCCCTCAAAGTGGAAATCCCAGAAGACCATAAAGATTACAATCATCAAAAATCATATTGGGTTGCAATGCAATCGATGGGGGGATACCCAATGAGACCCAAATTGGAGTTACCCGAGTTCAATGGAGAAACAAAACAGAGTGTGGCATGGGTCAACCCCAGAAGAATTCTTCTACATTCACAAAATCTTATCAAATGATGAAAAAGTTAAATACGCCTCCATGCAACTCGAAGGCCAGGCATACAATTGGTACATGTGGTGGAATAAAATGACAAAGGTATGCGCCTATAGTTGGGACAAATCCAAAAATGATTTTTGTTTAAAGATTCGAAGATGTGACAGAGAAGGAATTTTTCGCCAAAATAACTAGATTACAACAAAAAGGCGACGTGGAAGAATACACCAACGAATGGGAAGTATTAGCGACGCGAATACCAGAATTAACAGATGGTCATCAACTCCAGACATATGTCTCTAGTATTAAACCATACATAAGAGAAGAGTTAGAATTACACAACGTATCCAATTTGGATAAGGCTAGGCGCAAAGCAAAACTTATTGAGTAAAAGTTTAAAAAATCAAGACAAGGGAACCTTGACAACGGATATTTGCGACAACAAGAGACACAATGTAGGCATTGAGAAGATATATGGTCACCCGGTCATCGGTGCAAAAAATATCAGTCGTATGGCTATGAAGTTGAAAAGGGTTCAAAAATCTCAACCAGTCGCTCCGACGGTGACAGAAAAAAAGAAGAAGAATACTTGTCGTTGATGCGGATAAGATTGGATCCCATGCCATAAATGCAAAACCAATCACACAGTACATTGCAAAATCATAAATGGGAAAGAAGTACATGTATCCAGATAGAAAGATACAGCTGATTCGGATACAGAAACAAGCTCATCCGAAGTATCAGTTGCGACAATTACATGTATTCAACAAGCTTGTAAGGAAGAAGGGTTAGAGACACCTAAGATAGATTACACCCAACAGAAGGAATGCCAATCACTCGCAGGGAAATATATTCCACCTCAGTTGAGAAGTCGTGACATCCTTAAAACTGAACAACTTATATTCTGAGTAACAGAATCAAGGATGTCGGGGCCAAAAAGACTACAACTTAATGGGACAATTAAGAATAGGGATATCACAATTTTGGTCGATTATGGAAGTACCCATAATTTGATTGATACAAGGCAAAGGAACTTAATCTTTTTGTGTTTCCCGCAAAAGGGATTAAAGCCTCAACCATCGCTGATCAACACGTAGAAGAAGTGGGAAAATGTCATAAGGTGTCGTTGCACATACAAAAATTACACCTACAACTCAATTGTATTGCTTTACCACTCAAGGAAGTAGACATGATATTAGGCATCGACTGGTTAGCATCGCTAGGGACTTACTCTACCAATCTACAAAAATAGTACATGGGATTTAAATGGAATGGAAGTAAGTATCAATTGTATGGACCGAGAAGTTCACCACCCAAGCAGAAAGAGTCGCAGCATAAGAAGGACCCAAGCCCTCATCAAGATAGAGATATCAGTCTAGATCGCTTAGCTCAAATCAAGCATCAACACAAATCAAGAACAAAAGACGATGCCAACAAATACATCTTTGAGGACAAAGCTCCCTTTAAAGGGGGTGGCAATGTAACGAATATAAAATAATTAAATACATAGTAATAAATAACTAATAGTAATAATAATTCCAAGAGGACACGACTCCTCTCAAAAGGTGCCCAACAAGATATAAAAGGGACATCCATGTAAAATGTAAATCATCTATCAATATATTTATTCTTTTATTTATCAATTGTGGAAGCTGGTTTCACTTCTTAACTCCCCAACCAGACACGGTTGCTCCAGAAACATACAACACCAGGGAGTGGCCGACACAAAAAGATTTGGGAAACTGCAGAATGGCCAACATAAGATACATCCTTTAACATTGAGTATGAGGTACATATAATTGAGGAAACTTTGGATGAAATAAATCTGGAATGCAGTAGACATTGGCAGATTATCCATATGATTGGAAGAGTAACCAATCATAGGAGCAAAAATATTGAGAACAAGGTTCACCCTAAGGCTGCAACTAAAACCCAATCAATGTGGTATACTTGAATTAAGTGCTCCGTTCAAGGATAGATTTGGACTTGCTGTCATTTTCAGTGGAAATATGACACATTTCCCTTCCCTTTCTCTTTTTTTACTTTTCATGGTTTAACGAGCGTGAAAAACAAAAGTATGCTCGATATAGCTCACCTAAAGATGAATCCCTTAACATATGTTTAACAAACCTGAAAAAGGAGTGGTTTGGCCCCTAAAAGGGTCCATCCATGTGTAATTTTATGAGCCCATGGAAGGAAAACTCAATACTTTTTTATTTGTTTCATGATTTTGAAGATAAGATAGAAGATTGCTGGAAAAAGCATTGATCTGTGGATTTTATATCGAGCCCGAATCTGTTAGTGCTCACTGGTGTCTTCATATTTAAAGAGTCTAAAAAACTTAAACAAGAACCCTATTCACCCTCTCGTGGATTTTATATTGAGCTCAAGTTGGTAGATGCTCGCATGGTGTTTTCATATTTAGAGAGTCTGAAAAACCTAAAGAAGACTCCAAGGTTTCCTTTTCGTGAAGTTAGTCTCCTCGCCCGAAAAAAGGTAAAATAATGCGAGAAAGAACTCTTCTAGCCATGTACGACTAGAGTATTGATTTTTCATACATAGTCTAGATGGTCCAGAAAAGGGGTAAACTTATACCGTCTAGATGACCTTTCAAGTACTTTAACGAGTATGAAAGAGTCAAGTTGCCTCGACGATCTTTTCATGCTTTGAGGAGGCAGAAAAGATCTTAAAGATACTCCATAAATGGTGGGAGCCTTGAATGGGGAGGTAGGAAAAATAGAACGAGTATGCAAGCTCTTTTTGGAATGAAGTAACTAGGCTCTCGACCGTATTAAAACGCAGCATGGGCACCAAAATGGAAAATAGTTGCTAACTAGGGTATCCCATGTGTGGTGGGTTCTATCCATGGAAGATCAACGACACTTAGGATGTTATAAGAAAGTTAAAAGTCACAGTCCATGGAGTAAAAATTGCTATGGCATAATATGTGGTAAGGTCGTAGTGCAATAAATGAAGATGACCTATCTTATATGTGGGTAAGAACGTTTTGAACCTTTTATGCCATGATTTACATATAAAAATATTTATACTTTCCCTCCTGATTATTAAAATCATACCTAATTCACAAATGAACCATTAGTATCCCATATAATGAGTAAAAAATATCAAACTATATAAAAAGTTGCTAAAAATATAAATATTTCTTTTTAAAATAATAAAACAATGTGAAGAAATAATTCATTTACACTTTACTACTTTGAAGAGCCTAGAAATCCCTAAAATTTTGGACACTTATTGCGATCGATCTGAGGTACCATTTTCAAATCCGTCACTTGCACGTATTTCCTCTCACCGTGTTCATCATTTTGCATCCATTTTTTTAAGATTTTTTGCGTTGATTTGAGGTTTTTAGTTTCATTTTACTTCTTTAGAAACACACATGTAGGTGGGAAACTATTGGGTTGCGTGTAATCCCAATATGCGTAGGTGGGCCTTAGCTCACCTATGTGTAGTGTGAACCTGTCCTAACTACCACCTGCACATGGTGGGTTAAATTTTTTAAACTTGAACGTTGAAGAACTAAATCCCATTTTTTTGCAGATACGATGCTAGTTTGGCGTGAGAGGGAACATGAGGACCTCGACAGGGACGCTCTAAGGGATCCTTTAACTCTAAATGCATTAAAGCATTGTGGTCTACTCATTTTTTTTTTCGGACCCCAAATATGAGGGCTCAAAGACCACTTCTCGAGACCTTAGTGAGATACTGGGTTATAGACCAAGGAATATTCAATCTACAAGGCGAGATTCTAGAAATGACTATGGACAATATTTATTTCATTACCGGTTTATCACACTGGGGAGAGGCAGTCAACTTGAAAGGGGCCTTCCTTGGGGTTGGTTCCCTCTCAGTACAAGTTTATGTGAATGCTTATTGCAATCTCGGAACTCAAAAATCCGATAGTCAAGTTCCTCTTGCCAATATTGCAAGCTTTCCCCTTAAAATGATATTGAACACTGTTACCAGAGTGGCCGGTAGTTTTACATTACACTTAGATACCCACAACCAAACACATATAGGGGTTGAATGTCTTTGAGGAGTGATATTCGATTGGGCTAGTGGTTTATTGGTGAACCTTAAGCATCAATTGACCGAATGCCACGCAAGAAGGGAAAATAACTTTGGCTATGCTATCATCCTTGTATCATTCTTCTTCTAACGAATTCCCTGCATTAGCCCTAGGACTACACTTCCACCATTAGATATGCGTGAACCTCGGTTGATTAGATGGAGTGATCTCTTTATGAGGCCCTGGAGGTGGATATGCCACTACTCAGTTTAATGATGACTTCCACTCTTGGTGGAGCAGTCAAATCCCTGCGATCGGGGAGTTCCTGTATGCTAGGTTAGATTGTAACGTCCCCAGTTCGACCCCATTGCATTAAAATGTAAATGATGTAAAATTGTTATAAAATTGTGGTGAGGAGCTCAAGGCCAAGGCCCCACCACCGATTTATTGATGCATATGGTTTACGTGCTAGCCATGCACATTGGAATTGTAAATATGCATTCTAATAAAATACCCACAACTAGCTATGCAATGCAACAAGATATGGGGGCATGATTTTACAAGGAATTGGGAGGGAAAACATTCAAACCCTTGAGCCAATGAATTCAATCCAAGTGTCAATGAGAGAACCCATCAACCATCAACTACCCATGTTGACTTTGGTGCCCAATCATTCATTTCTCCCAAGAGTTGGGGGAAGTAGTTAATGCCTTGGGGATTGGGGAGGTATGGCTGTCCAAATTCGAGTATGGGCAAGCCACCCTCATGGAAAATCGTGTTTCTCCTTCTTGGGCAAGAAAACACCCACGAATTGCCTTCCCAAGCCATTATGCAGGATTAGACTTCACTCTCTCACATTTTTGGAGCTTGCTGGGCGTTTCTCTCATGGAGTACGCTGTAAACTCACTGGTTTTCAAGCTGAGAATCCCGTTTTTGTGATGGTTGGATTGTGGGGAAAGAAGAGAATCCATTGGGAAGCTCAACAGATAAGTTTGATAGCTTGTTGTTTCCATTATTGTTATAAAAACGTTTTTGAATTTCCAGATTTGGTTTCTTTTGTGGAAAAATCGTTTTTGTGAACCCAGCAGTTATCTCCTACCTTAGAAAATCGTTTTTCAATGTTCCATCAATTGTGTGACTAAGTATATGTCAATTTCGACTGCCAACCTGTCATAGTTTTTCCCAAAATTCGTTTGGGTTCCTTGCTTCCAGATAATGACTGTGTGAAGGCCATTTTTGGCCCTTGAATTCCCATAATCATTTTTCTGAGAACGACTTGCTCTCCCAGGGTTGTTCCCCATCTTCCATTTTTCGTTTTGGGTTTCCCACATTTTTCTGAAACTAACGAAAACCCCATTTGGGAATCCCACTGTAAAAACGTTTTTTCTTCATGCCCAGAAATTGTGATTTTGTTGTTATGAGTATCCATGCTCAGTTTTGCGTTGTTGTGTGTTAAGATCGTTGGGGTTGAAATGGGTTTCCATTGTTTTGGCTTGAGCTTGAGTGGAAGAATCCACAAATGAAGAGGGTTCAGATTTAGCCTGATAAACCCAGCTGTGGACTAGCTTGGATTAAATGCGAATGATCATTTGGCTGTGTATGAGCTTGAAATCCCCTTTTCCTTGTAGATATCATGCCCAGCTCGGGGGTGGTCTCTGAGTGCTGAAATAATACAGGCTGGGCAGAGACCTACGGTTGGGAGGAACGTTGCAGCAACATAGCTAGTTATGTGGGACAATTGCACGACAAAGATAAGTGTTTTCAATTTATGTGTTTTGCCCCTGCAGTGTTTAAATTAAATGACTGTTATTGATATATTGAATGCATATGAAATTATGTGTGTGGATGAGTTTATCTCCGCTGTGCATGTTTGTTGAATTTACATCTGCACACATGGGTTTTTATTGTATGAATCTAATGAATGGGCTGAGTTTTTTTAAAAAGCCCCATAGATTGGCTTCATGTTCCCTCCCTTGCCTTGGATGGATGGGTGGGTATGTGACAGATGGTATCAGAGCTTATGGTTCAACACTACGGCTGTTGGGCCCTTCATAGAAATATAAATCATTGCATGCATATATATATTTAGTATTTGGAATTAAAATGCATTAAAGAAACCTAAAGATCTCATGGCTTCTATTTGTTAGAATGGGAAATCATTCCCATGACTGTTTTGGGGATTCTTGCAAAATTGCTTGCATTGATTTCATGCTATGAAAGTGAGGAAGGAGGGAGAAAGTCCCTTTTCAGGTTGAATGCTTACTTACACTGTTTCTAATGCAGTAACATTCTATTCTTGTATTTGTTGATTGCCCCATGAAGGAGAGAAGGAGGCGCAACCTCTTGTTATCCTTATACTATTTTGTTGTTTTATTTTGACATAACAAAGGTGCAAGTTCTTGGCATTCTTTTACTTTCTTATGTGAGTTTGATCTGTAAGTAGCTCACCTCTGTAAGGAAACAAAGCAAATATTTCCAGAAAAATTGTAACTGTTTTTGAAAATCTGAAAATTTTCAAAGTATCTGCTGCTAAGGTTGCGGCGACGGAATTAACGATAAGTTTTGCGCGCGGTGGCGGCAATTTTAACTTTAAAATCTGTGATGCGCACGACGAAAGTAATGTTAAATTCTACAACACTGGCAGCGGATCTAAGCTTAAAATTTGTGCGCGGCGACAATTTTAGGCTTAAAAGTTGCGATGGAGGCTTGCGCGCGGCGGTGATTTTAGCCTTAAAACCTGCAACGCGGTCGCAGTGATGAAGGCTTGCGGGCGCAGAAGTCAAGGTTATCTTTCGCGACACAGTCGGCGAAATAGTTGTTAATTCTGCGCCGAAAGGACGCAAAAAAATTTTGCCTAAGGGTTGCGGCGGTGAAAATTAAGCTAATTTTCTGCGCGTGCAGTGGCGAAAATTAAGCTAATTTTCTGCGCGCGCGGCGATGAAAATTTAGCTAATCTTCTGTGCACGTGGCGGAGAAAATTGGGCTAACTCTTGCGACTCTGACGGCAAAGATAAGCCCAAAAGCGTCGCAACGGTCGGCGAAATAGTTGTTAACTTTGCGCCGAAGGGAAGCGGTCGGCAGTTGTAGGGTTGGCGATCAGAGATTTTACCCTTATCTTTTGCAACACGATCGGCGGAGATGTTGCTAACTCTGCGCTGGAAGGAAGAGAAAATTCCAAAATTTTTCCAAGTGTTTCGAATTTTTGTCGAAGGCTGTGTCGGCGAAGTTAAGGTTAAGTTTTGCACGTGCGGCGACAACATTAACGTTAACTTCTGCGTGCACGGCGGCATAATTAACGTTAACTTCTGTGTTCCCGATGGCAGAATTAGCGTTAATATCTGCGACACGCGCGGCGACAAAACTTGCTATAAGAGCCGTGCCACCCACGACAATTTTAATCTTAATATCTGTGCCAATGACGGCAAAAATAATCTTAACATCCACGCAATGGCAGCCATTTTAGCCTTAACATTTGCGCCAACGGGGAAAGTCTATGATTGGACAAAGTCGTCAATATGGGATTTTCCACATACATGCAAATAATTTATAGTATTATAATGAAGCTAATAGTTGTGTTTATAAACAGATTTTGCAGAATTATAGCCACATCAAGGCAGCATTCCAGATAAGTGCAGTTGGAAAGTTTTGGTCTTGGTTGGGCCAAGAATATCAACATCATGGATGATGCATAGGATCCCTATGAGCCTAAGACAAATGCCATGGGGGAAAACATACATGTTGAGAACGCTGAAACAGAATATAATGGGAGCACCAAGAAAAAGATCAGCTATGATGTGGAGGAGAAACTCCATGTTATGATGAGGAATGGGAAAGGGAGAATTCCTTAACTCCTCCATTGCTATTATATTTATATTCCTTAAGTTTATATATTGAAAATTATGGCATAGGGATGTTGAAAATGCAAGGGATTATATAGATAAGATGAATATGCACTAGATGGCATATTAATAAACATTGCACAGTGCATGTGAAAATGTTTTTGAATGTATATTATATTGCATATCAGTAAAATAGTGAGGTTTTGCATATGCAATGAGCCACTTAAGATAACGATTGTGGTTGCTAATAATTAGTTGTGTTCGCATTGGTTATAGGACCAAAGGCAACTGAAGCATGGCTAAAGATGAGGATGATGTTGTTGCACGTGATCAATGACCTTATGAAGAGAGGATGGTGCAACAAGTCCATTATCATGATGTTGGAAAAAGGACTGAGTAGCCTTGGTAAGAGGCCAACTGATCAGGTAACATCAAGGAATGTTAATAACAGCCATGCAGGTAATGGTTATTTGTGCTTAATTGCATGAATGTTGAAAGAGGATTTGGTGAGATCCCTTCAACTATGTTTTGAACTATGATGATTGGTTTGCATATGGTATTGAGTGCCTGAATGGGACTGTTAACCTACCAAGTATGGTGAGGTATGGGTAAGTGAAGGCAATGATCCTTACACCCTATAATTGCTTAGAAATCTCAATGCATTCATATGAAATTATGTCATGCCATAATGGTTTTAAGTTTAACAACCAAAGCAAGTGAGGACTTATGGCCCTGTCATGGTAGTACATGGTTAGGCCATAATATGTTTGAATGCATAGTACTCATAAATTAATGCAGGGTTGCATTAAGGAGATGTGCATTACAATATTATGTACAATCTTGTGGTTATACATTGAGTGATTGCACACTAAAAGATTATGTGAGTGATGTAAAAGTGCATGCATATGTATAGGTGCACATGTTGAGATGCATTGTGTGAATGCATGGTTGTGATATATATATATGATTCAATGCAGTTAGATAATAAATGAAATGGTGGACTGTTGTTAATCCTGATACCATTTCATGAGCTACTATGAATGCAGGGGAAAGACTGCATGAAAAAGGTAGACGTGTAATGGGCTACCAGAGCACTCTATTGGAAGGACATAATTGCATGGAATGTGAAGTAATGAGTATTTACAGTTTATTTAAATTGCATGGATAGTGTGACTGTGTCTTGCAATTTTATTGTGATAATGATGCATATATAGAAATGTATATATTTCATTGCATTTCAAATGTTAATAGTTGAATATGTTTAAATTATTGAGTGTTATAATTCCGAGATCACTTCAGTGACTATTGTAGCAATGAAAGGATTATATGCATAAAATACTCACAACGTGTTTGGCTGATGGAAGTTTCAGATTCAGGTAGATTGTTTTGGGCATGGAAAATATGGGTAAGTCCATGATGAAGATGGGAATCTACCATGAGCAAGAGCCAAACGATATGAGAACAGACTCATGGCTAAGCGAATCAATTTCCGTAAATGACAGAATTGCAATTCATACTTGAATTTAATTATCAATGCCATTGACTGATTAGAGAAATCATATTTGAATTTTATTGTTAAATGCTGCTAACTGTTTGTCTATTTGATAAATGTGCCAAGAAGACACGTAGCAGGAAGACCAGGAGTGATGGCCTGCAAAATCCAAACTAGATGGGAAAGACCCCATGCTTTGGAAATGGGTTTCGGGTGAAACGCCATTGATAATATCTTAGCCAAACCGCATGTCGGTAAACCATGAGAGTGAGATGGTAAAGCTATTCCCAGAAGGCATGTGAGATACATCTGCAAAATGAATGAGTATTCTGTGACCCTATACAAGAACATGCATGTCTAAATTATTAGGGTTAATATGCATAGCATGATCTATCTTATTTATATCATTGCAGACTGCTTGAGTATGATTAGGGTCTACATGGCTCACATCGGAAAAGGGGTGCACACATTTTCTGGTGTTGGGTCATGATAGGGTTTTCAATATTGACTACACCCTAAGGGAATGGACGCATTCCTGGTGTTTCAATACTTGATAGTGAATGATATGGATTATGGTTACAAAATTGAACAACAATACTGATGAGCTTGCTTATCCTTCTTGTGTTGTCAGCCTACACAGATGCAGATGATACTGCACATTAAGAGGCAAAGCGAAGAAGGGTACGCAAAAGGACTGTATAGGAATTGGTAACCTTTCTATGCTCACACGAAATATTACCAGAAGGGATGGACAGGCCAAAGAGCTGTGTAATAAGAAGAGGTATCATCCTTGTGTGAGTGGGGTCATGCTAACCTGCAGTCAAGAAAGCCACCTATAAAGTTCCTAAAAGGAACCACCGATTTGCACCAGAGAAGGAGTGACGTCCTTGTATGAATGAAGAGTTGTGTCTGTGAAGGGTTGTGGTGCAAGAAGGTGTGGAGACATTGGTGAAGGCATAAAATCTCTATTGGGATAGTAGTAGGAGGGCGGGCGCCAAGACTGACTGAAAACCCTGAGATTCCTATGGCTCCATAGTAGAGCCTTGACCTATAATGGTCAGGTGACGCAGTTTCCTTCCATTGGTCGATGACCCAAGTGAATGTGCTGGCTCAGCAATGGAGAGGGCCAACCAGGTATGGGATTGGTTGGGCACCACCAAATGCTTGGTAAATCTAGTCGGCGTGAAGGTGTACTGGTGAAGCAATAACTACATCCAAGTCCATAGGCGATCCCCAGGCTTGCAAAGCGAAGCAGGATCCTGCGGACCAGAGGGGAAACACACAATACAGATAAGTATTCAGTTTCATTTATGTCTTGGTTGGAATAATGAAGATTTCAGGTATAAGTCTTCTAACAATTAAGCTGATACACTAATGTTTCTTTGTTGGAAACCTTGGTCATTGCAGGAAAGCAAGACCCTGAAAGCGCTATAAAATTACTGGTAAATCCAGAGATTAAATGAGTGGGCGATATGAAATTATTGATAAATACAGAGAGTAACTGGTTGGGCATTCACTACTTAATATTGTGAAACAGCGTGTATGTTGGCCCAATACCCCTTAAGCAATTGATAAAACCAGTCAGCGTACTGGCCTGGCATTGCCTATTCGAATGATTGTGGAGTAGCCTACGTGCTGGCCCAACATTCATAATTGTGTCCACGGGAAATCCAAGGCTCGTAAAGCAAAGAAGGATCCCGTGGAATAAAGTGAAGACATCCAATACATATAAGTATTTGGTTATCTTGCAGCTTCTTGCTTATGAATATACGTGTGTATATGATTTGGTTATGATTTATTAGACTCTTGTTTAGAGAAAAACCTTATGAAATAAACTAAACATGTGAATTGTTTCAATGTTTGAGTGTAGGTATTGTTGGAAGCAAGGACCAGGAAGGCATCATAGGGATGCATATGGACATATGACCGTAGTAAAGAGCTCAATATGAGCAGTAATAAAAGATGGTGCTAGTGAACATGAGTGGGTCCTAGCAACCAGAGGTCTGTAAGCATAATGGGAAGGGGTACCCAAGTTGAAAAGCATTAGACAGACCTTAGACACTAAGTGTCATAGCCAATAAAGGGCAATTCAAGCATTCACATTAAAGTGAAAGAGACTAAGGAGCATGAAACCACAGTAATGGCATAGCTCCGTAATAAAACAAGACTAAGAGGGAGAAACTCTTACTCTTCTCTTTCCTTTTTATTGATGCATTTATAAAACAAAGAATTGTTGAATGCATGTCATGACTAGAAGAAGAATTTGTTTATTCGCTTGAATTAAATTGTGAATACTAAAATAGTTATTTCACTGTGAAAGGATGAACATGAAAGAGATCATGTGTATGTTGGGAAAGCATGAAAAAAAAAAAAATTGGAAGTCGCACGAGTGAAGCATGGACGTTCCATGTCAATTGGGAAATAATTGACTAATTTTAATGTTTATATTATGCTTGTCCTAACAAAGAGTTTCCATGATAAATTTCACAGGGAGAAATTGAAACAATTGGTTGCAGCCAGCACAAGAAGTGTTGCTAGTGAGAAAAGTGAAGAGCCAGTTGTGCGCATTGATCATGGCAGCAGACCAAAATCTATTGTTTTGGTTGAAAATCTTCCTCAAATAGTTGTCAGAACAACAAGAAAGATGGCAGCCATGAAAATTCCAGACTTGTAGATCAGCTGGAAGGTGAATAAAAGGAATGGATTGTTGTGGAGCAATACCCACCTGCAGAGTTGGAAGATCAAAGCCAGCAGGAGCAGCTTGTGGAAGCCAAAGTACTTGTTCTTGGGGGTTCAAAGTAAAGAGATGAAATGCAGGACAGACCTGCCGCCTTTTGTGAATTTTGAGGCATGAGTAAAATGGGTATTTATTCCTAAGTGTTGGAACACCAAGGACGATGTTATTCCAAGGGGAGGGGAATGTAACGTCCCCAGTTCGACCCCATTGCATTAAAATGTAAATGATGTAAAATTGTTATAAAATCATGGTGAGGAGCTCAAGGCCAAGGCCCCGCCACCGATTTATTGATGCATATGGTTTACGTGCTAGCCATGCACATTGGAATTGTAAATATGCATTCTAATAAAATACCCACAACTAGCTATGCAATGCAACAAGAGATGGGGGCATGATTTTACAAGGAATTGGGAGGGAAAACATTCAAACCCTTGAGCCAATGAAGTCAAGCCAAGTGTCAATGAGAGAACCCATCAACCATCAACTACCCATGTTGACTTTGGTGCCCAATCATTCATTTCTCCCAAGAGTTGGGGGAAGTAGTTAATGCCTTAGGGATTGGGGAGGTATGGCTGTCCAAATTCGAGTATGGGCAAGCCACCCTCATGGAAAATCGTGTTTCTCTTTCTTGGTCAAGAAAACACCCACGAATTGCCTTCCCAAGCCATTATGCAAGATTAGACTTCACTCTCTCATGTTTTTGGAGCTTGCTGGGTGTTTCTCTCATGGAGTATGCTGTAAATTCACTGGTTTTCAAGCTGAGAATGGCTGGACTATGGGGAAAGAAGAGAATCCATTGGGAAGCTCAACAGATAAGTTTGATAGCTTGATGTTTCCATTATTGTTGTAAAAACGTTTTTGAATTTCCATATTTGGTTTCTTTTGTGGAAAAATCGTTTTTGTGAACCCAGCAGTTATCTCCTACCTCAGAAAATCGTTTTTGAATGTTCCATCAACTGTGTGACTGAGTATATGTCAATTTCGGGTGCCAACCTGTCATAGTTTTGCCCAAAATTCATTTTGGTTCCTTGCTGCCAGATAATGACTATGTGAAGGCCGTTTTTGGCCCTTGAATGCCCATAATCGTTTTTCTGAGAACGACTTGCTCTCCCAGGGTTGTTCCCCATCTTCCATTTTCGTTTTGGGTTTCCCACGTTTTTCTGAAACTAACGAAAACCCCATTTGGGCATCCCACTGTAAAAACGTTTTTTCTTCATGCCCAAAAATTGTGATTTTGTTGTTATGAGTATCCATGCTCAGTTTTGCGTTGCTGTGTGTTAAGATTGTTTGGGTTGAAATGGGTTTCCATTGTTTTGGCTTGAGCTTGAGTGGAAGCATCCACAAATTGAGAGGGTTCAGATTTAGCTTGATAAACCCAGCTGTGGACTGGCTTGGCTTAAATGCGAATGATCATTTGGCTGTGTTTGAGCTTGAAATCCCCTTTTCCTTGTAGATATCATGCCCAGCTCGGGGGTGGTCTTTGAGTGCTGAAGTAATACACGCTGGGCAGAGACCTACGGTTGGGAGGAACGTTGCAGCGACATAGCTAGTTGTGTGGGACAATTGCACGACAAAGATAAGTGTTTTCTATTTATGTGTTTTTCCCCTGCAATGTTTAAATTAAATGACTATTATTGATATATTGAATGCATATGAAATTATGTGTGTGGATGAGTTTATCTCCACTGTGCATGTTTGTTGAATTTACATCTACACACATGGGTTTTTAATTGTATGAATCTAATGAATGGGCTGAGTTTGTTTAAAAAGCCCCATAGATTGGCTTCATGTTCTCTCTCTTGCCTTGGATGGATGGGTGGGTACGTGACATAGATTCTCATGGAGATACGAATTTGATACTGCCTCCTGGGAATGCCTGGGGGAATATTAGTAAGTCTTTACTTTAATTTTTATTTGATTTTTTTGTATTTTGAAAAGTTATAAAATTTTTATAATGTGAGGACTAAGGACTAATATAGTTGGCATGATATAGATATTGGACCTGTCTGTCCTAACGACCATCCTAGAGTACTAGTCCATGCACCATTTCCCACTGAGGGGGCTTCAACTACTCTTGGAACGGTAGAGAGCCATATTATTGGATTGACCACAAGGTTTAGGCACCTTCGTATTGAGCATATCCCTATAGAGATGCAGCCGCGAGTGGTTGGTGTATCTCCTGTATGGATTAGGCCACTTCACAAAGTAGCCACATGTGTCGTTTGCTACCGGGAGGACGATGATGCCCGTGCAGAGGAGGAGTCTGATTGATGTTAGTATTTGTAGAGACATGCATTTTTTGTGTTTAGCAGTCGTCTATATCATGTAGAGATGTATACCCATTTTGTATCATGAGTTACACCAGTGTAGTGTAAACTCTTATTATGAACCCAATCCCACTTTTTTGTACATTTTATCTACCTACACACACACACACACACACACACACACATACACATATATATGGCTTTATTGGCACTAAATACAATGTGTACATTTTTTATGGTTTTATGTTCATGTGAATGAATTGTGATATAAATGTCTATCGATAATTTAGTTAGCTAATAGGTTATTTAGGTAATTATGTGTCCTTGGTATATGTATATAAGTAATGAACTAAAATTCCCTTTCTAACAAATGAATCCTTGAAAAATTTCCTAACAAGACCGGGCACCAGACACAATATATACCATTTAATTGGGATACGACCAATTGTAAATATAAGTAGATATTTAGATGTGTAATACCTTGAATAACGGCTTCAGACATTAGCTCGATTACAACACTACACTCATAAATTTTATTAGTTGTTGAACCGAGAGATACTCCACCTAAACTCAAAACTTGGCCTTCCGGGTCATAAATAACCCATGATGCGGAAGCAATATTCAGGGTGTGTCGGCATGCCCCATCCACATAACCCAAAAACATCTGTATACTCGAAGACATATGTCACATGCACACAAGCCTAAAATTAATCAACTACTGATATGAGTTGTATCTACAAGAAGACACTATAGTACACTATTTACAAAACTTGCCCAAACATTGGGTCTAAGCAAAGTATTTTTTAAGATAGAGTCCATTTCTAAACCCTAAAATGTTTCCATCATAGTCTTCAAGTTCATATGCCCCTTTATCCAGTACTTTCCGAACAACATATGGGCCAGTCCACAATGATGTGAACTTCCCAACACCTAATTTGTCATGTTTCTAATCATAAACTAACACGAGATCTCCTTCTGAGAAGACCCTTGGATGGACCATTTTATCATATTGTGCCTTAACACATTTTTTGTTTGCTTCAATAACAGTGAGAGTGTCCTTTTTGTGTTCGTTTAATTGGTCTAGGTATAACAAGCATTTTTATAATGCAGTGGTATCTGGTAAGCGTTCTACAACTAACTTGAGCGACGAAATTTCACACTATATAGGTAAGACAAACTAGATTCCGTGGACTGATTGGAAAGGAGTGAATCATGTCGCAGTTTTAACAAAGGTCCTATATGCCCAGAGAGAAGGATAGAGCATAATGTGCCAATTGGACCGATGTTTGTTCACCATCCTCTATAACATGGTTTTTAAAGATTTGTTCACAGCTTCTACTTGGCCATTAGACTGAGGATAGTATGGCGATGAGAAGTCTTGATGAAAACCAAGTTTATCTGATAGTTGTGACATCATTTTACTTTGAAAATGAGAGCCATTATCGGTCACGATCT
Source organism: Larix kaempferi (assembly GCA_027924585.1). Taxonomy (NCBI): domain Eukaryota; kingdom Viridiplantae; phylum Streptophyta; class Pinopsida; order Pinales; family Pinaceae; genus Larix; species Larix kaempferi. The sequence goes on from BSBM01000748.1 coordinate 6,869,739, forward strand.
GCTTAGGTATACCGAATCAAGTGATTATCTGGTTGAAAACAAAGTGTGCTGCAGTTTCACCATCACATCGAAATGTTGGCATCGCTTCGACCCACTTTGTAAAGTAGTCCAGTGCCACAATAATATACTTATGACCGTTTGATAATGCCAGGGTACATGCAGTAAAGTCAATTCCCCACTTGGTGAAGGGACTGGCGGTGATAACTGGATGAAGAGGAGCAGGATGAGCACGCATCTTCTTAGTAAATGTCTGACAAGGGTTGCTATGCATCATAGTTGGCAAGTCATCGATGTCAATACAACTTCGACAAGTTTTGACTCGACATGACTTCGACAGGTTACAATTTCGACACAACTACGACAAGTCTCGACTTCAACATACTGCGACACACTCTGCACCTTCGACATGTTCAACAACCTCACAGTTCGCGACATCGAAAAGCAGCGTCAACATGCGACCAACGACTGTCGAACTTCGACAAACTGTCTCTCTGTCTTCCAGTCGACAGTAATGGTTGAACTGTTGAAACCGTTCTAACTTATTCCTTGTAACTGAATGTAACGGGCAGGCACCTAAGCATCTTAGAATTCTATATAAGCATGTATAATATTGTAACATACATCAATTTTTTATCTGTTTGCAAGTAATAGAAGAACAGTTCGCATTCCTGCATATTTTCTGCGCATATTGTGTTTATCTGTGTTGCGTAATCCTGCTTTTGCTCATTATGTTTATTAAGATTCTGCCATAACAGATCCGACTCATTCAGTCGAACTGTTGTCCCCCTCGTGCTTCCTAGACACGACCTGAATCATTGGTATCAGAGTACTCAGTTTTGTTCGTACTTAAGTTCTGCATATACACTTCTCTCGAAGTTACCTAACTTATGTCGGTTCAAACTCGCTCACAATCTCAGCAATCCAAGCAGACACGATCTCCAGAAATGATAGAAGAAACAGACGATAGACATGCAGCCGATGAGACATCACAGCTTATTGAGCAAGATCTGGCTCGACAACGGATTGGAATGTTCGCCTAGTTCAATGAGATTCTCTTGCACTTCGCTTCGACATCCGGAGGATCCTCGACAAGAACTCACTTTGATAAAATCAACCCCTTCAAAGTGAAATGAATTTGGACATACCAAATCTTGAAGGTAAGATTGACGCGGAATCCATCGACAATTGGGTGCAACAATTGGAATCCTATTTCGCTGTAAATCAACTCTCTGAAGCTGAAAAATTCACCATTGCTTCCTTAAAGATGTCAACCTCCATGCATTGCTAGTGGGAGAACCTCTCGACAAAAATGGAGAAAAGCGGAGAACCCATCGACACATGGGATAAATTCGTCGAACACATCCGAAAGGAATTTTACCTGACGAAATACCTCGAGTTGCAGTACAAGAAATGGCAGCAGCTAAGGAAATGGAAAGATCAATCAGTACAAAGTTACACCAACGAGTTCTACCGACTCATGGCTAGACTTAGCATCCAAGAAGAAGAGAAATTGCTTGTTCTAAAGTAAATCAGCGGACTGTCCTAGTACATCCAGTAGGAGATGGAATTTCTGACTGTCAATACGCTTACGGATGCTTTCCACTATGCCAGCAAACTGGAAACCACCAGAAAGGAAAAGCACGATTCGCGACAAAGCCGACATCAGGACGACCACTCGACAAGAAGGCACCAGCCGACTTCGACAAGTCGAAATCTTCTCAGCCGACACCGCCAAAGATAGACCACAGAAAGAATCCTTTTCATAAGAGGGAACGTAGCAAACAACCGCCGACCGAAAAATGGTGCGATTACCACCACTCATCTTGGCATGATACGTCTGAATGCAAAGCTCGAAAGACATTTTTGACAAAAGTGTCGACCTCCGACGCATTCGACAAGACGGTGGAAGAATCTGATCCAGACGCAACGACCCTTTTGACATCGACCACTCCAACAGCTTCGACTATCGTCGACGAGGATGAACTAGAGCGCCTTTGCGATACAGGGATATGGGTCTAGAGCAACCCATTACATTTGATTATAGACAACGGGAGCCAGAAAAACTTCGTTTCTGAAGAACTTGTGAAGAAACTAGGTCTTGTTACCACTCCGCATCCTCAGCCTTACAACATCAGTTGGATGAAGGATGGACAAGAACTTCGGATCACTCGACAATGCAAACTCGCCTACTTCATAAAACCTTTTGAAGATGAAGTACTCTGCGACGTAGAATCACTCTCTGAAGCCAACGCCCTGTTTGGGAAACCTTACCTATGGGATAGACATGGAAGTTATCAATCACAGCCTCAGAAGGTGATTGTCTGAATCTGAAATCGATGGTTCATAATACTAGAGCGTCAGCCTACACCCATGGTCACACTGATATCTGCCAAATAGACAAAGAAGCTCATCAATCATGTTCAGAAGTTCGTATTAATCATGATCAAGCCACAACATTCTAAGAAGACCGCATCAACGAGTCGGGTCACTGACCAATGCAGCTCCCAACAGAAGCATCAAGTCGATCATATTCTCGATGAGTACCAGAACCTCTTTCAAGCTCTAGACGGAGTACCTCGACATTGTCAGGTAAAACACTCCATTAGACTTGTTTGTGGTTCTTCTTTGCCTAACGCATCTGTTTACAGAAGATCCATTCTCAAAAATGAAGAAATTCGCAGACAAATCCAAGAATTAATTGACAAAGGTCATATCCAACCCAGCTCCTCTCCTTGTGGAAGTCCAGTCGTCTTAGTTCCGAAGTAATATGGGACTTGGTGCATGTGCATCAACTACAAAGCTCTCAACAAAATATCGGTGAAGAATCGGTACCCTCTGCCGCGGATAGACGAGCTCATCAACTGTCTGACACGACAAGCATCGTATTCCTCATACATTCCAAATTGGAGATAAGGTCTGGCTACATCTTAAGAAGGAGTGCTTCACTGGTCCTTTCAAGAAGTTAAAACCCTTGTGATATGGATCGCACAATATTCTTCGATAGATTGGCGAAAACGCTTTCCAGCTCGACATTCCTGCATGCATGGGTCTGCATCCAGTCTTCAATGTGGATCTACTTCGACCATACCATGCACCCTTGTTGGAACAGAATGAATTATCAACAACAGAACCCGAAGACATCCACCCAGATGTTTAGGAGCCTCTTCCTTGCGACACCATTGCGGGATGATGAGTACACCATACAAGGACGAACACAATTCCCTTGTTTCAGGTTGCCAAAGCTGGCCAGTTCCATCTCAAGGAAAGTGGTATTTTGTTACTGAAATAAGCGACAAGTTTCCTCATCTTCGCGAGCAAACAATGGGGTCCATTGTTTCTTAAGGAAGGAGATCTGATGCGCATCATAGTTGGAAAGTCATCGATGTCAATACAACTTCGACAAGTTTCGACTCGACATGATTTTGACAGGTTCCGATTTTGACACAACTCCGATGAGTCTCGACTTTGACATACTGCAACACACTCTGCACCTTCGACATGTTTAGCAACCTCATAGTTCGCGACATCGACAAGCAGCGTCGACATGCGACCAGCGACTGTCAAACTTTGACAGACTGTATCTCTGTCTTCCAGTCAACTATAATGGTTGAACTGTTGAAAACGTTCTAACTTCTTCCTTGTAACTGAACGTAATGGGCAGGAACCCAAGTGTCTCCGAATTCTATATAAGCATGTATAATATTGTAACATGCATCAGTTTTTGATCTGTTTACAAGTAATAGAAGAACAGTTCGCATTCCTACATATTGTCTATACATATTGTGCTTATCTGTGTTGCGTAATCCTGCTTTTGCTCATTCTGTTTATTAAGCTTCCGCCATAACAAATCCAACTCATTCAGTCGAACTATTGTCCCCCTCGTGCTTCCTGGACACGACCTGGATCAAGGGTGACACTTCTTAACAGCCTCATGACAAACTTTGAATATTAAGGGCCAAAAATATCCCGAGCGATGGATTTTTTGGGATGTTTCCATCCCAAATAAATGACTACGACATGCTCCACTATGGAAATCATTCAGAACCTTTTCAGCTTCTTCGTGAACTAAGCAACGTCTAAGAATGGTGTCCACACCGCGATGGTACAATGTATCACCAATAATGACATAGTGTCTTGCATGGTGACATATTTTGCATCTTTGTTCATGAGTAGATTGAGGTGGGATCCTATGGGTTTGTAAGTATATTAAAATATCATCGTACCCAGGGTCATATGAGATAATGAGGAATATGAGTTCGTCTGTTAATGATGTTTCTTCAATAGATCCTTCACTCTCTCTAGGTAAATCAAACATTAATTCTGCAAAGGATAAATATTTCTTGGATTTTTCCGAAGCAAATCCTAAGTCAAACTCCTGTAAGGAAACTATCCATCTATTATATTTGCCACTGATTATCCGTTGGGACAAAATATGTTGAAATGGATTAACATCGGCTATGGCAACTGTCTTCCTAAGTAGAATGCAATGTCTAAGCCATTGGACTGCATGAACAACATCAACACAAGTTTCTCAACGTGTGAATACCTCAACTCAGGTCTAGCTAAATTCTTACTTAGATAGTAGATGACATGTTATCAATAGGAGTCATCCTCCTGGACCACTATCATACCAACTATAGACTCAGATGCCGCTATATAAAGGAGGAAATCTTTGTTAAAGTCTGGAGGAATCAACACAAGGGAAGACACTAAAGCCTTTTCAAGATGTCAAATGATCGATGAGCATTATCATACCAAACAAATGGGACCCCTTTCCTCAGTAATCGCATAAAACCTTTGGTGAGTTTAGCATAGTTAGAGACAAACCAACGTAAGAAATTGCCTCTACCTTGTAGGATTTGCAGTTGATTCAAATTTTGCGGGGAAGGTAACTATAGTATCGCCTCCACCTTAAATGAATATATCATAATCACGTCCTTACATACAATAAAACCTAGCAATCGACCCAATTCCACACAAAAGATACACTTGTGAGGATTCAAACGAATCCTATAGTAACAACACCTATCAAAAACTGACCATAAGTGCTTAGGGTGATCTATTCTCTTCTTAGATTTAGTGGTTAAGTCATCAAGGTAGGCTTCAAAAATCTTATTTATGTTGTGGAATGCATAAGACATCGCTCTTTGGAAGGTAGCCCCAACATTCTTCAAATCAAAATCCAAGTTTAGATCCCGGAAATCCGTGCACACATGAATATTTCCTTGTTTTTTGTCAACATGTACCAAATTAGATATCCATTTAGTTAATGGAACATGATAAATGAAGTTTGCACGGAGTAGTTTTTCAAACTCTACTTTAACAGCAACGACCTTCCTCAGATTGAGTGGTCTAATCTTTTTCCAAACCGGCTTAGTATTTGGCTAAGTCTTGATTTCATGTTCGACAATAGTCGGATCAATTAGTGGCATTTCTTCATATGACCAGGAAAATATATCCCTATACTGTTTAAATATTGCTGTGTAAATTTCAATTTATTCTAGTGAACAATTAGCACCATTGAAAACATTTTCTACAATGTTTAGAGTCTTAGAAATATCGATAGGAATGGTATTGGAGATGTTTTCCATGTTACATTCAGCATAGACTTGCAAAGGTGCCAGAGGGATCTCATACTAATCCATGGGTCTTGGCTTGATAGTTCTATTGTTGTCAATTCTAAGGTCATTCTGAGCTAGTAGGAAAGATGCACGTTGATTCATATCCTTTCATGGTTTGTCCTCTAAAGACATTGCCTCTAGATTTGCTTCATTTGATGGCGATACAGTGTCTAAGGGATCATGACATGGAAAAGAACTGATAGCCCACACGGGTGTTGAATACTGGTCATTTATTCCAACTTAGAGTGAATAACAGTATGGTCCGATTCGTCTGAAACAATGGCTTGATAAGATATCTCGACAACAGACAATGCCGGGTTTGTCCGACTACATCCAACTTCCATAGCTGGTAGATTCCAAGGGTTATTAAAATATGAAGTTTTAAAATGTGATACCTTAGGAGTGTAAGACATGGCAACGGTGGAAATTGCATGTATCGGAGATGCGCTTGCGTGCAAGTCAGGTGGGGGAAGATTAAAATTTCCCATGAGTGTAGGATACATCCCCACTCCAACATTTTCACAATCTTTCGTTGAATGATCCACTAAGGGGATGTTAGAGACATTCTGGTGATTTGGGCCATTAGTACTAAATGACAGTTGGTCTATAGTAATGATCTTTCCATTATGAGTAAATTTGGTGACTCTGAAAATAGAAGACACCACGACCATCATAGCTTGGGTCCAACTCCTACCTAGCAACAAATTATATTCAATCGGAGAGTCCACCACTTCCACTTGCACAATGAATCCCCCCCCCCTATCTCTATTGAAAGAGATGGGATAATCCCATGAGGTTTAAATAGGTGGCCATAAAAAGCCTTCAACATTGTGATTGGAGCAACCACGTTAGGTGACCCAATAGCCTTCCAACATGACAAAGACATTACACATGTGGAGGCACCTTCATCAACAACCATCTGGTTTATAGTAGACTTTCCAGAAACCACTTGGATTTGAAAATACGCATGATGAGGTAAGTGAGGTTTCCAATTCTCGCAATCAAAGGTCATAATATGACTATCCAAGGAATCAAAAGCACCTAAAATCTGATAGTAGGTTTCTGCGCTGAGTTGGACAACTTTGGAAGACCTCTAAAGTGGACATTGCAGATGGAGCTTGTGCTAAATCCTCTGCTATGCTATAGTGTTGAGCAGTGCATGCGATAGGATTGTACATAGCCTTTTCCATGACACCTCTTGGTATCTTAGGCATAGTGTCACTTATTGGTTTTTCTATGCATAATGGAGGAACCACATCATCTTCAGCAATTTCTTTCCCTTTAGATCCAGACGATGGCGTATCATAAGTTTTGCTTCTAGTATGGATGTGGATGTCATGTTCACACATAAAAAATTGGCTGTGACCAAATTTTCCCCCTTGAGAGGAGGCACCCTAATTCAAGGATTTGATTTAGCCGTAGCAATCATCTGTTGATATGGCTAAGGAAATGGATTAGTGAGCATGACAGGTTGGTTGGAACCTTCCTGTTGTGCCAACAGTCTTTGTGCTATTTCCATCCTGGTACATTTATAATTTAAGTGGTCTTCCTTACACAAAGCGCAAGGAAACTTCACTTTACCTTTCTCTTTCTTATCCCTACCAGCATTGTTGTTTTGATTATTGTTATTATTAGTGTTTGCGTTGTTATTGTCTTTATTCCCCGATTTTTTATTCTTCTTCTTTTTCCCTCTGGGCTGCTGGTTTCCCTTAGGTCCAGTTGTTTGAACTATCAAAACATCCACTGGAGGGTTGGGGTTGGTGTTTTGTGTGTTGTTCGGGGTAACTGCTGGTGAATTTTGCACTACTAAGTGTGTACCCTGGTTGTATACTAAAGGTGTTGTTGAACCAATAAAACCATCGGCATGTGGTCCAGGTATTGGTTGTTTTGGATCTGTGTCATCTCTAGGAGCATCGAGAAATATCTCATAAAGCAATATGGATTGAGAATAAACCAAGTCCAATTTTTGAGTTTTACTGATAGCCTTCTCTTCGTTTTGAACCCCTGAAAGGGCTACATCTTTCACAATACATGGATGTAATGGCTTAATGAACCAATTTGTTAAAAAATCATTTGGAATTTGAGCTTTAATCAAATTCCTTCTCCTCCATTCATGTATGTGATCGGAGATATGTGTAGACTTGTCCTAATGAAATGAATTTAATAGTTTAGTGCCAGTTTCGTAGTGAACTGGTAACTGAAAATGGTTCAAAAAAGTCATTGCAACAACATCAAAGGTTTGGAAAGAAGCTCGTGGTAACACAATGTACCACTTTTCCACCATCCCTATCAATTCCTTTGGAATATTCTGAGTCTAATAGAATCATCCATCAGTGAGTTGGATGAACACCACATATCAAAAGTCATCACATGGTTTGTAGGGTCTTCCTTAGGTTTACCTTCAAAATTAGGAATGTCAGAAGGCAATTTTGTAGGGCGGGGTGGCCAACCAGGTTTATGAAGGACTCGGTCATTGGTCAACTTTGACAGATCAGGTAAGTTAAGTGTATCCAAAAAAGGAAACTTTTTTTGTGCCAAGGTATTCCAAGGTCTAGGAGCATTATGTGTCCATTGATTTGTGTTTTGGAGTGTTGAAAATTGGATTGTATTGAAGGAAGTTTTAATTAAAATAAGGTTGCGAGATAGGTTGGTTAAACCCTCCTGATGTTCCACCCAAGTTTGTTGTATTTTGATTTCCTATTAATGTAGCAAGTGTTGGGTTTACTATACTTGGTTCACTTGTCCCAAAAAAAGTAGGATTCCCAAATGGATGAGTTTGTCCACAAGGAATTCCTATGCTAGTTACCCCCATTCTGACGATATTATAATAACAAAAATTTGATGAGAAAGGGTTACTAACACTTGTACCCCCCATACCATGGGAGGGTGGACTTATCTGAGGCATAGTGAAACCACTAGTAAGCCCTGAGACATGGGTGGGATTAGGACAGGACAAGAATCCACTAGAAGGCATAGAAGGGCCACTGCCTATCGCAGTAGTGTAAGTTGAAAAAGGAGGCATTGTAGTCAGTATGGACTGAAACCCTGAAAATTTCATTCCAAAGGAGAAAGGATTTATTCCACGGAAACCATAAGAAGGTCCTTCAGTTAAAATCATTGATGAAGAAGGATTCCATCTGTAGCTAAGAGTTGATGATGCATTTGCATAACCTCCTTGTGTAGGTGTAACACTAACTGAGGGAGATGTTTCCCCAGTACTTGGTATCTCACCAGTGTTGGGCATGGGTAACCAATTTAACAAAGGACCACTAGGTCCGAGAATATCAAACTCAAATATTTGTGTAAAATTTGGACTCTGTGAAGGGTTTAAAAATCTTGAAGGATCAGTAAGTTCCTCAATGGAAGGGAGTTATAAGTGTTCTTCAGGCTGATAAGAAACTATTGAAGGAGAGTTAGTGACATACCCTTCAATGTCACTAAAATGACCTTCCTTTGATTAGGATTCCGATTCAATAGAACTAAAGTTTTTTTCTTGATTGGATTGTTGAGTGTTTGGTTCTTGATTCTCTTTCTCTGCCGCTAAAGAGGTCGACTATTGTAATAAAGTCTTCGCCTGGGCGCAGGGAATTGTCTTTGTTCAGGATATTGTCCTTGTAATATACAAGATCTACACAGAGGATGATCGGCCACAATGGCTCACAGAAGACTCCAAGGAGAGGTCTAAAAAAGAAAAACAACAACCAACATACACTAAAAAGTTCCTACGGAATTGCAACAAGCAAACAACCCACACAATGAAAAGTATCGGGCTGCCAATACCATTCACTGCAGAGATAAAGATAGGGTCTCCCAATTATTATCCTGGGATGATCAGGGCCCAAGCACTTTTGTTGAAGAGGAAGAAGTAGGAGAAGAAGAGCATTTTGTTGAAACTATGGCTAGGGATGAGAAGGGAACCTTAGAGAAGAAGGAGGAATTTAGTAAATTCATGAAACCATTCTTTGATGACATGAAAAAACAGATCATGAAAGGGTTCGAATTGTTGGCTAGTCAAATTGGAAGCAAAGTGGCAATAGGAGGCAACAATAGTTCTCCTTTCGAGTAAAAGAAGCCAATGGGTGAAAATATTTTCTCAAAGACAGGGCCTCATAATCGACCTAATGAATTTCAGAGTTCAATAAGGCCTACTACACCTAAATTCCTTGATTCCAAAGAAGATCCTAACACCCAATATGATATGCAGGAAGTTATAACAGAATGGCAGCAGTTGAGTGAAGAGTGTAGAAGAACCCTACCATTTGATTAATACCTTATTGTTGCAAACAAGCTCAAAATGAGGGGAGGTAATAGGACCCCCTTTCAAAATAAAGAATTGAATTATGCAATAAGTAAAATGCCACTTCCTACTTTTGATGGCTCATCTCAAATTTTTGCAAATACTTGGATACAAAAACTAGATTTGTATTTTCAGCTGAATCTAATGGTTGAAGGGGATGCTCTAAAAATGGCTATTTTGCATCTTGAGGGAGATGCCAATGATTGGTGGTTCCATGGAATTAAAACCTTGCAACATGAATATCAAGTTACAACATATGAAGAATTTGTTAACAAGGTATTGGAAAGATTTGAGCAAAAAGACCCAGAAATGCCTTTCAAATAGCACAGTTGAAGCAAAATGGAACACCGGATGAATACATGTTAGAATTTAAAAAATTATTAGTTAAGGTGGCTGATATATCTATGGCCAGATCAGTATTTCTATTTACTGAAGGGTTGGCTGAACCTTTGAAGGTTTTGGTTAATTCCCACAAACCTACTTCATTGAAAGATGCCATGAACTTGGCAAGAGATCTGCAAAATGTGCTACCCAAGACAAGGTATCCTCCCAAGCCCAACTTTCCTTCCCAATTCAGATTTGAAAAGAAGCCATGGCAAGAAGACTCATTTGGAAAGGATAAGAAAGAGGGACCAAGCAGGGAAGAACTCTAAAGAAAGAAACTATGTTACACATGCTTCGAACCATGGGTACTAGGGCATAAATGTGCAAAGGGAAATGCACAATTCATTGAAGTATTTTCTGATGATGAGTATGAAGGGGGTATGGAGGAGGGATGACATATTTCAGCCCAAGAAGAGGGATATGCCACAACAGAACAAGATAAACAAGAATAAGATCATCCATTACCCAACAAAGGGAGACTAGTAGTACTTTCAGGAGTGCCTCGCTTCCACACTATTCGATGCCAGGGAGCTATACAAGGACAAAGGGTTTCGGTATTGGTATATGGAGGAGCCACACATAAATTCATTGATGCAGCCATGGTGGAGAGGAGAAAGCTATATTCTAAACCATTTGATGGCTTCACAGTCATCATTCAAGGTCACCATACTATGGAGTGCAAAACATGGATTCCAAATCCACAACTCACCATAGGTAATTACACATTTTTTGATAGATTTTATGTGGTTGATGTTGCTGATACTAATGTGGTATTGGAAGTGCAATGGTTGTACTCTATAGGGGAGCATACAGTGAACTATCAAATCCCTGAAATCGGATTCAAAGATTCGGAAGAAAAACAAAGGGTATTGAGGGGAATGCACACCTATCCGAATCAAGCAGTGTCCTCCCACATTATGAAACACAAGAATGAAAAGGTTTTGGGAGACCTTCCTCCTAGAAGGCCACCTGATAGAGGAGGAACAATTTTGCAGCATCCTAAATTGAAATTGCTTGAGGACAAGCAATCTTGGGTGGGGAGGACTGTAATGTCCCCATTCAAATAAATCTCAAAAGAGAAAATTCCACCAATATACTAATTTCCTAGGTTGGGGTGGAAACATTAGATTTGGAATAAGGAGACTATAAAACCTCAATTGTACATTAGATTGACATAAATATATTAAAATGGGTTAAATAAATATTTATGATAGGAAAATAAGGTGGCACTTGGTCATGGAGACACATTGGTGGTGTGGGACCCACACAAAGCTAGATTCCTCATGCCACATGGCATTCTATTCTCACCCATTCGAATCCAAGGTGGAGTCTTATGATCTTGGGGAGTTGGAAGGTCAATATACTTGGCATGACTCAATGATGGTCGAATTGGAGTGGAACAGTAACTCCCATGGAAGAGGAAGAGGCATTTGAGAGATATTGAGACACTTGGGATAGATTCCCTAGCTTCTATGAAAACAATGTTTAAGAATTTTCATATTCATTAGACAAGCATTTGGAGCAATATTCTCAAGTTTCATAACCATTTGTGAAGATTTACTATCATTTCCCCTATATTGAAGCTAGTATACAAACATCTGATTTATGGAAGTTGTAGAAGTCTTTAGGAATTGATTGATGATGTATTTGGGAGCCCATTGAAGTCATTTAACAGTACCATTATGAAGATCTCAAAGCACTAGTTGTGGTAGTGTGAATGGTTTTGGAAACAGAGTTACGGTTTGTCCGTGGCATCAATTGGAAGTTTGGGTCAAATGAGTATAAAATAGGGGTGGGGCCCACTTTTCAAAATCATTTGTACTTTGTGCCACTGACCTATTAGAGCGTGTTTTGAGCGATTCTGGGAGATCTAGTGCACCGTTCGACGAGCCACGAGATTTAGGTATGCCTCACCCTTGTACTTTTTAATTTTTCTGGGTAGGTTTAGGATTAGGGTCTCCTGGGTGACCAGGGGGATTTTTAATGGTTTTTTAGGATATTGCGCGAGAAGTTTCTTGGAGAATCTCACACTACTATAGCGTGATATTCTCCATAAATTGCACGCAGTGTTGCACGCCCCATTAGCGTGAATGAAATGCATTGTTCCGCCCTACGTGCATAACAATAACTGCTCGGTCACGTGCTGATTTAGTGCGACTGAAAAACGAGTCAATAGCGCGACCAACGCGACCGAGTAATATAACTCCCGTGCGCTGGTTCCACGTGACCGAATGGTGGTGGACACTCATTACCCTTTGGTGGTTCCACGTGATAAAGCTTGATTTTATGTATGTGCTTGATTTGGAAGTCAAGTTTCAACACATCTAAGCATGGGTATGATCACCTTAGGGAAATTAAATTTTCGACTCCTTTATCTCTGTTGCAGGTACCTCTTTAAACCAATGATCGAGAACTTAGACCTTGATCTCACTTGACTCCCCTCCATTGGAATTATAATGTATTTTGGCCACCATATCTCCTTTTGACCTCACACATTAGGGGGCATCTATTATAGCATGAATTGGTGATTCCATGTTTGTGACAACAATATTCCAAGTAGACACCTAAGTTTCTAATATTGATCATGAACATGAACCTATCATCATGGGAAAATCTCTAATTTGACCCTACTCGATGGTCTGAACCCCACTGAAGGCAATCCAACTCATTTTCCACTGAAGTCAATAAATTGAGCCCAAATGAGGCCCCACACTCTTTTCCTTGCTACAAGGAGAATGGCCATGCACCTTTCCCTTGATAAGGGTGCATGGGCCATGAAAAATGCCTAAAATATATATATAAAAATCCCAAAAATTCAACAGTTAAGATAGTTTCAAGGTGTTTGGTCTCATCTGCAACTTCGAAAACCACTTGGAAACCATTCTAACCATCCTAAACATTCATTAAAAAGGAATATGATGGACCAAGTAAAGGGAGCACACCCATATTATTGTGATGCTAGAGGAATTCTTCTACCATTTGTTTTATTTTCCCTAAGTGAACCCTGTCCCTAATCACTCCTTTCATAAGTTGTTGGAGTAATCCATATTATATGACTTCTATCATATACACCCTTGGAGGATCAAGTTTTCAGAAGTGGGATTGCAAGTGATTCAAGTGCAGAAGGACCCAGTCAAACACTTAGAAAGGTGTTGAAGAACTAAGAAGGTAACTTATGTATCATTCATTTTGTTGTTTGTTAATAGAAATTTATGAGATTTCTCTCCCCCATATGCATGTGTAAGTCTTGATATGTTTAGTACTTGTTGATTGATTGAAGAGTGGTATCCCTTTCAAGATAATTGTTAATACTAGTCGTGATTGCGTAGATGTTCTTGTTTGGTTGATATATTTATTGAAGCCATACGACTTGTGAGGAGGGTTATTTTTCTCTTTTCCGGTTTCGAGTTGTTGGGGTGAATTATATTGAAGTTAAAGGGTAGAATCAACAAGGATCAAAATTCAAAAATATGATCCTTGACTCTTCCCCTATCTCACTCTTCTACTTGGTTGCTTATTTGCTTATTGGTGTGAATGACAAAACATCTCTTTTTTGTATGAACTGCCTATTGGAAGAGCCATAAGACCATGTTTATATCTTCTTAGTATGTTGGTGGTTATCCCTATCCATTAGGAAACTTTTCCCCACAAAAGATATCAATATCCTAAATTAATGAGAACTTTAAATAAAACTTCAACCATGCAATTTTTTGGTTGTTTACGAATGAGTGCATAAAAGGAACTTATGAATCCCTCACAATTTTTTTAATAATTATTCATTTACTTATGTTCCGATGGCATATTGTAGTAGATTTGAATGGTTGGCTCAACAGGTTTCCATTCCCACCTCATCCTTGGGAATGAATTTGTAGCACAAATCACATCTAATAAATATGACAACTAGTAGAACTGGACAGTATGCCTCGGTGGTGGATCCTTGTAGCTACGAAAACCTACCTCGGATTAGCGAATAAGATGGATTCCTAGTTGAAAGTGTACCTTAGGTGACTATAGTATGTAGTACGGGTACCCGTGCTTCATAGAGCATAGATGCATATTCTTCCCCAAACAACCTAGCCAACAACACTGTATTCATCCAGTAGTGGGGCCTTAGAATTTTGGTAGGGTAGGGACCACCCTACCCACTTCATTTAAATATTTGATTTCTCATCCACCATCTTTTGATGAATGCATATATATCTAGTTTCACTTGGTTGATCCACTCATCTATAATATTCACTTTTGTTGTCGGGAATCTGTAGTATTTTTACAAGTTGGAGGGAAGGAGGGATGCAATGACTTTGGATCCATCCATGTTGGTAATAAGACGCTTTAGTGTTTACTCTTGCCAGGTTCTAGTCAATTAACTCGACGCGTGGGAAAATGGTTGGCCTAGCCACCACCCTACGAATCTATGAACTTCGTATATTCTAATAAACCCCCATGTCATCTCTATTTTCAATGGGGATATGTTACCGAACAATCTACCGAAAGCGAACTTAAGGCATGATCTCCCTAGTTCAATGTGAATCTAGAACAAATAAGACAGAATACAAATCTACCTTCCTAGATCAAATTAGAGATTAAGAGATATGAACATATTACCTTTCAGATCTGTAGATCTCTTTCTCCCTCGTCACTCCAATCTCCACGGTCGTCAGATCCAAAGCTGCAAGACTTGTCAGAACATGGAAGAGACAAACAAGTAGTAATGCACATCTACACAATAATTGATCTAAGTAAATGGTTAAGGAAGTAAACTATAAATATCAAATGAACAACAAGACATTTATGGAAAGAGTTTTGTATTACTATATAAAAGTGGGAATACAAAGAAGAGTGAGGATTACAACCAAGCCCTAACGTTGCAATCTTCCTCCAACAAGCCAAGCCAATGCCTCTAAGGAGAAATGGGTGCCTCCAATGGATGAATGATGATCTCCTAAGCTTGTTCCACCAACATATGGATGCTATAGCCTTCCTCCCTTTGGAATGGGAAGGAGCTTCACATATATAGGACTAGGAGGATAGGATAGGTTGAGAAATAGTGGGAGAGGACTCAGGGATCCTCCCAAAGGGTTAGGGAACCGAATGCCAGCTCTCCTATAAGTTAGGGATAGAGATCCAAGTCACACACCTTCAAGAAGTCGCTCGAAGATGCCCCTTTATCCACATAATTGACATTGGCACAAGTTGTAATAAGACAACCAGCGACAGATAGGTTCGGCACATGCTTAACAAGCATGACATGAGCCATTAGCGCAAGTGGTTAGGTAACCACCTGCGATGAACCTAGTTGGGCACAAGTTTCTAGGGAGAAACCTGCAACGACCCAA
Source organism: Larix kaempferi (assembly GCA_027924585.1). NCBI lineage: Eukaryota > Viridiplantae > Streptophyta > Pinopsida > Pinales > Pinaceae > Larix > Larix kaempferi. Next base: position 6,885,377 of record BSBM01000748.1, read on the forward strand.
CTAGATCCTATAAAAAGGGGGTCAGTAACTTCTCATGTTTGACTTCCTAGTCATGGAAACTTCAGGGATGTTTACACTGACTCTTATGGTGGCAAGATTTAGGTGTAACAGAATGCCCCCCAAAGCATGAAGCTGATAAAACTAGACAGGTGAAATGCTTTGATAGAAGGATGGAAAGGACTTGTCAGATGGAAGATGCTGCTGCAGTACAACTGACTCTGAGAACACAGTCTCATGTGACTCACAACATGGCTGCCGACCAATACAATGTAGATCCATGGTAGTAAAGACCGACTGAACACAATCATGGCTACTAGACACAATCGTAGATCCATGATGAGATGATAACACAACCACAACCAATACAAATTGGATCCATGTGATAGAACTCAAACAATCTCCATCGCAACCTGGGTAAAACATGACTCCCCAGGGTCTTCAAGCCGAACCCGCAATGATACGAATCTATTCATGTGATTACAAATGTCTTGACGTCGAACATGGTAGAAACCACTTGATTACCGGTCATTGATGTATATCGTTAACAAGCGTGAGGGAAATCACCATTAATGTCAATGATCCCCAAGGTATCACAGTACATATCACCAAGTGTGAATAAATGAGTTGAAGTCAAACGCTTGATGAAATCTTTCAATCAAGAGCCAATGAAGTAAACTCATGTTGAAAGCGAGGTAACCTGCCATTGAAGTCGACAACGATGAACCCGCCGAAGGAGGGCCATGATGAATACCCCATCATCGACATGAAACTTGATAACAGATGTTTGGAGTAGATTGGATGGTACAGTAACATGCAATACTGACTCAAAGTAGACCGAAATGATAAAGGGTGTGCTGACTGCAAATGATGAGCGGTGAATGTACCTTGAAAATGGGCATGGCATGACTTGGCAGTATTGACATGATGAGAATGACGCCAACCCCTAATGCAACTAATGATGGAAGTATCTTTGGATGACCCAAAGGAGTAACAAGACTCATGAGGTTAGCAAGACTCGAAGACAAACGGATGACCCAAGTATGCAAATGCAGATGAGTGACATGTTCAAGAACGACTAAGTACTGCCACTGGTAAAGGTGTAACACAAAAAACTTTCCTTTTTCCCCATCATGATTTATGAGTGCCTCATGTGTTTTTGATGAGCTTGATGAGGGTAACCAGATGCTCGGTATAGCTCATCTCATAGATGATTCCAATCCCAAATGTCTTACGAACCTAAGAGAGGAGAGGTTCGTCCCATGACGAGCCCTTCAATGTTGAATTTTAACGAGTCCATAGAAGTTAAATTCAATGTCATTTCATGTTTAGAGAGTCTAAAAAGAACTAAAGAAGACTCCAAAGGTATTTTTTCGTAGAGTTATCCACTTCGCCCGGAAAAGGGTAAAACAGAGGACTCTTCCAGTCATGATTGGCTGGAGTATTCCTTTTTCGTAAGTAGTGCCCCCTAGTCCAAAAAAGGGGTAAACTATCACCAGGAAGACGATCATTCAAATACTTTTACAAGCGTGAACGCATCAAGTTTTCTTGGCGATATTTTCATATTTAGAGAGCCTGAAAAGAGCTTAAAGAAAGACTTCGGGGGATTTCCTTTTTCGTAGGAATATAACGAGCCCGAAAAATTGATAAACTATAACTCGGTGACTTATTCTCATCATTTTACGAGCACGAGAAAGAAAAAAGAGTAAGCTCGGTGTCATTAGTAATTGAATTTAACGAGCGAAATAATGACAAAAAGACGCTCGAAGAGTTGTTCATACCTGATAATACTTACGAGATGATCATCACGACGAGAAATGGCATCAATTAGGCACCTAACTTCTCCTGCAGCTCAAAGACTAGGTCAAAATAGTTAACCAAGCGTTTAAATGCAGTAAATAACCCAAACTATAGTAAATAACCCACTAAAGCATCAAATTAAAAAAGGAATATTCCCTTTTTGGTTATGGGTGAAATAGTGAAAAAGAATTACAAATTTTTTTTACCAAGTTTGGAGAGTGTGAAGTGCCATTTGGAGCCAAATTTCGTTTGTTGATTCCAGGAGCTACGGTCCACCATTTCACGAGCCGTCAGAGACAAGTAGGCCTAAACTCATCTATGCAACTTTTCAGTGGATTATTTTTATGTTTTTGCTTAATTTTTAGGGTTTTAAGTTGTTTTGGTGGGGGGAATTGCGCCCACGGGTCAACGCAATCCCTCCTTACGGGAACTGCAATGACCATGCATCGTCGCAAAACCCGTAAGGGCCTTTTGCGTCGACGTCGCCCTATCTGCAAAGACGTCCTGCGCCGGTGCAAACGCCCAACTACAACTCAATGCCCAACCCAAATGAAAAAGTTTTGATGATTAGAAAGAGTTCTAATAGTGTTTACTTGTCCTTCTTGATATGTTCACGGTGACAAACATGGTTCGAGTGGCAAGAACAAGAGCATGAGGTGGATGATGCTCAGGATGAAAATGACCCTCCATGCATTGCTGCATTGAAGAGCTGTGGGTTACTCAAATACTTCCGAGTGTCGGGCATGAGGGCCCAAGTTCCTCTGTTGATGCACATGATCCAATGTTGGGATCTGGTGCAGCATCACTTTGTGATCGGAATGCATACACTGAGCATAGATGTTGAGGACATCTACTTCCTGACAAGATTATCCCGGCGGGGGGAGCCTGTATCTCTTACCAGGTCACGAGGATGTGATCGGACAATGGACGATATGATTGATCAGTGGTGCAATGGAGGCATTGCGGCTATTGGTGGGAAGATCCCCATCAAGGATATTCGAGGCCGTGCTTTGAGTACCGTGCTCTTCACCATAGTGAGAGTAGCGGGAAGTCAGTATGCTCATCTTGTGAGCAAGTCACAGTTGTTGTATTCGGAGGAGTGCATGGATCCCAGGGTATTCAAATGGTGTGAGGGACTCCTTACCAACCTATGGAGTCAGTTGACCAATTGTCGACGCAGGGCGCTGAAACAGTTTGGCTATGGGTCCATGGTGATATCTTTTCTATTGGAGCGGGTACCTCATATGCATCCACAGGTGGACTTGGATGAACGAGATGCCATGGATCCACACATGATGCGATGGGTAGAGGTGATGGCCTGCCATGGTGGCGGGGGTCCCGTCATAGGATACGGTACAAATTTCTTTACCTGGCTGGAGGGAAAGCTCCTCATGATAGAGGATTATCCGTACAGCGGGACATATTTCAGAGGTGATCCCGACCTAGTGCTTCCCGAGGGAGAAAAATGGGGTGACATTGGTAAGAACAACAACTTTTGTGTTTTTTCATTTTATATATATATGATTTTTTTTGGATTAGTGCTGATGACTCAATGTTTTGTGCAGATGTGGGTCCATCACGACCAGTTGGAGTCACGCTCATTGCAAGGAGAGGAGAGGTGCATGTCATGGGTCCTGCGATGAGTGATGCCATCGAGGAGATGGAGGATGTTCATGAGAACCTCCATAGGCTGACACTGGACATCCCTGAGCCAGGTGTCCACGACCTACCTCGGGGCTATCAGAAGCTCACCGTTGGGGTGTCCTTACATTTTGGTACGCTACTCCGTAAAGTGGCGAGGGCCATAGACTGCTTTCATAAGTAGCAGCCATGAGCTACGGGGTCTACGGCCGAGCGGCCTGGGACTTAGGCTCACGTTCTACTTATGTGTGTACTGAAAAGCTTATGAGCTTCAGATTTTGTAGAGACTTACTGAAAGCTAGCATGCTTCATATTTTGTATTAGCACTACCATTTTGTATTGATTTATATATATATACAGACACTCTTGGCAGTTTGTACATCTTGTGTTTTATGGTGATTAATGTGATCTTGTTTACATGCTTGCTTATACAATGGATGATTTACATGTTATGTATGCTTTTATAATTTATGAATATGTCATGTGTGTGCAATGTACCAATCTAGAATGAAGTTGTCCATCGAGTCAACAACTGTATTCATGTCTCATGGAATGTGCAGGTATTGAATAGATTCGAAGGACCTTTCTAGAAGACGGACTCGTTTGAAGAGATGAAGTAGAGTAGGGTCACGGATAACATAGATCCGATTAAGATGAGAAACCACTAGTTGTGAATCCAAGTAGATGACAACGTGGTTCATACCCAAGGAAAGAGCATCGGTTAGGGTTCCAATCACCACCTGATACTCTGCGGTGTTATTGGTCTTGTATCCTAGACAACTTCCTCCTGAGCTGATAAGCTCGCCGGTGGGAGAATAAAGTACCCAGGCTGCTGAATCAAGGTTACGAGTATGCCGGCCAGCGTCGTTCGTGAATCCATAGCAAGTTGCCATCTGCACATGCATACAGAACATGGTATAAGAAATGAAACAAGACCTAGACACACTAAAACAAAATCCTCACACCAAACAAAACACACACGCCATGTAGAGTATATACAAGATATCTATGCGTGAAAGACTCAAGCATAGTACCTCTTCAGACAAAACCCATTGCGGGGCTCACCCAAAGATATCCCATCATAGTCCTCTAGTTCATAGGCTCCCTTCTCCAAAAAAAATTTACTATGTACGGTTCGTGTCACATGGACTCGAACTTACCTGCCCCTAGCTTATCGTGCCTTTGGTCGTATGTGAGGACCAAATCACCCTCGTTGAAGGTACAAGGTTCAAAGGACCTATCATATTGTGATTTTATGCGCTTCTTGTGTGCCTCGTTGGCAAGAGCAGCATCGCGGCGGGTCTTGTCAAGTTTATCTAGGTAAAGGAATCGTTCTTCCTCGGCAGTGGTGTTTGGAAGAAGTTCAACTGCGAGTTTAAGTGATGGAATATCACACTCTATAGGTAGTACTGCCTCCAATCTGTAAACTAACTGGAACAATGTAAAACTAGTGGCAGTCTTAACGGAGGTTTGGTATGCCCATAGTGCGGAAAAGAGCATGTTGTGCCAGTTAGACTTATGCATACCCACCATGTGTTGAATCATGGTTTTCAAGACCTTGTTGATGGCCTCTACTTTTCCATTGGACTGTGCGTAGTAAGGGGTTGAGTTTTCATGATGAAAACCCAATCTGGCGCACAACTCATCGACCATATGGTCCTGGAAGTGAGATCCATGGTCGGTGACTATGGCTTGCGGAACTCTGAATCGTGCAATAACATGACTAAACATGAAGAGTGCGGTGGTTTTTCCGTTGTCAGTGTATGTAGGCATAGCATCGCCCCATTTCATAAAGTAATCTATGGCTACTATGACGTAACCATGCCCCTGGCCAAGGTAGGCTTATAGTGCATGAAATCTATGCCCCATTTTGCAAAGGGGCCAACGATAATAACCGGGTGTAATAGGGCTAGATGGGTGTGCTTTTTTGTTTGAAAATGCTAGCATGGGGGACATTTCTTAATGGCCTCGATACAATATTTAAAGATGGATGGCCAGTAATTTCCCCCGCGTAGTATCTTCTGGGCTATATCCATCCCAGAGAGATGATCGCCGCAAGCCCCAGAGTGACAGTCATTCAAAACATGTTCAGCCTCCTCATGTGTCAGATAACGTTGAAGAACGGAATCAACACCACGACAATAGAGGGTATCGCTAACTATCAAGTAATACTTGGTGTGGTGACAGATACGACGATGGTCGTCATGAGACAGTTGGGGGTTGAAACGTTGGGTTTAAATATATAAAGCAATATCTCCATACCATGGGTTAGACGTGCTGATAAGGAACAATGATTCATCAAGTAGAGAATCATTGGGATCAGATCCCATATCAACACGGGGAAAATTACAAATAAGCTCGACAAACACCAAATCCTTCTTAGACTTGGATTTCTTGAAGAGGAGATCGAACTCCTGAAGTATCACAATCCAACGTGAATACTTACCCCCAAGTACTTGATGTGTTAAAACATGGTACATGCGGTTTGAGTCGACAATAATGGTGGTGGTGCGGAGCAGTATGTAGTGACGGAACTTTTGGACGGCAATGACTACCGCGAGAGTGAGCTTCTCAACATGTGACTAATGAGTTTCAGAGTCAATAAGTCCCTTACTTAGATAGTAGATCACATGTTCCTGGGCGTTGTTGTCCTCCTGCACCAAGACCATGGCGATCGTGGTGGAAGAAGAATCTAGATAAAGGATATAATCCTTGAGTAATTTGGCGGTTGGAGCACAGGGGCATGCGTAATGGCATGTTTCAGACTATCAAAGGATTGTTGCGCTTGATCGTCCCATATGAATGGGACGACCTTCTTGAGTAGTCTCATATAACCCTATGTCTTTTGGCTGAAATTACAGACAAAACGTTGTAAATAAGTTACCTTCCCTTGCAAACTTTGAAGTTTCGTGATGTCAGTAGGAGGTGGGAGAGCGATAAAGGCTTCCACCTTCAAGGGATCAATGCGGATCCCATCTTTCGAGAAAATAAAACCGAGGAGGCGTCCGGACTTGACGCAAAAAATACACTTGTCAGGGTTCAGAAGGATGTTATACCTTCTACATTTGAGGAATACTGCCGTCAGATGATCAATGTGGAAGTTGCGCTTTCATCAATGTGCGGGTAGGTCATCAAGGTAAGGTTCCACGAAGTCCTTCACATCATGAAAAGCATATGACATGGCCCGCTGGAATGTTTTTGAGACCAAAAGGGAGCTTGCAATAAGAAAATGTGCCCCAAGGGAAGATGAAAGTTGTCTTATGCTGGTCAGTTGGGTGGATCTCAATCTGGTTGTACCAGAAAAGCCATCCATGAACAAGAAGATGACACTTCCGGCACAATTGTCTATGATCTGGTCGATGAAGGGAGTGGGGTAGTTGTCCTTAGGACAAGCTTTGTTCAAATCCCGATAATCGACACAAACATGTATGGTGCCTTGCTTCTTAGCTACAGGGACAACATTTGAGACCCATTCTATTAATGGAACAGGATAGATGAAACCGGCCTTCAAGAGCTTTTCAATTTCAGCCTTGATCGCCGCAGTTTTTCGAGGATGTACCGGTCGTAGCTTTTGCCGGACTGGTTTACCATCGGGATAGATTTGAATTTCATGTGAAACAATAGCAAGGTCTATCCTGGGCATTTCCTCGTAGGTCCAAGCAAACACATCTCGAAATTACTTGAATAAGGCTGTGAAAGTAGTAATTTCTTCAGGGGAACACTTCTGGCCTAAACGAATGTGTTCTACTACACCAGGAGTGATCGAGATGTCAATCGGGATGGTGGCTTCAATGTTTTCCAAGTTTCCCTTGGTGTCCGTATGACACATGAGTATCGGGTACTAGGGGAAAGGGTAGACATCCGGTGTGAAAATGGTGGTGATGCTATTCTCCACAGTATCCAATGGGGGAAGGAAAGACGATTAATGATGGAGGCCTTCCCATGGAGGGTCATCTGCACTCATAATCTCCATAATGGACTCATCGGAATGAAAAGTCTGGAGCAGAGGATCGGGTAAGGATGATGACCGCTGTAGAGAACAGGATGTAGATGCCACAACCAAGTGGTCCTCAGGTGCTGACTGGATAGCCTCATAAGTGAGTTCAACTGATGAAAGAGGCATGGTATCTCCAATCAGGTGCATAGTGGCTTCATTGGGTACGAGCCAAGGATCGACAGAGTTGGGAAAAGAGGATATCATGATCACCGTGGCAACATGGTTAGGGGGATCTGAGGTTGGAAAAACACCCATAAGAGATGAGGCTTTTATGAGGCCGAACCCCACACTCTCATATGGTTGCGAATATTGCCCAAGTAATGGGACATTATCGCTGGGATGAGTAGCGGTGTCAGGTGTACAAAAATCCAGTTGGTTGACTGTGAAAATTCGTCCTTGGAAGGGGAATTGCACAATGCGGAAGATAGAGGACGCGACCGTAGTCATGGCATAAAATCAATTGCGACCCAGTAAAAGGTAATAATCTAAAGGGGTTGTGACTACTTCCACGTTAATGGTTGCGGTATTACCCCCCAACTCGACTACCAAGGCTTGTAATATCCCATGGGGTTGGAAGCCATGACTGTCGAATGCTTTCAAGGCAGTGGAAGAACAGTTTAACTCGGGAGAACCAATGGCTCTCCAACACGATATCGACATGATCGAGGTAGAGGCACCTTCGTCTAACATAGTACGATGGATTTTATTCCCAGCAATCTTAGTGGCAACTTGAAATGCCAACTAGTGGGAAAGCCTCTGTTTAAAGTACTCAAGTCAGAACATGATTGTATTAGAAGAATTTGGATCAACCGCACCAATAGCAGCGAGAAGAGTCTTGCGTCAGTTGGGACAGTTCTGCAAGACCTCTAGTGTCGACATAGCACAAGGATCTTGTGCCAAGTCCTCTACAATATTGTATTTTTGAGCTGCTTGAGCATTGGGATTGAAAACTGCTTTTCGAATCGTGCTCTTGGGCGGATGCAACACTGACTCTATAGAAGGCTTCTCAATGGTGAGAGAAGCGTGTGAAATGGTGACGTCGGGAATAGAAGTGGAAGCTTTTTTAGTATTACTTCCAATGGGTTCCTTCTGAGGGACTAAGTCGTACGAGCGTGAACGTGTGTTCAAGTTAACCGTCTCGCTACGCATCATGAGAACATGCGCAGTGGAGGACGCCTCTCCATGTGAAGGAGAGGTTTGAGCGATCAGCTGTTGGTTCTGAGTGGGGAAGGGATCGTTGAGAACTGTAGTAGTAGAGTTTCCTTTGAGAAAATTCTGCACTTCGTCTCGGTGAAGACATTCCTTGGAGAAATGGTCACCACCACACAGTAAACAAGGATATTTCAACTGCCTCTTTTGTTTGGTGTCTTCAGGGGTGGGCTTGGGATCCTGCTGATTAGAATATTTCTTCGGTTTACCTTTGTTTTTATTCTTACCACTGGATTTCTGAGACGAATTTGATTGAACAAAATTTACCTCTTCGGTGGAGGCAGGAATGGGTGACTTGGTGGTGACTTGGTGGGAATAACCCTAGGGGTTCGATGATCCACCGGTTTGAGTAGAAGGCTGGGAGGTAAGGGACCTAATGATGTCATCGACCTAAGGTCCCTTGGGTGGTTTTGCAGGGTCGTAGGTAGGGCGGGGTGCATCAGGAACAATTTCATACAAAGTGCCTGATTGAGCATAGACCAGGTCTAAGTAATGGGCACGGGTAATAGCCTGTTCCTTAGTGACAGCCCCTCCCATGGCCACATCTCGAGATACGATAGGTAAAAGAGACTTTGTGAACCAGTCGGCTAAGATTTGGTCCGGAATATGAGCCTTAATGAGACGTTGTCTCCTCCACCACTCATGGATATGATCTAAGATATGAGTGGCGGTGTTTTGACGGAGCAAAGTCAGAAGGTCCGTACCAGTCTCATAGTGAATGGGAAACTTGAAATGGGTCAAAAATGATATAGCAAGAGAGCAGAAATCTGGAAAAGAGTTGGGTGGTAATTCAATATACCACTTGGCAGCTGGGCCGGTGAGAGTCCATTGGAATAACCTAAGACGGATCGAGTTGTCCATCAAGGAGTTGGATGAAAACCATAAATGGTATGTCATCACATGATTTTTTGGATCCTCACCAGGTTTGCCATCAAATTTGGGAATATCCAATGGTAACTTAACCGGAATGGGTGGCCGATTGTATCCATGGAAAATGGGGTCATTCGTCAGATGAGACAGGTTGGGTAGGCCCAAAGTAGCCAGAAAAGGAAGCTGTTGATTCGGCTGTGGGTACTGACAGTACTGATATGGCATGTATGGACCAGTGGGACCTTGCATCGACTGTTTATAGGGTTTTCCCAGAGGAAATTGAACGTAAGGGGGTGTGTCGCCCAGACCACATGTAGGTCCTCCGCCATAATAGGGTGGTATGTTACCATAAGGTGGGGGTCCATCGCCACCACCGGGAGGGGGTGGGCCTCCTCCAAATGGTGGGGGTCCGCTTGCGCCACCGAGATAAGGTGGACCTCCACCGCCTTCGCTGGGAGGGAGTGGTGCTCCACCGCCTCCGCCAAAAGGATGGGGGCCTCCACCACCGCCACCGGAAAGGTGGGGGCCTCCGCCACCACTGCTGTCGGAAGGGTGTGGTCCGCCTCCGCCACCTCCACCAAAATAGGGTGGTCCTCCACCTCTGCCACCGGGATAGGGTGGTCCTCCACCATCGTCACCGGGATAGGGTGGTCCTCCACCTCCACTGGGAGGGGGAGGGCCTCCGCCTCCGCCTCCACCTTCGGGAGGGGGTGAGCCGTGGTTTCTAGAATGATGTGGTCCTCCACCAGCAGGTAGAGGTCCGCCTTCTCTGGAATTATATGGGGGCCCGCCACCTCCGGAAGGAGGTGGGGGGGGACCGACCGGGGGTGGTGGTAGTTGAGGGACGGTAGGTGGGGGTCCATGTTGTAAAACATTTTCATTCCCCCATAGAGTGTATGGATTTTTAGGATAAGGTATCCCATAGAGTGCATTTCCGGGATTGAATTGTCCCGACACAGGTTTAAGATAACCTAGATACACTTGACTCCATGGTGGTTGAGTTGAATTGGATGGTCCCCTGACATGAGATAATCCCATGGTGGATGCTCCAACGAGTAAGGAAATTGCAACGAGATGATCGGTAGGAATTCCTCCTCCAGTGTTATGGTGAGGAGATGGGGGTTTCCCCCCAGTAACAATGTGCTGACCACTAAGCGATGGTTGACCCAAAATAGGTTGTTGATTATCTGCTACGAGATTAACATTACTTGTAAGGAAAGTAGGGGATAAAGAGTATCCTCCCTACGAGTCTTGGGGTGGGGGAGGAGTGGGTAATGTTCTCGTAGTAGTAAGAGGAGTGTTGGACTATTGTCCTTCAATAGGTTGAGTCATTTTGGGTATGGAATTGGTCTCATGTCTAAGGGGTGTACGTCCAGGAAGTGAGGGTTGACCAAGTTCATAAGTGGTCACGATGTGGATGGATGGTTCCGGTGAGTCATAAGATAAAGAACAAATCGAGATCTATCGAGATGTGGGTATCTCTGTGTCTTTAGCCCTTCGTGAAAGACTTTGTCTTCGAAATTCATCACCCATGGCACGTAATTGATCCATGCGATCACGCTTGTCAGGAGTAGCCCAACTGGGTGGGTATGAAATGAAAAAATGAGCCACTTGTTGGCCTAGAGATGTTGTCCAAAAGGGTGCAGTTGGACCAAACGCAGCTGATACAGGGTTGTCCTGGGAGGGATTTAACCATTTCGCAGATCCAGGCTCTCCCGGTAAAACGGGAGGGAGAGGTATGTCTTGTGAAGTGGAAGTTTCCACCTCTTCACCCCTTGAGGGGTTGGAGGTGGGTGAGTCTGGAGGGAACATGTGTGCTCCAATATTCAAAGTAGGGTTTTCTACTTCAGGTGACATGACTGTGACGTGTGGTTCCATTCTTACCCTCGAAATTACCTCCTGATTAAGGGGATATTTGGGTGGTAAGTTCAAGATTCTGCGGGACCTTCTCCAAGGAAAGTCAGCCAGAGTGACTGAACCAGAGTTTCTCCTAAGAGTATTCTAAACAAAATAAAAGCAGTCCAGAAAAATCTGCACAAACTAAGGCCGCAAGAAAACTTATGTGATAGGTGTGGATTCAAAATTCTGGAACCTCACAGGATTGTCAAGGCTTCACAAATCTCTATATACCACAGTGTCCAACAATAAAACGCGACAAGGAGGATTGGGACTGTACCCTTTCCTAAATACCCTACTACCTGGACAACACGTGTGTAGTAATCTCCCTGAGTGTTGTTCTCGGTGTATTGCTCCGCCAAGACGACCAAATGGTTAACTCAGTTGGTTTTAGGAATCCTAAGAGTGTCTCCCGACATACGCAAGGTACATGGGATCTCAAATTTGTGTTGGTGTTGTCTAATGCACAACCGTACGACACGAGCACTTCCGATATACTACCGAGTATGTGAAACACCTTTTGATATATGCCAAGTACGTGAAGTGCCTTTCGATATACCCTAAGGTACGTGAAAGAGCCTTCGATATACTGGTTGGTACGTGAAAGAGATTCGATATACCGGTTGGTACGTGGAAGACTTATAATACCCCCGGGATGCAGTGTAGGCAAATAACGACAACTTCCATGTTTTAAGACGTTGGAACACGTCTCTAACTTAACACACAAGTTACTAAAGATTTTAACTTAGTTTTACCGTTAATTTTATCTGGACGGTTAGGTGAATGCATGAGGTGAGTACATAAATGTAAACATAATGCAAGCCCTAACTACATGAAGAAATGCACTTTTCCTTTTGATGAAATCTATGTATGGAAAGGAGAAATCTTTTCCAAGCGATTTTACCAAAACAACAAATTTCAACAAAATCCCAAATTTGACAATGAAAGTACTCTTTTTGTTTTTCCGAGCAAAACATGAAAATCAACAAGCATCAAAACCAAATCTAAGCATTTTATTTTTTATTTTTTTCAATTTAGAATGAAACTAAAAATGATGAAAAAGAGAGAATCTCTATCTAGAGCATACTAGCTTTTCAAAGTTTACAATGATGACCTAAAAGCACGAAAATCAAAAGTGCATATAACTTTTTCAAGCATGGAATCACTTTTGCAAAGGTTTTGACTACACTTTGGATTTCTCAAGAAAATGAATGGCTCATAGTTCGAGAAAAATACAAATGATTAACTTTTTTTGAAACTTTCCCAAGAGATCTATGATGAATTCCAATGCATGAACCAATTTCTACAACAATTTTCAAATGTACTCGAAAACGGTAAAAATGAAGCACTTTTAATTTTTTCAATGATATGCCAAGAATAAAACTTGATAACAATAATGCTTTTAAGTGTAAATGGATGAAAAGAAAGATTATTTGCAGCACTCTAAACACTCAAAAATTCTCAAGAAAACGACAAGCACTCCCATAAACCAAACACACGCATAACACTCAAAATAAACCGGATGCAATCAAAATCGAATGACATGTGCAAAAGAGGTCTGAGATCAGGTCCAATGCAAAGACTAGATCAGGTGAGGAGAGGAGGGAATGCAAGGCCAAGTGGATGAAGGTGGGGGAGACTAAAGTGTCAACCACTACCAAGTCTCAAACTTGTCCAAAAAGGAACCCAAAACCAATCCAAACAAATCCAAACACTACTAATGCAAAATCAAAAGAGGTCTGATTGGAAGGTGCAGTACAAAGAAGGTTTGCAAATCAAACCAAAATCAAAAGTTGGAGAAGAGATAACCCAAGAACAAGGCTTGAATGCTCGGCACAACTTGTGGTCGGCGTCAGAGCGCCCATCGCAGGTGACAAAAAGGTGGTTTGCACCGATGGCGCAGGATGCAGAACTAGGCTAAGCGCCGACAACACAGGTTGCAGGGGAGCAGAATGCGCCCGGGAAAGGACGTCGCTTTGGCTATACTTCCCAGGTGCGCCGGGCAAAATCCCAATGCAAGGATGGGAAGATCTCCAAAAATGAGCAATCAAAAGGTTTGATAATCATACATACAGACTCAAAGGAAGTCAACAGACTCTTCAAAGTGAAGATTTGGTGGCGAAAGAGGCTCAGGATGCAAATGAAATGGCTCACAAAGAAATCAGAGAAAATGACTTTCAAACTTAAAACTTAAAAACAATGCACGTGTTCCCCAGTATGGTCGCCAAATTTTTTACCGTACAATCTACCGAAAGCAAACTTAAGGCATGATCTCTCTAGTTCAACGTGAATCTAGAACAAATCAGACAGAATACAAATCTACCTTCCTAGATCAAATTAGAGATTAAGATATATGAACATCTTACCTTTCAGATCTGTAGATCTCTTTCTCCCTCGTCACTCCAAGCTCCACGGTCATTAGATCCAAAGCTGCAAGGCCTGTCAGAACATGCAAGAGACAAACAAGCAGTAATAACACATCTACACAATAATTGATCTAAGTAAACGGTTAAGGAAGTAACTATAAATATCAAATGAACAACAAGACATTTATGGAAAGAGTTTTGTATTGTTGTATAAAAGTGGGAATACAAAGAAGAGTGAGGATTACAACCAAGCCCTGACGTTGCAATCTTCCTCCAACAAGCCAATTCAATGCCTCTAAGGAGAAATGGGTGCCTCTAATGGATGAATGATGATCTCCTAGGCTTGTTCCACCAACATATGGATGCTATAGCCTTCCTCCCTTTGGAATGGGAAGGAGCTTCACATATATAGGACCAGGAGGATAGGATAGGTTGAGAAATAGTGGGAGAGGACTAAGGGATCCTCCCAAAGGGTTAGGGAACCGAATGCCAGCTCTCCTATAGGTTAGGGATAGAGATCCAAGTCACACACCTTCGAGAAATCGCTCGAAGATACTTCTTTATCCACATAACTGACATCGACGCAAGTTGCAATAGGACAACCATCGACAGATAGGGTCGGTGCATGCTTAACAAGCGTGACATGAGCCATCGGCGCAAGTGGTTAGGAAACCACCTACGACGAACCTAGTTGGGCACAAGTTGCTAGGGAGCAACCTGCGACGACCCAACTAGATCCTATAAAAAGGGGGTCAGTAACTTCTCATGTTTGACTTCCTAGTCATGGAAACTTCAGGGATGTTTACACTGAGTCTTATGGTGGCAAGATTTAGGTGTAACAGGATACTTTAATATTTTTTTTAAATATCGTATATCTCACCCCACTTGTATGAAGGTTATTCTTTGGTATCACTATTGGTGTCCTCGAAGTGTCCATTGACGATATTTTCCTCTTAAAATGAGGATAATTCCTACATCGCCTTACCCTTCAGCCTAGTTTGCCTATAGGCCATTTCATTATCCTATATCTCAATTGTCATCATCAAAACTAATTAGTGCAGTTAGAAAGTAAAACAAAATCATCTTGTAACTTCTAAGAAATAATAAAATACCAAGCATCTCAAAATTCATATTATTTCCCCCCCTTCCCTTCCTCTGAGGAAACTCAAACAAAATAGAAGGTTTCTTGTCAATTTATGTTTTCCCTTAAATTGCATGGGGCACATTTCAGGTTTAGACTACTTTGTTTTGACTGGAAACATTGACTAGGACTTAGGGAAACTCCAGAGTAACTTGGAAAAAAGCATGAGTTATGATCTTGTTAGATGTGATTTTTCATGAAGCAATTAGTTGGGTTTCTCGAGCGGAGAGGATGGCTCACCATATCATACAAACGCAAATAAATGACCTAGTGGTATGGGTGCTTGATAATTTAATGATATGAATGAAACATGGGAGGCGAGAGCGCGAACGATTCAAGGTTTTTTTCATAAAGCAAACAAAGGTTGGGCACTTTATTTTGGCTCAAAAATACTACACTTTGATACTTAACCCAATGGAAATGGTAATCATATGGGGAAAATTCCACCACCATGAACACTTTTTGTATGAAAGTAGAGCTCAAGGAAAGTGGGTATAGGGTGGGTGCGAGATGGATGGTTTCTTTTGAATTTCCCATGGTTCGATTCTACTGGGTGCATTTTTATTATAGTTTTGAATGCTAGGTTTCGCAAGGGTGGGGTATCCTCATGGTCCTAATGAATATTCCAATGGTGAGGAGGGTGTGAGGTTCCTTTGGATATCACAAAGGAAAAAGTTCATTTTTTAT
The DNA here is from genome assembly GCA_027924585.1 of Larix kaempferi. NCBI lineage: Eukaryota > Viridiplantae > Streptophyta > Pinopsida > Pinales > Pinaceae > Larix > Larix kaempferi. The sequence continues at coordinate 6,900,981 of BSBM01000748.1, forward strand.
ATTCATCCAATAACTATTTCACGTTTTACCCAATGAAGTAAATTTTCGAGGCTAGAGTACGACTATGGAGTCGATGCCAACAGTCACCGGTGGTGACAAGATATCTAAGATGGTGTTTTGATTTTCCTTGTCACCATGGTCACCTTCACCAAATGAGAATATAATGAATTTGAAACAAACCTTTATTTGTTTTTAGAAATGATCGCATGCACAATCTCTTGGCCTTTGTTTGGGTGAAATGAAATGCAAATTTAGAACGAAGTATGATCGACAAAGTCTTTTTTAGTTCAATGTATTAGTGAGAAATCGCCTTTTCAATGTGAAGTATATTGGTATTGATCAAATAAATCAAGTGGAATAATGATAAGACTATTGAGAATGGGTGAAATGAAATGCAAATTTAGAACGAAGTATGATCGACAAAGTCTTTTTTAGTTCAATGTATTAGTGAGAAATCGCCTTTTCAATGTGAAGTATATTGGTATTGATCAAATAAATCAAGTGGAATAATGATAAGACTATTGAGAATGGGTGAAATGAAATGCAAATTTAGAACGAAGTATGATCGACAAAGTCTTTTTTAGTTCAATGTATTAGTGAGAAATCGCCTTTTCAATGTGAAGTATATTGGTATTGATCAAATAAATCAAGTGGAATAATGATAAGACTATTGAGAATGCATCTAATTGAAACAATGATACAATAACTACGTAATGAAACCATATCAACCATTCAACATATCATGAATTTCAGAAAGCATGGTTGAGATAAAGTGCATTTTAATCTTTTAGCTATGATTTTAATAATGATAAGACTATTGCGAATGCATCTAATGGAAACAATGATACAACAATTACGCAATGAAAACCATATCAATCATTGGGATACCATAATCAAAATGAATTTCTGAAAGCATAGGTAGATAAGGTGCATTTTAATCATTTATAAAAATGGGGGCCCAAGTTAAATGACTTGGGGAGCTGTTGAGGGCTCAACACTTCCCCTTCTTCCCAAATATTAACAAGTTACATGAATTTCACTAGTGGGACACCTTGAGGAAATCTAAAATCTATAAGAAGTTAATGGCCTCCATTTTCTTCCCAAAGCATTAACAAATTACATTAAGGAATCCCAAGGGAGCATGTTGACAAATGTTGGGATTGCCCAATCCTAAGTTAAGTGAGATATTGTTAAGAGAAAGGTAACCTATATGGTTATGTTTTGTTGAGATTCATAACATATCTCGCCTTGGATTAGCTCGAAGGATGATCAAGATTAGTTGTTGTCATTGGGCTTTTGACTAATTTCATGAGGGTTTCTTTAGGAAAAAAATTGTTGTATCAAATTATTTGGCATTATGTATTGGAGCTTTCAAATATGATAACCTAATATCTAAAGCCGTGCCTTTAAGAACAAATTGATATAATCATATCCTTATTCACGTAAGTATTGCATTGCATTCTTTGTTGTATATCAAAGATTTTATCTTTGTTTTTCAATTTCCATTTGGTATTATATTCAACAATCTAATCAATTAGATTTTATGCACATATTATTTTAATTTTTTTTCATAAATTACGTTTTATGTACATATTTAGGATAAGTGTTTTTCGAATCTTTAGAATCAATGATTGTTAAGCCCAATGGAAATGTTTGCTTTTTTATTGAATATTGTAAAGTTAAATCAAATCTTTATGCTTCAACTTCCATTTGGTATATATTTAATGATCTGATAAATTACATGTTATGCGCATATTACCTTCTATATTGTTCTATGCATATATTTAGAATAAGTACTTGTGTCATCTCTGAGATCAATGACTATGAAGCCCAATGGCAATGTTTCCTTATGCTTCAATTTCCATTTAGTATATATTCAACAATATGATAAATTACATTTTATGCACATGTTATCTTACATATTTTTTTGCATAAATTATATTTTATGCACGTATTTAGAATGAGTACTTAAGGAATCTTTGGAATCAATGATTGTGAAGCACAGTAACAATATTTCTTTATGCTTCAATTTCGATTTGGTATATATTTAATAATCTAATAAATTACATTTTATGCATGTGCTACTTTACATATGTATTTTTTGTAGCATACACTACATTTTATGCACATATTTAGAATAAGTGCTTGTGGAATCTTTGGAATCAATGGTCATTAAGACCAATGGCAACGTTTCCTTTTGTTCCAATATTGTAAAGTTGAAGAATCAATGCAATGATTTCTTCTACTACAACCAAAAAAAAGAACTAGCACAAAGGCTTGTGTTAGTCTAAGGGGAAGAGGCAACGTTTCCTTTTGTTCCAATATTGTATAGTTGAAGAATCAATGCAATGATTTCTTCTACTACAACCAAAAAAAGAACTAGCACAAAGGTTTGTGTTAGTCTAAGGGGAAGAGGATTGTGATACTCTACTTCTGCCCTTTCTTTACATTGGATACAAATATGTATAACTTATATTTTGATAACAAATCAAGTTAATGCAAATATATGAAATCATGTAAAAATATTCCTATCAAGAACACAAAGCCAAAACTCCACTAGCAACATATGGACACAGATGTTAATGAGTCCTAGTATATGATGTGAAAGTGTTTCCTATACAATTAATAAACGCAACATGGAAAGGCCAAGAGATACAATGAGGGACCATGGATTCGGTTGTATTGTAGCGATATAAAATATCTGGGGAGCAAGACATTTATCTAATAATTTTTTTATTATAATCTAAAATGAAAAAAAACCTTTATATAGAAATGTTATCCTTCAAACTAGGAAAATGGTTGTTACACCTCAAAATGTCACATTTGTGTGTCCTCCTTGATTTATCTATTTTATCACCGTGAAAATGTGATTATTGTGCTTCCTAGAGGTGTTCTAGAGGGAAACCTAAAGCCTATTATGGTCCCTAAACATGTTGGGGAGAAAAATCCATCATTAGGAGGTCAAATCCACTTCAGCCAAACATATTTTTAGCCATGTGAAAGAATTTTCGCCCCCTTTCCCTTGTCTAGGTAGCGACAATCTCCTCTTTGTCGCTCTGTGGCCTTCTTTAGGGGAGAAAAAATCTCCTCTAACCACTCTTCCTTGAGTTAAGGATCAATATTTGAGAGGGATTTTGGGGGATTAGGTCTACCCCTCGAATCCTCTCCTCCATACCATCCTAAGTATGTCAATCCTCTTAAGATCCATGATATCCTCTCGTGATCCAAACATTTCTCCATGATGGTTTGGGCTCCCAAATCCTATAAACGAAGTTCCTACCTCGAATCCCACACATGGAAAGTATGCTTGGAGATTCCATCCTTATGTTAGCTTGATTCTCAAAGGTATTGAAGGGAAGCTTGGAGGAAGTGGTGCCGCAAGTCAGGTATACCATTGTACATGCTTTTGTATGGCTTTCCATTAATATAACTTAGCCTATTTCTCCCATATGTGTGTTCATTTACATGTATGCTTACTCTTGTTGCATACAAAGTAAGTAGGATTCTTTACTATTAACTTGTAGAAGGAAGGTAGTATTTTTTGTTGTATCTATAGGATCTACTCAGCTTTGGAGCTTTGGATACCAAGTCTAAAGGCTGGAGCAACGAGGACAACCATCAATAAGGAGGTAGGTCATCTACTCTCCCTCACTCTTCTTATTTCTTGTCTTGTTATATGCATAGGGCCTAGATCTAGGATAAAATTAGAGTCCATTTGTTTTGCTTATATTTTGGCTTAGGGATCTAGGGAACCTTTACATGTCCAAGAGAGATTCTACATATCCGTAGGGAGAATTTCCTACAACAGAAACTGACGACTCTGATGGGGAACTTTCCCTAGTTTTAACCTTTTTGAGTGATTGCTTGGGTTTTTTAGTCTCTTCGAGTGTTATTTTATTTTGAGTTTTGTCTTCTTTAATCATTACCAAGAAGCATTCTGAGACTGGGACCTAATCCATTCTTAAATCTAGGAAAAACTATTCATTTTCTCAACTTTCCATAATTTTGTCCCCCCCAAAAGGTGCTTACAAAGAAAAAATTCTTGATTTTCACCCCCTCTCAGTTGTCTAAGGAGCGACAATCTCAAAAATTTTCCCTCTTCATGTCTTCTAGGGAGCGAAAATCTCACTTTTCACTCTGCCTGTGAAGGAAAGGGAGCGACACTTCCTTGTTTAGGCCATTTCTTGGGTCTGTTGGCTTGGTTTTTCTCAGTATTTTACTTCAAGTTTTCTTGTGTGAGCCTTTTCTACTTGATTTAAGTTGTGTATTCTCTTGACCTAAGCATTTGATTTTTTTTTAGCCCTTTTGAGATCCCTCTTGTTTTTGGTCAATCCTTGGAAGCTTGAACCCATTGAGGTCAACTTGGTCTCCTGTTGAGTTCTTCACTTCCCTGACTTGGTTCCTTTTGTTTAGTGGCATTTAAGCCTCTATTATATTGATTCTAACATCCTCAAAGATTGTTTGGCTCTATTTGGGACCTTCTTGAGTGGTTTGGAAAGTCAAGTGTTGTTTGGGCCATTTTGCACCAAATTTTCTAATTGCTTGTGTTTTGGGTGAAATCACAAATACCGTACAATCCCAAGAGTTTGTATCTCCATTCTAACTCTTTCGTACCATCTGGTCTTATTTGGATTGAATATTAGGGGTTTCAAAATATCTCTTTTGTGTTTTTTGGTTTGATCGGTTTGTAAGTGACAAGATTGAAATCACTTGGGCGCTCCAACTCTTTCCAATTTTGTTGCCTTGAGTGGGTACTTACTTCTTCAATTTCTTTGAGATTAGTTTTATTATAAAAGTGTTTGAATTCCTTCATTTTAAGTAGAACAAAGAAGAAAAATTGTCTTTTAAGCCGTTTGGTGCAATTTGAAAGTACTTGGAAATTGAAAGCTTTCATTGTATTCTTTAGCCTTGGATTTGCTACATTTGTCATTGGGTCTTTAAATTGCATCAAAGAAGATTAAATTTCAAGTATTTTGAGTCAAGTGAAAGCATTTGAAAAGTTGAAAGTTTTCTCTCATCTTTGCCTTGAAGTTCTTTTGAAGAAGCATTGAATCTTCTCAAAATTGAAACAAAAAATGGTCGTTTTCAAGTCTTTTCATTCAATTAGGGAATCCCTGAAAGTACAAGAGTGTTTCATCTTCTTTTCTCCTTAAACTTTTGTAAAGGGAATTTAATATTTTCAATTAAAACAAAGAAGTTAGTTCAATTCTTTTATGCAATTTAGGATTGTTGAAAGCAAGAAAACAAGAAAAAGTTTATCTTATTCTTTTGGTGTTTGCTTGAAGGATTTGCTTGTCACATTAAATTTTAGATTTTGGTGAATGTTTGGAGTTTAGTTTGGCATTGTATTCATCCATTAAAAGCAAACTAAAAAGTGCATTGGCATCGGGTGTTTATTGCATTGGAAACGGAAAATATCTCTCCCTCTTCCATAGATAGAGTTCATTGAATTGAAGGCTTGTGTTAGAGCATAAAAACCCATTTAATACTTAGGATATAATTTATTTCATCTTTTATTACTTTCCTAGGTAGTTTCACTATGTATTTGGCCACTAGTTGACTTCCTTGGTCCACCACAAATCATATTTATCCACTTGAGCGCATCCTTGGTCATTCTGATTGCTTTTCTGTCTATCCTTAATGGAAAGGGCGCAATTCTTGGTTTTGGAGTGCTTTCACTACTTTTTCCTGCTTTTGGAAGGATAAGACTAAAGCTAGGCACTCTAATGCTTTTGGCAGCTGCTAGATTTTGTCGCCAACACACCTCGCCTCTTTTTCACTCCAAAAGCTATCCCCTTTTTCCATTTTCAGTCTACTTCACTTTCCAAAATATTTTTATCCAATTCGTGAGGATCTTGAGTGAGTTGGAGAGAGATCTTTCCACCTTGGGGGGTTTTATCTAGTTTAGTAAGCCTGCTTTTGTGACCAATTCGAATGCCTCCATTGCAATTTGAATTTATGATGTAACTCTATATATTTGCATCCACTTTATGGTGCATGGTTGGATGATGTACATTTATGCTAATACAGTTTATTATTGTGCATAATTCTGAGTCTGATTTTGAGTGTTCTTGTCAATTCTAGACTAGCAATTTGTGTGAGAATTGTTTTCAATCTTATTATGAACCTGTGATCAGATTTCAAATGGTATTAGACCTATTTAGGAGAGCACAACTGCATCCAATAGTGCATCGGAATCAATGAGTTTCCACAAAAATCCCACAGGCCATTTCCTTGTACTCTTGGGTTTAGTTCAAGAGGTCTATCTGGGCATGACGGACTCCCGAAAGTGCCTACTGTAAAATTGTAGAGCTATATAGTTTGAATCATTCTCCAGAGAGTTGTTTGGTTGTGATTTTGTAGGTTCTAATCAGCCTACAGTGCACACCTCTTTCTACTCATTGATCCATCTCAAAGCGTTATCTTGAATCCATTTAATTATTTTTAGTGGAAGGCGCAGATGGAGATATTGTTGAGGTCAAAAGGCCTCTATAGAGTGACCATGGGAATTGAAGTAGAGCCTACTTAAGATGTAGAGAAGTCAAAGTGGCGCAATCAGAGATATGAGGCTTATGGCCTTCTCTGACTCAGCACATCGACAGATTTTCTTTTCCATTTGGATGGTCTGACTTCACCAAATGAAGTTTGGGAGAAATTGAAAACCTTGTTTGGTAAAACTAATGATCTGAGAGGACATCAATTAGAGAATGAGTTGATTTCTCTAAGTCCGAGCAACTATGAGAATCTATAGGATTATTTCTCCAAGTTCAAGTCACTTGTCTTGCAGTTGAAGTAGTGTGGTATTGAGAAAAAGGATGAGCAGTTAGTTTTGGCCATACTCTCGAAATTGGGGCAAGACTATTCAGTCTTTGTTTCAACTTTCCATGCCACAAAACTAGTTGTGAAGAATTGGAAGACGCCTAGTTTATCTGAATTCATGGAGTCTTTGACTCAGGAGCATAATAATCTTATGTTGATGGGTGCACTGAAGCCTTCAAAAGATCAAGCTCCAGCTGGCGGTGACTCAAGGAATTCGAAGGGTAAGAAGAAGGAAAACTCCAAAAATCCTTTTGAGCAAAAGAAGGAAAGATCTAAGCCACAAGAGGAGCCCTCCACCTCCAGAAAGGATCAACAGAAGAAGAAGGAGCGAACTGAGTGCTCATACTGCCAAAGGGGTTTTTATCCTGAAAGCTCATGTATGAGAAAGACCATATATCAGATGGCACAACTTCTTGAGAAGAACCATATCCCCATTCCTGAAGGTGCAAAGAAGACGGAATGAGGTTCTAACTCAGATGACAAGGAGCGATTCCATGCTCTAATGGCTAGAACATCTTCATCCACTTCTTACATCATTGATTCTAGAGCTTCAAGGCACATGGTTACAACCCGAGAATCATTTTCCTCCCTCGGTTCCTTAGATGGCCCAGATCCTATCATTATTCTTGGAGATGACTCAAAAACTACCTCAAAGGGTAAGTGTAGAGTAGACCTTGAAAATGGTTCATTTTTTAATGTCCTTTATGTCCCTGGTCTAGCTGCAAACTTACTGTCAATATACCAAATGACCCATACCGATTCACCTAAAAGGGTTTTCTTCACCCCTAATGATGTAGAGATCTCTGAGATATCCACAGGAAGATTTGTTTCATTAGGCACTGCAGATCATTCCACCAGAGTGTACAAGTTTTCACATTTTTTTCCTACCTCTCCACCAGTTGCACTCCTCTCTCATGCTAATGAAGCAAGAAATCTTTGGCATGATAGGTTTGGCCATCTAAATTACAGATACCTTCATGAAATTCATGACAAAAACATGGTTGCAGGATTTCCAAACAACACTTTCACAAAAGGAGTCTACCAAGGTTGCATTCTAGGAAAACACCCCAAGAGAAAGTTTGAGAGAACAAGGCCTGAAAGAACCTCTGATCCTTTGGATCTGGTCCATAGTGATATTGCTGGTCCATTCCCTCATATGTCATTGAACAAAGCTAGATACCTATTAACCTTCATTGATGATTATACTAAGAATTGCTGGGTCTATTTTCTGCAGTTTAAATCTGAAGTTTTTGGCCATTTCAAAATTTTTAAGGCCATGGTTGAGAACCAGTATGGAAGGAAGATAAAGGAAATCGGATCTGATAATGGGGGAGAGTACATCAAATCTGATTTTCAGCAGCTCTGTGCAATGGCTGGAATCCACATGCAACACACTGTGCCATACACTCCTCAACATAATGGAGTTGCTGAGACAAAGAATCGATCTCTGAAGGAGATGGCCACTTGTATGCTAGAAACAAGATCTTTGCCACTAAATTTGTGGGATAAAGAAATAAAATGTGCATCCTACATACAAAACAAAGTCCCACATAAATCACTAAAAGGATTTACCCCTCATGAAGCTTCGTGTGGTAAGAAGCCTGATATTTCACATTTCAGGATTTTTGGTGTCAAGGCTTGGGCTAGAGTGCCATCCAAGAAGAGAAGGGATTTAGAGCCACGGAGTAGGCCATGTTTGTTTTTTGTCTACTCAGAAGACTCAAAGGGGTACTAACTTCTTGATATGATAACCCACAAATCATTCATAGAAATAAGTGTTCAGTTTGAGGAAGAGACCCTACAAGGAGTTGAGATTGGAGAGTCTTCTCAACCACCACCGGAAGAAGGAAATGAAGAGCTAAATGAGTTTTTTGATGATGAATATTCTAATTCTGATTCAGATGAATATGTTTATGATATGATTGTAGACCCAAGCTCACCATCAATGCCAAAGTGTGCAGGAAAAACCATAGATGCAGCTGTTGAACTTGTTGGGAATCCTCAGGATCCTAGGAAGACAAGGTCACAATATGATAATGCACTTTCAGTAAGGGATCCTAATATTTCTGAGAAATTATTTCTCATGATTGAATCATATCCTCAAACATATGAAGAAGCCTCATAATATCCAATATGGATATCTTCTGTGGATGAGGAGTTCCGCTCTTTGCAGAAGAATGGAAACTGGGAGCTAGTCAAGCTCCCACCAGGTGGAAAGCTAGTAAAATGCAAATGGATCTACAAGAACAAGATGACTATTGATTCAGATGCAGTCAAGCATAAAGAAAGGTTGGTGGCGAAGGTATTCTCATAATTCCAAGGTGTGGAATATAATGAGACCTTTTCCCCATTGGATCTACTATGTTGCAGATCCATCACTTGTTTGCAGGATAAGGAAATCATTGTATGGACTTAAACAAGCTCCCAGAGCTTGGTATGCAAAAATGGACCATTTCCTCCTGACACAAGATTTCAACCGGTGCAAATATTATCCAAATGTGTACCTAAAGCACATCAATGGTAAGATGGTGATTATAGTATTATATGTTGATGATTTACTAATCACATAAATTTCCACTGATGAAATTTCATCACTAAGGATAGCTTTGCATCAAGCTTTCTCCATGTCAGATTTCGGGATTCTCAAGCAGTTTTGGGGGCTTGAGATCACTCAATCACCCAATGGAATCATTGTATATTAGTCCAAATATGCTTATAATCTACTAAAAAGGTTCATTATGGCATAATGTAAGGCTGCAAAGACTCCTTTCCTATCAAGAGTCAGGATAGAAGAAGGGGATTCTACACCCTTGGTGAAAAACACCCTCTACATGCAACTAGTTGGAATCCTGTTATACTTGACTCACTCCCGACCATATTTGGCATATGAAGTAAGTCATGTTGCAATATATATGTAGAAACCACATGAGCTCCTTTAGAGGGCTGCAAAAAGGATCTTGCACTTTGTGCAAGGCACCGAGACACATGGGATCCACTATGCTGCCAATTTCTCATTGGATCTAGTTGGATTTTCTGACTCATATTGGGCTGGGGATAGAACGGATCGGAAGTCCACTTCCGGTTTTGTATTCATGCTTGGAGTAGGTCCGATATGATGGTCTAGTAGAAAGAAAAGTTCCATTTCACTCTCTTCAATAGAGGCGGAATACTGAGGAGCAGTGAATGCATCTAATTAGTGCATCTGGTTGCAAGGAATTCTTGGTGAGTTCCAGATTGACTTTAGCACTCCCAATGTTCTTTGGGTTGATAACCAGAGTGCTATAAGGATATCCTCAGATCTAGTGCTCATACAAATAACCAAGCATATTGAAGTGCACATGCACTATATCTAGAGTCTAGTGCATGACAGATTGATTGTGTTGGAGTATTGCCCCACTGGTGAGCAAACTGCTGACATTTTCACTAAATCCTTCATAGAGAATAATTTCAATTATATTAAGTTGCTGCTTGGAGTGGATGATTATGAGGTAAAGGCTGATTGAAGAATCAGGTTCAAAATTTTGCTCTTGTCCATTTTGAGGGAGGGTTTTGTCCGATGAGGTTTTCCATGTTTCCTTGTTTTTTGGACAACGATATGTAAAGGGTGACCAAGCCTTGTTGTTGGGCCCTAATATTTTCTGATATGTTTTGTCACTTACTGTCAGGATTAAGGGAGGGTGTTAGAGCATAAAAACAAATTTAATACTTAGGATATAATTTAGTTCATCTTTTATTACTTTCCTAGGTAGTTTCACTATGTATTTGGCCACTAGTTGACTTCCTTGGTTCAACACATGTCATCCTTATCCACTTGAGCGCATCCTTGGTCATCCTGCCTAATTTTCTGGCTATCCTGAATGGAAGGGGCACACTTCCTGCTTTTGGAGTGCTTTCACTTCTTTTACCTGCTTTTGGAAGGATAAGACTAAAGTTAGGCGCTCCAGTGCTTTTGGCAGCTGCTAGATTTTGTGGCCAACACACCTTGCCTATTTTTCACTCCAAAAGCTATCATCTTTTTCCATTTTCAGTCTACTTCACTTTCCAAAATATTTTTAGCCAATTCATGAGGATATTGAGTGAGCTGGAGAGAGATGTTTCCACCTTGGAGGGGTTTAGCTAGTTTAGTAAGTCTTCTTTTGTGACCAATTCGAATGCCTCCATGGAAATTCGATTTTATTATGTAACTCTATATATTTGCAGCCACTTTATGGTACATGGTTGGATGATGTACATTTATACTAATACCGTTTATTATTTGTGCATAATTATGAGTTTGATTTTGAGTGTTCTTGTCAATTCTAAACTAGCAATTTGTGTGAGAATTGTTTTCAATATTATGATCAACCTATGATCATATTTCATGGGTTGTGCATCTCATTTAGTTTGCATTATCTTGACTCAATTCTTCACATCATTAGTTTCACTTAAGTTTACCCTTTTGAGTAAATAACAACCTTAAATTAAACCACGCACTAATAAAATTAATTAAAATTCTTATTTTTATAGCACACCAACAGTAGTATAGGGATTATAACTTTTGGACTAGGGAAAATGAGCAAATTGTCCAAGAGTCACTAAAATGAAACTAGGAAAACTAATGAGTGAAAATTCATTAATAGTGTGAAGTGCGTGTTGGGAAATCTCCTCTAACAGATGAGTCAAGCAGTAGGAGAAGTCGAGAAAAGTGTTTGGACCGATCCTCGACATTCTTTCTCGGTGGGGTTATGCGAATTAGGGAGTAATCTTAGTAGTGGCAAGTCCTTGGGGTGACACCATTATCCGAGTTACTTCGGGTATATGATAGTTGTCTTACGTTCATTTCCCATTCGCAGAAGCCCTCTCCCATGACCGTTCCACCCTACCACCAAGCGTGAAGTGGTACCCTTAGCTGCTTTTCCTAGGTTATCTCCCAGGTGACTGCAACAATGGTGTTGTCGGTGCCTGAGATAGACGTGAAACACATGATTTTGGCTCCTTAGGAGGGTACTTGGTTGCGTCTGGTACTTGCACCTCTGGAAGTCCATTACGGAGTAGTTGTGGGTACCTATATTTCATTTCTTTGCTGACATCTTGATATTATGTCTTTGAAATATCCCTTCCTTACCGATTTCTTAGTTGATTACTTTAGTTCTTTATAGACGTGTGTTCTTCCCGCATTCATAGTTGGCCCTAAGAATCGTTGTTTTTTCACACTGGCTGACCGAAGTCTGCGAAAATCTTGTAGAATGCAAGGGTTGGACTCTGAGGACAAGGGCCTCCACCTTCACAACATTCATGTCATTCTTCCACCGAGGGAACTATTAACAAAGGAACCCCCTCTGAGGTTGGGAGTATTGACCCCTTCAACAATCAGATTAAAGGAGAAGTTGAAACTATTACAAAAGGTCTCGCCCCTCCCTCAAATACCCCTCTCATGAGAACTATCAGCCCGGTACTTGTAGAATTACCCTCTACTATAGATTTTGGAAATTATTTTTCCCTTCAATTGCCAGTTAGCATGTATTATAGGAATCCTTCGGATATGATTTTGACACCATCTCATTCTTCCAATCGGTTGAACACATAACCGATTGCCACAATGGATAATACAATAGGAACCATTGTGGCTCATACTATCATCACTTCTCCTTTATGGGAAACTTATTTGTCCCATATTACCCCCCAAGTAGGTCATGTGAACCCATCTTTACCATTTATGTGCACGAACACTCTCGCATTTTACTCAGGTCACACCTCTACTCGTAGAGAGTTACCTAGACTTACACCAAGTAATCTACTTGGTGTTTCCTTACCATACTACTCTAATCGAGCAACTCATCAAGGTGTAACATCAAGTCCCATCACCGATAGATTGACCCAACCCTCCCTCCCCCAAATAGGTAATATTATGACATTTACACAATTTTTTCCATCAATTTATGACACCACCCCGATGGTAAATCCATCTATATCTCACTCAGGGGATAAGATATCACTGGGGGGCCTTCTTCCTAGGGATCAACCCTTATTTTTTGGGAAACAACCGATTTGGGACAACAATTAGTGTCAAGGAAAACATTCACTAGTAGCCAACCATTTATAGGAGGACCAATTTCCCAGCCCAATACCTCCATGGATACCACTACCCCCTTTTTTACTGGGTTACCATATCCAGGAGCCAGAAATGTCCATGGGGTCAACCCAATCTGACAGGTATCCCTCCACAAGGAGGCCTAAATATCCAACCTATGAACCCCATAGTTCCTACCTCCCAATTACCCTAAAATCAGTATATGGGAGGACAAACAAGTTTCAATTTCTCATCTCAATCGACCTTAGGTCCTACTGGTATTCCAATGCCTTATCAATATTACCAGTATCCACAACCAAACTGACAATTACCCTTTCTGGATACTTTAGATCTTCCAGACATGCCACGGATGACAAACAATCCCATTCAACATGCCCAGTTTTGTCCTCGCATACCTGCCAAACTCCCATTAGACATTTCCAAATTTGACGAAAAACCCGGTGATGATCTTAACAACAATGTAATGACTTATCATTTATGGTGTTCCTCGAACTATTTAATGGATGTGTCTATCCTTTTTAAGCTTTTTCAAAGGACCCTTATTGGTACTACAACTAAGTGGTATATTGAATTACCATGACACTTCTTCAGAGATTTCAACTCCCTGGACATGGCCTTTTTTATGCATTTGCAATTACCAACTTGATATGAAACTAGTATTGAGCTTTTAACTTCGCCGAGACAATCCACTTCCACTCATATATCTGATCATATACATGAGTGGAGGAGGCGACGTAGATTAATTAAAGCTACTACCCCATACTAATTGTTAGCTGATTGGTTTACAAAGTCATTGTTTCCACCTGTAGTTAGGGATGTTTCCATGGGAGGCATTGTAACATAAGATCAGTTGATCAGTCATGTTCAATATTTGGATTTGGCTTACTCCCAATCCGACACATTATATGACTTGATCCCTAATTCTCCTCATCCCACAAGTGACCCTTCAAGACCTTCCAGAAAACCTCTTGCCGACGACATTGTGGGTTCCATGAAGACACAATCTGTACCCCAACCAAATGAACAACAAATTCAATCTACCTTTACTCTAGTTCCACACCAAACTGTTAGTAACACCAAAACCACTCATTCTCATGCTTAAAATTTGGAGGTGAATACAATCCAATCCTCTTCGTCTCAATCATCTGGAGGCAAGAAGAAAAACAAAGGCAAATCCAAAAATCCTTCGAACCAGCAGGAGAATCCCAAAACTCAAGAAACCAACACTGAAACCAAAACTAAGAGAAAGGAAAATTTTCCATGCCTAATATGTGGAGGTGACCATTACACTAAAGACTATCCTCATTGTGAGGAAGTCAATAAGTTCTTAAAAGGTGCCTCCCAACTGGCGGTATTGACTAACCATTTTCCTCCACAACAGAAGCAAATGGTTGCGCACAACACTAATCCCCCGCAAGGGGGAAAATCGAACACCCTCATCAAGGGGATTCATTTTCGAATACAAATATTTTCATGTGTAACGAGACAATCGATTAAACTACTAGGTCCCAGACATATGAACCCCTTCCAGATAATACATCTAATGGAGGTAATTCTGACAAGACTTCCACCTCTAGAGTCCACACCCACTACTCCTCCCCCTCCTTCGGGCCCTCTTCAAATAGAGAAGCTCGTTGTTGAATTTTTGTTGTGCCTGCCAAAGGCCACCATTCAAAAGGTGACATTTAATCCAAGTGCTTGTGTTGCTCAGAATTATAACATTGTTGAGGATTTGGCCCAAGCACATTGTGCCATGTCGGCTCTCGAGGTTCTGTAAAATTGTCCTAGTCAGCATAGAACCCTTTTGTCATCGCTTGGATCCGTCGATCCAGAAATATTGAATTCCATTATGTTTCATCTGGAATATTTTTAAATGAGGCTCTCCCACCAACTCACGTTTCATATTAATACCACTATTTGTGGGAAAAGCATCCATCGCATTATTTTGGATAAAGGTGCCTCCACTTCCATTATGTCTTTATCCTATTGGAGGGCCCTAGTTTCTCCTGATGTCAATATATCTCCTACAACACTTGCATTCAATGGTCACAGTTTTCAACCGTATGGAATTTTACCTTCGTTATCCATGGAATTAGGGGGCGAGATTGTTTCCATATATGTGGAAGTGTTAGACGTGCCCTTGGATTATAATTTGCTACTTGGTCAAAATTGGTTTTACGCTATGACTGCTATCACTTTCTCAAATTTTCACTTAGTACAATTTCCCCATCAAGGAAAAATTGTTACGATAGACCAACTTGACTATTGTATGCCAAATGTCCATGAAAACTCGACCCATAATGTTCCTCTTTTGGGACATTCGAAACTTCATTATGAAGACGTTGGAGACGTAGAGTTGTTTAAAGACTTGTCACTCATGGGAGTCTTCCCTTTACTTGTTCATGACCCCCCACCGCATGTTACCGCGATTAATATGATTTCATCCATGGTACAACAATCCCATGAATCAAATGACCCTTGGGTAGTACCTAGTCCATCTAAAATTTCATCAATTGGTGATACTAGGCCACTAAGTCCTACTAAGGCGGCATACTATGAGCATAGTTCGCTTTCTGTGTCAAGCTCATTAAAAAATGAAATGGATAACCATGAGCATAGTTCATTATATGCGTCAAGTTCATTAAAAAATGAAACAGACCCCCCTACAATTAGGTCGAGTCTTCCACCATATCTAGTACTTGAACCTTCATTTCATCCACTTATGTCACTTTATACTCTTTCTTCCTCCCACTCCGACAAACCTATTCTTATTAGTAACCAAGAGTCTAATCAAGTGAAGCAGAAGAGTCGGAGGATGAAATGAAGCTTAGGGGGCATGTCTCCAGCCTCTGGACATCGTATTGGAGTTAAGCCATTAGCTTTTGGGAAAAAACCTGTTAATGGATATCACCCAAAGTATCGACCTATGGATATCATGTTGGGAAGAAACCAGCCAATGGGTATCATTTCGAACATAGTTTATTTTCGGTTCCAAGATCGTTAAAAACAGATACCTTGAGAATTATTCTCACCTATCTTCGACCTCGTTAAAAATAGTAAGAGATGTTGAGCTTATTGTTTACTTTTCATGCTCTAGTTAAAATATGAAAAATATTCCGAGCGCTTTAGATACCATAGTCGTGCTCGTTTAAAGTGAGTAAAAAGGTGTTGATTTTACTTTTTACCTTTGTCATACTTGGTTATCAACAATGACAAAATTGTCTTTGGAGTGATAGTTTATCCCTTTTTCAGCCTCGTGAGACTAGTTACGAAAAAGAAACACTTTGGAGTTTCTTTCAAGCTCTTTTCATACTCCCTAAACATGAAAAGATTGTCGAGCAAACTTGTTTAATTGACGCTCGTTAAAGTGTTTGAAAGGATGTCCATTTGGTGATAGTTTACATCTTTTTCAGACCATTTGGACTAATTACGAAAAATGAATACTTTGATCTATCATTAACTGGAAGAGTTCTCTCTCGTATTGTTTTATGTTTTTTCGAGCGAGGAAACAAAATTTATGAAAAAAGAATCATTTCAGAGTCTTCTTTAAGATTCTTTTCAGACTCTTTAAATGTGAAAATATTGTTGATTTTACCTTCTTTGGACTCGTAAAACAATGCATCAAAGGGCCCATATGGGACCGAACATCTCATTCTTCATATTCATTAAATGTATGATAAGGGACTCATCTAAAATGAGCTATACCAAGCATTTGTTATCCTCCTTAAAATCGTTAAAAAACAAAGAGGTTCTCATCGATCATGATGGGGGAAGAATTGAGAAAAATATGTTGGTTTTGTTGGGAAGCTTTATGGCATATTGTTGTCACCTTTGAACATGGTACATGTTTGCGTTTCATCTTATAGTGGGGTAATCTGCTTGCCTTTGAGTTATACCAAAGTCCATGAGTCATCTTAATCCTTTGTTCCATCCGAAGAATGACCCAATCATTGTTGCATTATGTTTTGGTCTCTATCTCATCAAGTCAATATTGCCAAGTCATTTGTCATGCCATCCAATGTTCAAGGGATGTTAACCTGAGTTGGCCATTCTATAGTTCTATTGACCTTCATCCTTGTGTCAGTCTATATTCATTTGGTATACCACTTTAAATCACTTTCTTGTGTTGGTTTTGTGTCGATGATGTAGGATACATTATGGCCCTCCTTCGACGAATCTATTCCTTTCAACTCCAACATATCATCCGAGAATTAGACTCATCAACAATTTAATACCTTGGGTCTTGCATGCCTCAATGGCAGGTTTCCTCACTTCTGATAGTAGATTTACATTATTTACCTCCGATCGGGTGATTCCACGAGTGTTCAACTTCAACTTACTTATTCACATTCGTTGAAATGTACTAGGATACCTTTGGAGTCATTGACATTATTGGTGATTTCCCTTGCACTTGTTAACGATCTATATCAATGGTCGGTAATCAAGTGGTTTATAACATGTTCGACTTCAATACCTTTATTCACATGGCTAAAATCGTATCACTTCGAGATTGGTTTGAAGAACCTGGAAACTCTTGTTATGTACTTTACCCAAGTTGCGATGAATATTTCTTTTAGTAGGTTCCTACATGGACATCATGTTGACACTAATATGTATACTGCCACATAAATCCACTTTGTATTGGTCTGTGACTGTGTCATTATTTTATCATGGATCTACTTTGTATTCTTATAGCCATAATTTTTTTCAGCCATTTAAGTACAGATGCACATTGTATCTCGATGGTCGTATCATATGTCAATATTGTTATGGATCTGCAATGTATTGATCGACAACCATGCTTTGAGTCAATTTGTTATTAGCATGGGTAATCCCGCCCCAGTGATGATATAGATATATTGTTTGGTCTTTGCTTGAATCTTCTTTCCGGCACTCTTCCAAACACTCCTTTGCACCTATGTTTTGGTAGAGTGTTCCAGCGATCAAATCCCTTTGAACCTCACACTTTTGGGGGCACTTGTTACACCTCAAAATGTCACATTTGTGTATCCTCCTTGAGTTGTCTATTTTATCACCATGAAAATGTGATTATTGTGCTTCCTAGAAGTGTTCTAAAGGGAAACCTAAAACCTATTATGGTCCCTAAACATGTTGGGGAGAAAACTCCATCATTAGGGGGTCAAAATCCACTTCAACTAACCCTATTTTTAGCCATGTACAAGAATTTTCGCCCCCTTTCCCTTGTCTAGGGAGCGAAAATCTCCTCTTTGTCACTCCATGGCCTTTTTTAAGGGAGCAAAAATGTCCTCCAACCACTCTTCCTTGAGTTTAGGATCAAGATGAGCTTTTGGGGGATTAGGTCTACCCTTCGAATCCTCTCCTCCATACCATCCTAAATATGTCAATCCTCTCAAGATCCATGAAATCCTATTGTGATCCAAACATTTCTCCTTGGTGGTTTGGGATCTCAAATCCTATAAATGAAGCTCTTGCCTTGAATCCCACACACTGAAAGCATGCTTGGAGATGCCATCCTTATGTTAGCTTGATTCTCAAAGGGTTTGAAAGGAAATCTTAGAGGAAGCGCTGCCACAAGTCAAGTATACCATTGTACATGCTTCTTTATGGATTTCCATTAATGCAACTAGGCCTATTTCTCCCATATGCATGTTCATTTACATGTATGCTTACTCTTGTTGCATTCAAAGTAAGTAGGCTTCTTTATGCTTAATTTGTAGAAGTAAGGTAGTCTTTTGTGTTGTCTCTACAGAATCTACTCAGCTTTGGAGCTTTGGATATCAAGTCTGAAGGCTGGAGTAGCGAGGACAACCGTCAATAAAGAAGTAAGTCATCTACTCTCCCTCACTCTTCTTCTTTTTTATCTTGTTATATGCCTAGAGCCTCAATCTAGGAGAAAATTAGAGTCCATTTGTTTGGCTTTTGTCTTGGCTTAGGGATCTAGGGAACCTTTACATGTCCAAGGGGGATTCTACCTATCCATAGGGAGAATTTGTTACAACAATGGAACACGGTCATCATACAAAGATGGTCCCTATGATGTGAAACCTTACCTTCATGCATTTGTAAGGAAGTTATCTCTTCATTTCTAGTCAACACCATCTAGCTTTTTTGGTTCAACATCATCTAGTGACACTTTATGTGCATGCGTTTGCAAGGAAGATATCTCTACATTTTAACTCAACATCACCTAGCTTTTATATTTGAGGTATTAGGTGTCAATGTGAAATGAAATTCACTTTTACTATTTCACTATCCATCATGTGATTACATGTGGCTTCATTAAGTAGGCACTATAATAGTGATTATTGTGCTTCCTATAGGTGTTCTAGAGGGAAACCTAAAGCATATTATGGTCCCTACACATGTTGTGGAAAAAAATCCATCATTAGGAGATTGAATCCACTTCAACTAACCCTATTTTTAGCCATGTACAAGAATTTTAGCCCCCTTTCCCTCCTAGGGAGCAAAAATCTCCTCTTTGTTGCTTTGTGGCCTTCTTTAGGGGAGCAAAAATCTCCTCCAACCACTCTTCCTTGAGTTTAGGATCAATATTTGAGAGGGCTTTTGGGGAATTAGGTCTCCCCTTCGAATCATCTCCTCCATACCATCCTAGGTATGTCAATCCTCTCAAGATCCATGATATTCTCTTGTGATCCAAACATTTCTCCATGGTGGTTTGCTCAACTCCTATAAATACTCCTACCTTGAATCCCACACATTGAAAGTATGCTTGGAGATGCCATCCTTATGTCAAGCTTGATTCTCAAAGGGTTTGGAAGGGACGCTTACAGGAAGTGCCGCCACAAGTCAAGTATCCCATTGTACATGCTTCTTTATGGATTTCCATTAATACAAATTTGCCTATTTCTCCCATATGTATGTTCATTTACATATATGTTTACTCTTATCGCATTCAAAGTAAGTGGGGTTCTTTATGCTTAATTTGTAGAAGGAAAAGATAGTCTTTTGTGTTGTCTCTACAAGATCTACTCAACTTTAGAGTTTTAGATATCAAGTCTAAAGGCTGGAGTAGTGGAGACTACCATCAGTAAGAAAGTAAGTCATCTACTCTCCCCAACTCTTCTTCTATTTTATCTTGTTGTATGCCTAGACACTAGGTCTATGAGAAAATTAGAGTCCATTTGTTTTGTTTTTGTCTTGGCTTATGGATCTAAGGAACCTTTACATGTCCAAGAGGAATTCTACCTATCCATAGGAGGAATTTGCTATAGCAATGGCACATGGCCATCATACAAAGCTTCCATGTGAAACCTTACCTCCATGCATTTGTAAGGAAGTTGTCTCTTCATTTCTAGCCAACACTATCTAGCTTTTTTTTGTTCAACATCATCTAGTGACACCTTATGTGCATGCATTTGCAAGGAAGATATCTCTGCAAAGATGGTCCCTAATGTGAAACCTTACCTCCATGCATTTGTAAGGAAGTTGTCTCTTCATTTCTAGTCAACACCATCTAGCTTTATTTTGTTCAACATCATCTAGTGACACCTTATGTGCATGCATTTGCAAGGAAAATATCTCTGCATTTTAACTCAACATCACCTAGCTCTTATATTTGGGGTATTAGATGTCAATGTGAAATGAAATTCACATTTACACATGGATTCACTACATAGGCACTATAATTGCACATGAATTCATATTAAAGGATTTAATACTCGAAAAAAATGGAAGCAATATATTTCCTAGTACCTAAGGTTTATAAGGTATTTTTTTATATACTAAAAACATGTATATAAGAGAATTAATAGATATGTATTTAGGCAGTTTTGAAATTAAAGTGGTGTTTGAAGATCTATAAGTGAATGTGGTGTGAAGTTAATTGAAACAAATGTCTACAAATTTAACATGTGTTAGGGAGTTGTCCCTATTTTGAAAATTTTGCTTTGACTAAGATTTCACATTTCACTCTACAAGATCTCTAAAGATCTCTAAAGGTTAAAAGATCTTCAAGAGTTAGAAGAATAGTGGAATAAAAATAAAAAATTAATATTAAATATGTCATGGAAAACACAAATAGCTATGTGATGATTTTTTTCATCACAATTTTTTAAAATTGATATTATTATTATATAAATGGTTATCTAAGAAAAAGCTAATTTCCAATAAACACAAACTTAGATAACCATGAAAATACATTTACATCAACCACTTCCCCGGTAACAAACCACTTCCCCTCTAACAAGGGATTCATTAATTAATTATCAAATTAGTAAAGCTGAACCATAAGATGCTTACGGATTCATTTATCAAATTAGTAAAGCTGAAACATAAGATGCTTACTAAAACATAAGATGCTTATCCCCGGTAACAAACCACTTCCCCTCTAACAAGGGATTCATTAATTAATTATCAAATTAGTAAAGCTGAACCATAAGATGCTTACGGATTCATTTATCAAATTAGTAAAGCTGAAACATAAGATGCTTACTAAAACATAAGATGCTTACGGATTCATTGAGCTTTCCAATTGAAAAGAATGAAATGCTTCAAAATATAGATTCAAGCACAAGGCACCATGAAAACCAAAAATGAAACAGAATTATATAACATTTTTATTCTCAGGTTCCAACACTTTCAGCTAACTTGAAATATTAATAATAAAAGGTCCCAACACTTTCACTTTCACCTAACTTGAAATCTTAATAATAAAAGGTCCCAATACTTCACTTTCAGCTAACACTTTCACTTTCACACCATGAAAACCTAAAATGAAACAGAATTATGATAACATTTTTATTCTCAAGTTCCAACACTTTCAGCTAACTTGAAATCTTAATAATAAAAAGTCCCAACACTTTCACTTTCGGCTAACTTGGAAATTTCACTTTCAAGTAACACTTTCACTTTCAGCTAACTTGAAATCTTAATAATAAAAGGTCCCAACACTTTCAGCTAACTTGAAATCTCAGTAATAAAGTTTGAGATAAACGACAATAATGCATATGTTTCAGGACAATTTTGTTTCAGCAATCACTAAACACCATTAAAAATTTCCTTTCACTCACTCATCCCAAGTGTTACGACACACCTATCAAAGTTTACAACCATAATAAAGTATGTTTAAATTTAATTATCAAATATAAACCCCAAAACAACCAGAATGTTACTTTCACTCACTCATCCCAAGTGTTAAGACACACCTATCAAAGTTTGCAACCATAATAAAGTATTTTTAAAATTTAAATTAAATTATTAAATATAAACCCCTAAACAACCAGGATGTTACTGTTAGATATGAAAACATGACACAACCTCAACAAATATGTTAGATATGAAAGCATAACACAACCTCAAGCACCTTACTATAAGTTGCAAACTCCCAAAAATAGTTACCTTACCTTAAGGGAAGACCCAAACTCACAAAAATGCTTAGCACGCTCACCCTAAACTCCCAAAAATGCTTGACACTTTCACCTTACAATGGATGAGAACTCCCAGAATTACTTTTAGCGCTGTTAACACTCCCACCTCATATGAAAAGATGCAAACCATATTCTTCTTTCGATATATTCCAATAAAAATGCAACTATGCATGTTCAACACATAATCCCAAGCATTCCAAGCGAAAAATAGTTACCAAACATTTTCACGATATGTCCCTTAGCATTGCAACAGAAATATAAATCATGATATAAATCATGGCTATTAAAATTAAGAGCAGGAACTACAGTACTTTATCTCGAGTTTCATGTACCAGAGAAACTTATGTCATTGATATCTTGAGATTCTTCCAGGTATGGCTAAAGAGTTCATCAACTATTTTCTCAGAGGCAGCAGGAGCTCCTAAGCTGCTTCGTCAGGGCCATGAGCCACATGCCTCAATGCTTGAGATTCTTCCATGTATACCTCAAGAGTTCATTATTATTTTCTCAAGCAGCAGGAACTCCTGCGTTAGGGGCAGGAGCCACTCCTGCGTTAGGGGCAGGAGCCACATCGCCTCCGTTGAGGAGCATCTGATCAAAATGCCATACAGCTGCAAAATAAAAAAAACATCCAAATCAATCACAAGTCCATCTTTTATTAATGAGACATGATCAAATCCCAACTCCTGCATATAAATCGTGTACTTCTTTGCCAATATAAAAAAGGTCTCTCCTCTTGTTTACCAAAATGACACGTAGCATATCATCTTACCATGCCCTTTGCCAATCCTTCTCAACTGAGACACATATTCTGATACTATCTTGATAGCTTCAACCTGCAAAAATGCAAAAGGAAAATACATAATATGAACCTCTTACTATTGCCCATTGCTTATACTTCTCTACTACTTTTCAAAGAGAGAATTTACAGAGCATGTAACCTGCTGTGTGAGGAAGTTGCCCTCGATGAAATCCGTCATCTGACCATCATTAGCTTCTTGGGCTACCTGCTCCGATCAAATCCATGCACTTCAACAATTATTTCCAACACACCATTATTTCAAATGTTCCGGAATATAAAAAGATACAATGAATCAACAAGCAAGGGATTCGCCCACTACTTACAGTGTGCAAGTTCAGAAGCTTTTGATTTGTAAGTTTCTCCAAGGACAAGGTCAGTTCCATGGCTATGGCCAGTAGATTAAACACCCATTCAAAACAAAAAAAATTATAAACTCAGGCTACATCCAACAAAAAAATGACATGAAACATACATGCTGCACAACACAACTAAAGCAAAAAATAGAAAGTCATTGGATTGGACTCACCATAAAGGGCCTCACCCTTCTCAGCATTGTCAAAATCCATGATAGGAGGCATCAAAATAGATTGTAGTTTAACTTTCCCACCTCTGATGTTCTGCTCAAATAAAGCACCAACACAGAGCAAAGTATCAATAACAACCATAACCAGCTTGACTAAAGTCTTTGGACTTGAAAAGAGACTTCGGTAAAAATTCTAAGTCCCAGAGACCTGATATTTCATAAGCATTTCTGCGTGACCCCGTTCCTCATCGCTGGCATCCTTGAAGTACCTATCAAGTTGGAGAAAACCTGTCATTAATCGCACGTCATATACACGCATACATATACATATGTGTATGAAGAAAACTTCAGGGTACTCACTTTGCAAAGCCTGGCAAACCCACATTGTCCCTATCAAAGTAGGCAAAGAGAGCGTGATAGATATATGAAACGTTGTACTCCACGCTGCCAATAACAAGTTTAACATGAGTTCAGAGTATGCAAATGTTCAATGCATCCATGAACTCAGAAATGAAAAACTACTTGTCATAGACTCGTAACAAAAAAGTTAACATCAATTCCATGATGATACAAACAGTTATTGAGTGCATCCCTCGTACGTACAAAGATATTTTATGGATAGAGAGAAGATAATGTGAAGATCTCGAATTCGATATTAAACCCAAAATTTCACAGATAAAAAATTAGCTGTCATTGTAATAGGGCAACTATACATATAGCCCATATTCAAACATTGTAAGATGTAAAACAAGGAATGTGTTTGACCTTCTTCAATCGGTTCCCCACAGTCCCCACACAAAGTTGGTTTCCCACTGTCATAGACTCGTAACAAAAAAGTTAACATCAATTCCATGTGATACAAACAGATATTGAGTGCATCCCTCGTACGTATAATGTGAAGATCTTGAATTCGACATTAAACGCAAAATTTCACAGATAAATAATTAGCTGTCATTGTAATAGGCCAACTATGCATATAGCCCATATTCAAACATTGTAAGATGTAAAACAAAGAATATGTTTGACCTTCTTCAATCGGTTCCCCTACAGTCCCCACACAAAGTTGGTCAGTCAATGGGTTTAAATTTCCTCCATCCACAAAGAAGGAATCCCCTACCACACAGGACACGAGAACTCAACACTAAAATATATATTTTATTTACACAAAACATTTAAAGATATTTTTTATCAAGATTAACTAAAATAAACTTTATCCTTCATTTATTAAATAGATATTTAATAAGGACTCATCCAATTAAATAGTACATTTATGATATGATTAAAGAAAAACACTTTAAATACACATCAATTTGATTTTTCTACATCGATCGAAAAAGACCTGGGACATGAAACCCCATATATAAAACAAATTGATCACACAGATAGAACTTTATCTTTTTATGATTATCCTTGTCCAATTACTTACTTGATTTGTTCATTCAGTGCTCCTTCACAACTATCGGTGAACTTCTGTCTCGCCAAAGACTCAGAGAATGACTGAGATACTTGCACAAGCTCATTCTGGACTTCAGCAAAGGGCTCAAAGACGACTCCAGTGAGAGCAACTGCTGTCTTCCATTCACCCGCTACTGCTCGGACGGTATGAACGGAATGCTTGGCTCCTCTCTTAGTCTTCATGCTTGTTGCAAAAAGACCCACATTGCATTTATCTGCTGAAAAACCTTTTCTGAAGCTACTGCCCTGCTGCTGCTTCCATGGAGAAGAAGCATCAGTAGCAGGAAAAACAATAGCAGGGGCTCTGAGAAGCATGGTCGAAGCAGATTGAATCAACCTGGAAATTACAGCATGCAGCCTTGTACTCAAATACACCAGAGAAATTCATATATAAATCATCATTACACAACTTACATCTAACACAAACTAAAACTGTTAAAACTAAAATCCTTTACTTCAAACCCACCATTAAAAACTCTACTTAAAACGCATTTCAACTGAAAATGCACATGTATGCCCATAAATGAACCAGAATATAAGCACTCAAACACTCAAATTAAAATTTGCACTGCTACTCCAAACCCATAAATGAACCAGAATATAAGCACTCAAACACTCAAATTAAAATTTGCACTGGACAGAACAAATGAAATCAATCAATCGACAACCATCACAGCAACTAATAAAAAAAAATCAACTAGACCAGGCTTGATTATGGGCACAAAATTGCACGCACGGATCTAAACCAAAAAAAAATCATCCACCGTATAAAATCACACAACAGAGGCCAACGCAAAACATAACCCTCCCCAGAGCCCCTTGAATCCTTTCAGAAAACCACTAGAAAATATCACCGACATATGAATCCTTTCAGAAAACCACTAGAAAATATCACCGACATATGAATCCTTTCTGAAAACCACTGGAAAATATCACCGACATACACATCCCTGAATCCTTTCTGAAAAGGACTATAAAATATCACCGACATATCCATGATCATTTAAAAACAAAAACACCGTGTCAATCTAGAATACACACCCAAGACACTGTAAAGTTAAATAACGATACTACATCCGGGAAAAAAATTTCTCAGCTACTCCATAATTCTCTTAAGACAGAACCCCACTTCCATAGGATCTTTTCTTTTCTATACAATTCCTACTTCAAAATACGCACCGCAGAGTCTCGAAAACAAGTTCAAAAACTGCTTCTACCTCGATTCCAGCAATACTCACCGACTGAAGCCGTATAATCGTCCACACAATGTCACCGATTACTCCAAATTCTTGAATCTTTTGCGCACACTTTCAGAAGCGGTATTACTCCAAATTCTTGAATCTTTTGCGCGCTTTCAGAAGCGGTAGACACTAACTTAATTGTGAGATACCCAGATAAGTAACTCAAACCAAACCAACTTATATAAATGTAAGAATGTGGCCTGGCAAGTTCTGCTTGCTGCTTTCTTCTATATAGTGGCCGCCTCCTCTCCACCTCTGTACCAGTGTCATCATCTATTCCAGAATTAGGGTTGGAATCATTCCCTCTGAAAAATAATATTCGACTGGAAAGAGCCGTAGGCGTCCATCTCTGCCACCATAGAGCGACAGGTGGACTGTTCATATTGATCGACCTGTGGAGGAGCGTGCGGGACTCATGCTTTCTTGATTCTCCGTAGATATTATATCTCCTGTGAGTCGGTTGTGACCTGCCTTTTCGTTTTATATGGTGGAATTTTGCTGCCATTTTTCAAATGAGTTGGAGGTTCTTTGCCTGTTCTGTCAATTGACAGGAAATGATAGTGAAAGGACTCAAGGTCGTTTTGTTCATTAGTGGCTTCGGATACGTGCCATCTCGGTGTGAATTTTTTTAACAAACTAAAATCAAAATTAGTAACTTGGGATACGTGTCATGTTGCATTGTTTTAACAAACTAAAATAAAAAATTTGTCATTTCAGCACTTTAAATTGGTCATTATGGTAGGAGACACATCCCAACATGTTGTGATATGGATGGGTTGATTTTTATGTGTAAGAGGTGTTATGTAGTGGTTTGATGTGTTAAGGACTGTACTTTTTTTTTTTTCATAGAAAAATATAACTTACTATTAATATGCGAAATAGTAAAATATGTCCAACTGTCAAGTCACTGCTCAAATACATGCCAATCAGCCAATATATAGTCCCCGGAACAAACCGGTTATATCATCAATATGTAAATCAAGTGTTCTGTCTAAAGCAGCCATCAAATGCTGCCATAACCCATAGACATACTGCCATGTGTCCAATAACATCAGATATGCAAAAAACCATAACATCACAAATATATGCATCACATAATATGTCCAAAAGTATAACTGTCCATAAAATATAGTAATCGGTAACACCCCTGCAGGGAATGAAGTGTAATACGGATATTACACCCTATCTGAGTCATCGTCTGCATGCGGATGTGATAAGGCCGCAAAAATATATGGGAGATAATATATATATGCCCAACAAGATATTGAGCGTATCAAGTATCTGCACAAGAAAACTACAAAAACAAATGAGTAGCCAGCCGCATAAATAACCTATGGAAAAAATAGAGCAATATATGACTCCCTCAAGACCATTGTAATGAATAGGAACCATGAGAAAACAGCAAATCATCCCGCCATTCCTGCCACATGATGACCCCAGGCTGTGAGATGAGGGCTCGTTTCGAGAGCATATCCGCCTCCAGATTGACCTCCCGGAAGATATGTTCATAATGAATGTGCTCAAATTCAAGCATGAGCTTTCTAGCCTCTTCCAACCAGTGTTTGAGCAGAAGAACATTCAGAGAGGCAATACCTTTAGCCCAGTTGATAATGGTCAGCGAGTCACCAAAAATGACCAGGGAGGAAATCGACCGCTTCCGGGCACAAAATAATAAGAGCCATAGGGCGCATATCTCACTTCGAGTGTTTGTACCATTACCCAGGTTCAGCCAATAATGAACAGAGATAGTATTGGTGATGTGAATGGTAGCTCCGGCTCCCCCAGTGCCATTCAAACGGGCCGCAGCCCCATCAAAAAAGCCACAGGGAAAGACAAGAATAGGAGGAGTCAAACGATTCACCAATGTCCGCGTACACGTGCCAACCCTCCCACCAAATGCAGATAGGTATTCCTTGTGAGCAGCAATGATCTTATTGCATAATGTTGCACAATGTGGTTTCAGATCCTCGAAAATGTAAGCGTTGCGAGCACGCCACACTTCCCATATCATGAAGAAAGGAAGTTCGACTCCGTCAGAGTGAAGGCTCGTCCAAGCCTCCATCCACTCAGCAAATGATTGTACCCCCCAACAGAATCGAATGCCGGATCGGTGAGCCACCTGTTCCCAAAGTTCCTGTATGAAAGAACATGCCGAGAATATATGATCCACAGTCTCCACGGCATCGTGACAGAGTGAACACCATCCCGGTCCACAGAAACCACGGCGACATAAGTTATCCCACGTGAGGATGCGGTTTGATAAAGCCAGCCAAATAAAACATTTTACTTTGGGAGGAATGACCAGTTTCCATATATATGGTTCCCACCAACAGATGTCAGCGCAGGAATCAGCAAACAGAGCCTCATAGACCGATTTAGCAAATGGCACCCCTGTTGCTACATCCCAAGACCAGGCCAATGTATCGGGCTTATCAGATAGTAGTGTATTAGATTGATAAAGAGGCCCAATATAACCGTCCCACTCCAAAGCCATAGCGCCATATAATCCAAGCTGAGTGGCCGATAGCCAATGGGGCCGTCCCCCCCCGTACTGACCCATCGCATGAGCCAGGGTGTAATAGCCATTTGAACTGAGATGTGCCCTCAAATCAGAAGACAATGTATGCTCGTAAGGACCACCCAGGATCGGGTCAAGACCCAGTTTTATGTCGCGACCATTTCCTGGTTGCCAGGCAATCCATTGAGAAATGATTTTTAAGGATCCAAGTAATCCGCTCCAGATATTGGATACCCCCACCGTGACCGGCCGATTCCCCCGGAGCCAGACGATAACAGGAGTGTTCTTCAAGTACTTGGCTCGCATAATACGACCCCATACAGAGTTGTTAAAAAGGGCACGCCACAAGCTCTTCGCATGTAGGGCCGTGACAAAATAATCTAAGTTCTTTATATTCCAGCCCCCCAAATTCCAGGGACGAGCCAACTTGTCCCAACCAATAAGGTGATATTTTTCCTGTCCACCACAGCCAGACCATAAGAAATTGTACAACTTTCGTCGAATTTGGCATAGAACAGACCGTGGGACTTTGCAGAGTGTAAACCAGTACACTCCCAGGTTCTGAAGAACCGCTTTTGCTAGCGTGAGTCTGCCCCCCAGGGAAAGATTGCGGTAGCTCCAATGACTGATACGTCCCTCGAAACGCCGAATGAGCCAGCCCCAATCCTTCACCAAATAGTTAGACGGTTTTATAAAGAAGCCAAGATATTTCGTACCAGCAAGGACTGTACTTTATGTGTCAATAGGGTGGAGAGGGTAATAATTATTTTTCTCCACCACCCAAGTTACATCCGATGGAGGATAATTTAATCATTCCTCCCCACCACCCAGGCTACATCCAATGGAAGACAATTTAAAGTTCAAAACCAAAGAGATATATATTCTAATTAATTAAAACAAAAAACTTAATAAAACTTTGTTACAAGTGATTTACATATTAAATGAGTGTAGATCCATATTAACTTTGGATATACCAAGTGATAAGAGGGATCAAATCCCTTGAGGTGCAAGCTTTTCCTCAACTATTGCACTATAAAAAAATTTGCATCTCAAAGGGATTTGATCCCTATCTACGCTTGGTAGATCCTACGTTAAGATGGATCTATACTTGTCCACCAATGGGTAAGCAAATATTATAATTGAGAGACCCTATAGTATTAAAAGCAACAATGCTACAAATTGAGAGACCCTATAGTATTAAAAGCAATAATGCTACAAATTGAGATCTTACACCATGTATAAGAGTCATTAAACCATAAATTGATATCATTACATCACTCTATTTTAAATCTTCTAAATGAAATATAGATTTGATCCCTATATACGCTTGGTAGATCCTAAGTTAAGATGGATCTATAATGGTCCACCAATGGGTGAGCAAAGAATATAATTGAGAGACCTTATCGTATTAAAAGCAATAATGCTACAAATTGAGATCTTAGACCATGTATAAGAGTCATCAAACCATAAATTGATATCATTACATCACTCTATTTTAAATCTTCTAAATGAAATATAATTCATTTAGACCGTGAGCTCGACAATAGTAAGTTCGATATAGAGCTTCACGAAGAAACGATCCAATTGGTTGAAATGTACAATGAATATTGTATCAAGATAATCTCACATTTATTAGGCAAATCTAATAGGTTTTGTTCTTATAAGTGCTTATCTCATTCTGGGTAGGAATAAACTTGTCATTCTCAATTCTTAGATCCAAGAATTATTCTATAATCTGAGCGATGCAATGAAAGCTTGTATCATCCTTTTAGTAACTGATCTATTTATTGGGTTTCATTCACCCCATGGTTGGGAACTGATGATCGATTCGATCTCCGAAAATTATGGATTTTCTCATAACGAACAAATAATATATGTTCTTGTTTCAACTTTTCTAATCATCTTAGATCTCACCAACTCAAAATCAACAAAATACACATGCAATCACAAGTTAGAATGCAACACTTTGGTTACAAATCATGCTAATGTCAATCTCTCCTCTGTTTAGATTTT
This sequence comes from Larix kaempferi, assembly GCA_027924585.1. NCBI lineage: Eukaryota > Viridiplantae > Streptophyta > Pinopsida > Pinales > Pinaceae > Larix > Larix kaempferi. The sequence continues at coordinate 6,931,790 of BSBM01000748.1, forward strand.
CAACACATGCATCCACCTTTATCTGTACCTTTGTATTTTCCTTTCTTTTAAAATGAAGAGCTTTTATCTTTTGTTCGACATCCTCCATGTAACTAACAGTTCTTCCTTGGCTATTGCAAAGTGTGTATGCATTTGATAAGAATAGCTCACATTTATCTTTGTGGATATTCCATAGCATTTCAACAATTTTCCTCATACTCAGACTGTCTTTTCTAGAAGGACCAATGCATTTGAAATGCAAGTTTTAGAACTTTCTCCACCGCTAGAGTTGTTGCCGCAATTCTTGTATCCCTTGGATCCAACGCCAAAATTGCATCTCCTTCCAAAAATTTCTTTTGAACTTGCAAAGACAAAGTTATAATTGTACAAAGCATAAAACCTTGTTATGGAAAACTAACTCATCATGAAGTTATTTTCAATCTTGAAAAGCTCCACTAAGAAATATTAAAATCACAAGAAATATTTCTTCCAAAACATGAAATGCACGAAAGAATGGCCAAATACTCGAAGCTTTGTGAAAAAAAGGTTAAGATTACTCTTTGTGTGTGTTTAAAATCTATAATTGAAGGCCAATATTATTTATGGAACTTCTTGTTAGAAGAATATGTAATCTCTCTTAATCAATGCTAATTAATCCCCAAGTGTTAATTAGTAATCAATTGGGCGGTTATGATCAAACTATTAATGTAACGAAACAGTCAATGTATTTTTGAATATCATTTTAGTGAGGAAGGGCACAGGATGCTCTATGTACTATAATGTTTATTCTTCACTTCTTATCTCTATTTATTTTTTCATGGTATCAAAGCAAACAGACGTATCAAAGTAGGTTACTCCTGCAGGTACAAAGCGAGTCTAATCCTCTTCGGAGATAGGGGAGCAAGAGAGTAGGCATCAAACCTCAACAAGAGAGCCAAATCCTGAAAGTTAAAGAGCATTGAGAGAAAGCGCCCGTGTAAGGAAAAGACCAGACTAGTCACATGAGATGGTGAAGAAGAAGTCTGGAATGCAGGTTTGAAAAAAAAAGAACTATGCTCGCGCGAGGAATGAATTAGGAAGACCACCTTGTGTAAAAATATCGTTAAGAACCCTTCTTACCCATTGGCATGGAGTCGACAAACCCAAGGGTGTGATAACATATTGGAAGTTGCAAAGGAGGAGTCGTTAAAAGAATTGCAATTTGATCTAAGTTGTGGAAAAGAAGGCATCAACCGTCCTATGAAGGAACACCACACCAGTCTGTATAAAAATGTATTTTATTATTGGCAAAAGGGAGTAAGAGAGCCAGAAGAGCTGCAGATATGTGAAAGAATCGCTGAGGTAATCGAAATTTCTAAATTTTTAATTTCTATTGCAAATAAAATTTTGGATTCCACAAAGAAAAATGGCTTCAGGTAGCCAATTTTTCTCCCCAATTCTAACATTCACAAGAAAAAAATATGAGATGTGGTCTATAAAATCAATGACTCTATTGAAAGCTCGGGATATTTGGGACTGTGTATCCCATGTGTATTCAAAACCTGCATATGAAACAATTGAACAAGATCTCACAAATAAATAGAAGAAACTCTTAAAAGAACTGAGAAACAAAGATGCAAAGGTGTTGCATCACTTCTAGAAAGATGTGGATGAAAGTATATTTCCCAATATTTCTCTTGCGAAAAACTATAAAACCGCTTGGGATATTTTGGCAAGGAACTATCAAGGCATCTCCAAAGTGAAGACAGTGAAATTACAAACCCTTGGAAGGGATTTTGAATGCCTGAACATGAAATAATCGAATTCGATAGATCAATACATGACTTGAGCTATGACCACTGTAAATCAGTTGAAGACGTACAATGAAAATGTGACTGGACATAAAGTAGTTGAGATAGTTCTTAGAATCTTAACCAAAAAATTTGAATTTGTGGTCGTAGAGATTGAAGAAGCAAAGGACCTGGGTATTGTTTTTGTAAATGAATTGACGGGATCCTTTCTATCCCATGAAGAAAGAATTAACAAGAATGATAATTCCTCTATTGAGAATGCATTTCATATTCAAGCCTCTATTAGCAGAGGTAGAGATCGAGGAAACAAAGGCGAAGGAAGGCAAGGTAGAGGTCAATTTCAAACAATAGAGACATATTTAAAACAATCAGAACATGATTTGGATTTATGTGAGAACGAATTGAACCACATACAAAAATATATTTCAAGGAACACAGTGATATAATAAACTTAGATTCTTTTAAATGAATGAAACATAACATACTATAAAATAAAAATAACTAGAATGGTGGTAGCTTTATCTCTGAAAAGAGATGTGGTGGATACGCTCATCCATGACAAGATGATTACAAAAGGGGGCCGAAGGGAATTTTTTATCATAAGCATGAGGGAAAAAAAACCCTAAACATCCAAAAACCTAACCCTAGGAGATGAACCATAAAAAGGTTTGTAGTCCTCGAGGTGGTTAGTTAAGGTGTCAAATTCTAGGGCATAACGTTTGCATAGGATATTCCTTTAGGGTGTTCGGTAGCTCATTGGAAAATTCTATCTAAGAAGAACACATTTTGGATGTCCAGACTATATTTAGGTATGTATGGTCTACTATGTCACCAAAAAACATCGTTTAAGGCCCCAAAACAACCCCATAATTTTTGAGTTCGAAAAACCATAAAAACTACCAAAATGAAAAAATTGTGTTGAGCCAATGGAATAGGTGGTTGGCTCCCAATATTCATTTAGACCACTCTGCTGGCCCGAAAACCTGTAAAAACTGCAAAGTTGGAAAAGTTGTTTTGAGCTAGTGGAATAGGTGGGTGGACACCGATACCCATCTGGATTAGTCCTCCACCCTTAAGAAGCAATGATATCCATTATGTGGAGTTCCTTATTATTAGCGAACTGTGTGTTGAGTTGAGCTCCTAGTGAGGCATTTGCTGACATGAAAAGGATGCCTTTCTTTGACGGCCCGATAGGGATATAATTGTTGTTGATGGATGCATTGGACTCATTCAACAATTTTGGTTTCCTTGTCATCGACATCAATTTCCTGATCTTACGTCGCAAAAGGAAGTTGATTTAGCGTATGGTTTAAAAGATAAAAAGGCAAGTAAATTGTTTACCCACATTTTTCTGGCTACTTCCCATTTTTTCAATGTATTTGGTCTGTTTAAGTTTTCAAATATATTTTCTAAGTCCTATATGACGTTTATTAATTCACAATGTATTTTTTACTTGTTGTCAATGTTGCAGTTGAAACATCACAAGGCTATGTGGTGTAATGGTTGTAAATTTCGTATCAAAATGTTGGATGATAAGATGAAAACCTCGGATTGTGGGATAACTGTAGTGTTTAAGGTCACCAATGTTTCCTCCAGAAGTGACAGACATCCAAAAGAAACTGAGAATAGGTACTATGGGCTTTTGGAGGACATAATTGAGTGTGATTTTAATTCCTTTAAAATGGTTTTGTTTGAGGTGAAGTGGTACAGGCTACGGATGCATGAACGTGATCCTGAAAGAACTGTTATTGAGCATACTAATGGATTTACCATGGTTAATACAAGGGAATTTGAACCGGGTACATAGCCTTATGTTCTTCCAAGTCAATGCGAGCAAGTATTTTACTTAGAGGTAACAGGTAAAGCAGGTTGGTCATACGTTGTTAGATACAATCCAAGAGGAAGACCAATAAAGTATAATCATGTAGATGATGAAGATAATCACAAAGAAGAAGATGATGATGATGATTCAGATCAGGAGCAGGTGGCTACAGTCAATGTGTTAGATGGAGAAGTTGAAGAGTTTGATCATCCAAATGTAGTAGACGATGATCTCATTGACGATGTCGATGACTATATTAGCAAAGATGATGTTGATGATGATGTTGATGTGAATGAGCCTTTCATCAATATCTATTCTGAAACAGAACCTGATTCATATGTTGAGTTGGATGAAGAAGAAGATGAATGATATTTAATTGTTGAAAAGTAGAGGCACGTGTTTATATCTTTTATATCATGATGATCTTTATATGTTTTTACTTTGTATAATAGAGTATGTTGCATGTTCTTTAATATTTCAAATTGGGTATGGGGAAATTGAGAGTGATGTGAGGGGGGGGGCATAATTAGAGCATCCAACTTCACATGGTTGCCCCTGTTTAGTAGAGAATGAACTATTCTCGAAACCAAGAGAAGCTCAAAATTGGGGTGTATACCATATATAGCTGAAATTTGCCATGGTTTCGAATGACATGTTAGAATATTGGTCAATACTGAGAGGGGGGGGTGAATCAGTATTGTTATCCTTTTAACAATTTGAACCACTTTTTGACATGAATTAACACATGGAATCAGCAAGATAAATTCAATCTCATCAGGCTCATATAAGTCCTGCGGGAATGTGAGTCTACGGGCATTTACAAGTGCCTGTGGTAATATCTTTAAGCCCCGCGGGCATAAGCCCTTCCTTTGCGGGCATAAACCTCTTCCTATGGGCATAGGTCTTCAAGCCCTTCCTTGTGGGCATAGAATCCCTCCATTGCTTACTTGCAGGCATAAGTGTTCAATCCCTTCCTTGTGGGCATGAGATTTAGCCTTTGCGGGCATATGCTTCTTCCTGCGTAAATTCCTAAGCCCCTACGGGCATTTCTAAGCCTCTGCGGGCATCCTTAAGCCTTTACGGTCATTTCTTTAGCCCCTGCGGGCATAATTAAGCCCCTGTGGGCATAATAAATCTCTTGGGAGCTTTTTATTCCTTAAGCCCCTTGTGGGCATTCCATAATCCCTTGCGGGCGTTTTACAAGCCCTTGCGGTATTTTTACAGGCCCTTACGGGCATATCATAAGGTGTTATTAAACCTGATTTTCACCTATTTTGGTAGGCCAAAATATCGCACGTGAGAGCACCAAATAGGAATCTGAATCCATGGATGGATAGCTAGTTCATTAAGGAATAAGACCATGCTAATTGATGAATTTTATCAGCAAAAAGGCACCTCCTTGCGGACATTTCCAAATGCATTACCAACCTACATTTGAACAAGAAAACAACCTTTTGCTCATTTTGGAAGGCTTCTATTTCGCATGTTTGAAATCTAGAGGAGAATCTGAACCCATGACTAGATGACTCGTTCATCAAAGGAAAAGACCATGCCAACTGATGAATGTTCTCAGCATAATGACACTTCCTTGTGGGCATTTCCAAATGGCCCCTTATCCTTGCCAATTCAACACTTAGCCAAATTTCTGAATATGCAAAACAATATTTTTCCTACTTTGGGAGATTGATTTCTTGCAAATATGACCATAATAAGGAAAAATGAAAGCATGGGTGGATAACCACTTCAACAAGGAACATATCTATGTCACCCTGTGAATTTTATTAGCACAAGGACACCTCCTTGCGGTCATTTGCAAATGGCCTTTTAATACTGCTAATTCAACACTTAGACAAAAATTGTCAAACGCTAGGGTAGCATGAGATTTTGTTTTCACCAATTTTGAAGTGTGAGACACCCAATGGATAGAGGCCAACAAGGTGACTTCATCTAAACCAATTTCACCTCTTGAAGCCTATTTTTATCTCCTCGGCGGGCATGTTACTGGAGTAGTGCAAATCAAGCTGGGAGGCACTTTTGGCAGATTGATATCTTCCTCCTCAGAGACTCTTTGGACAATCTGAGACCATGGTTGCATGCACCAAACAACATTCTAGAGATCCATACTCTCAACATGGTTTAAGACATCAAACTAAAGACATGGCGGGAATTTTACTGAGGTCACTTAAACAGTTTTAGTGATTTTACACTTAGACAATTTTGCACTTTCCTAGACTTGGTCTAATCTGCCTGAAACCCTGTTTTAGCAGATCCATAGCTTCTTGCTCAGACACTTTAAAGACAATACGAGAACATGGTCAGGTAGACAAAACAACAACCTATAAGTTGACCATATTGTGAAAATGCTCACAGTAGATCCAAAGAGATGATGTAAACCTCACAATGAAAGAATTTAGGAATAACAAAAGAAGAATAGAGCAGAAGAACATAGATCCAAAGGAGCTCAGATAGAGGTAGAATAATTACACATGTTACATTAATCTGAATAGTAAAACAGTAAATATACAATGCCCAGGATTCGAATACACTAGGTGTGATTCAAATTAGCCTGCATGGATAGATCCATAATCAGTGGAGTGTCATCAAGTCATAACTAGGAGTCCAACTCATCATCAGTGAAGTCATCAATGCACAAGTAATAGTCAACCAAGAGTCAAACTGAGTCTAACTGATTGTGGTAGGTGTAACTGGCACATGGAAGCACTAATGTAGTGAAGGAGGCTCAGTGGAGGGCGCTCATGGAGCTAACTAGAGTGATAATAGGCTATCTAGTCACACTGGAGGTCCATCAGAGTGATAAGGTCAGTTAAGAGTGAGTCAAGCCTAAAATCAGGGAGAGAAATCTGTTAACTGAACATAACTGGACTGGTAGGTGAAGAAGTGCGCCTCTCTCATGCAGTAGGTAAAAGGAGGGCGCACTAGGCACTAGGAGGGATGAAACTGATAAGGAAGAAGCTCCGGGGGCTAGCTAACTGAGGGCTAGGTGCTGGGACTGATGACTGGGATGCATGCAAACCCTAGAATGCATGCAAACCCTAAAAGTGCATGCAAACCCTAAAAGACTGAAAATGAAAATGACTGAAAAGCTAGTAGGACTAGGATGGAGTATAGGAATATCCTAACACCCCCCCTTAATCCATCCTGGGCCCTAGTAACTAGGACCAAAGGTCACCATACAATCAAATAAGATAGAAAAATAAAGAACTATCCATAAACCGAGGAAATGGGGAAAAAATCATGGGAAAAATACCCCCCCCTCAAAAGAACAATAAATAACTCAAAGAACCATCATACTAAGCAGAAAAGAAGGAAGCTTTCATAAGTGAAAAATTCTACAAAAAACTTGACAAGTTGATCCCCTGTACGATGCCAAAACAAGTGTTAGATCTGGATCTAGGCTTTTGATGTGCCTTCCACTGTGTAGAGGATGTATTGGACGAAGCAAGTCTCTCAGGAATTATTTCTGCAACTGGAGCAAATGGAGCATGAGGATTATTCCCAAGTGATGAAAGAGAGAACCCCATCATCATGCTGCATCTCTCATGGAGAGGTAGATGGCATAATGCAAGGTTGGCATGATGCTGAAGTCTGGTAGTTCTGTGAACAGATGAATCCTCAACTGTGTTCTCAGTAGTTGCAAGGACTGTGTGAGCCCATATAGGCCTTGAATCTGGATTGAGAACATGTGTTGGTTCTGGATTTGAAACTTATTGAACTTTGATCTCAACATCAAGATCTTGTTCTATGTCTTCATCAGAAGAAGAGTCACTCGAATCTTCATCAGATTCTGAGGAAGTAGGAAGAAAGAAGGGTAGAAAATGAGAGAACTCATATGCCTTGGAGGCATGATTTGCAAACCCTTTTGCTATAGTCTTCCCAGTGGAGATCTCTGTAATCTCAACTATTTCGGGACCAAAAGTCACCTCTTTAGGTGATCCGATGTGAGTCATCTTATATACAGATAACAAGTTTGTTGTCAAGGAGGGAATGAATAGAACATCTTTGAACTTGCCATGCTCTATACGTACTGTACCCAATCCTTTGGCAGAAATCTAAGAGTTGTCTCCCATGTGAATAGTAGGCCCATCAATGAGATCTAAAGAAGAAAATGATTCTTCAGAGGCAACCATGTGATTGTGTTGATGTATATGTAACTTCGGAATGTATTTCACATATATGTATATTGTATTCCTATAGAGATGGTATTATTCCTCTATAAGGAAGTGTCGTCATTTATATTGTAAGTGTCGTAACTTATACTTGATGGGTTATTAGACCACCTTGTTTGGGGTCGGCCCTGTATAAGTCATGTGGGTCAAAGGGTTATTAGACCACCCTATTGAGGGTCGGCCATGTGGGTCAAAGGGTTATTAGACCACCCTATTGGGGGTCGGCCCACTCAGCATTATATTATGTGGTTAAGTTCGAGCCTACATGAGTTAGGTAAAAAGGCAAGTCAAGTCAAGTATAAATAGAGTGCGGGAGGCACTCTATTTACTCACTCACTTCTCACACATGCACTCAAGGAGGAGTGGCGCACTTATGGAGGAGGAGGATCTGCTGCTAGGTTATGTCTATCTCTCATGGTTGGTTGTATCATTGCTCTATCTATCTCTGAGGAAGTTATTGGGGTTTTTCACCTTTATGGTTTTCCCCAAGTAAATCTTTGTGTCTCTTGTGTGCTTGCATTATTGTCTCCATGATTGATATGCTGTAGATATGCTGTACATGTTGTTCTTTCAGATAAGATCTTAGATCAGATTGAAGTAAATTCTGAAAATTTAACATGGAATCAGAGCTATCCTGAAAGAAGGCATGATATGGCATGTATGACACTTGTTGCACTTACGATGCTAGGGCTTGATATAGCAAAAACCAGTCATCGTAGAACTTTCGCTATAAATCCGTTTTGGCGAATTTTTCGGATCTGAAATTGTTACAAGACGAAGAATAAATCTCCAGGTACCTTGTGTCCAAAGGACAACCTCTGATTCGTTGTACTTTGTGATTTATGATCTGTACAATATAGGGTTTTTGCCTCTTCCAGATCTGAGTCAAAATCAGGTGACCTTGGGAAAAAGGTCATAACCTGGGCTAGGAAGCTCCAATTGAAATTTCGTAAAAAGTGACAGGTAGTACACAGAATGTACTATCTCAGGAAACGTTTTCAGAGGCCGAAGTTGAACCAGTGACACGTGGCATGCCGTACAAGTTCGCTCTCCTGTATTATCCCATAAACAGGTCACGTTGCGACACTTGGCATAACTATCTCTCAGAGAGTCCAATTGAGGTCAGACCTGTCAGGATGGAAAGATAACAGGCCTAGCTATCTCAAGAAATTTTTTCAGAGGCCGAAGTTGAAACAGTGACACGTGGCAATCCGTACAAGTTCGCTCTCTTGTTTTATCCCAAAACAGGTCATGTTGCGACATTTGACATAACTCTCTCTCAGAGAATCTAATTGAGGTCAGACCTATCAGGATGGAAAGATAACAGCTCAGGCTATTTCAGGAAACTTTTTCAGACCCTGTGGATCAAAAATTTCAGAGTTACACCAGAAACAATCAGGTACATATTTCTGTCAAAACATAATTATTTTTTGGTACCTTCATTCATGGCTTTCGGAATTCAGGGCTTTGGAGAAAGTTGGAATTTTTGTAAATGGAGGCCACGGCTGAATGCTACTCATCAAAATAGAAATTTAGAGACCAAGATCAGATTTTTTGGTTGGGCAGAAGGTCGGGCTTGATCAAACCCTAGTTCGGGACTTTGATCAGAAAAGTGGAAAATTAGGGCTTCTGTAAAAATGGGAATTTTTGAAATCTGTGACCATGGCGGGAAGCTCCTCAGAAAAATAGAAGCTTAGAGCTTTGGATCAAACATTTTGATTGGGAAGAAGAGTGGGATTCATCAAACCCCAGTTCAGGGTCACGTCCAGTGAATCCAGAAGTCTCAAAGGAAAAATTGAGGAGTGAAACTTTGCAGTTTTCAAATTCTGAATATACCAGCTTGATCAGCTCATCAAGGCGCATGTTTCTATCCTTTCGGAAGTTTGAAATTCAAAGTTTGAGTTTTTGGGGTTTCTCTGACAAACCCATATCTAGCTCCAGTCCCAGTTCTTGTAAATCAAGTGGATTGGATTAATCCTAGAAGAAGATGGATTGGTCACTTGCATAAGTGAAGAAGTTCCTGTTTCAGAGGGAGATGAGGCTAAGGCCTTACATAAGAAGATTACAAGCGATCTCGACAGGTATGACTCATCGAGGTATGTTTTGAGATTTGTTCATGATTAAGTTTATGGTATGTTTGTCTTCATGTTACTACGGTTAGTACAATCTTGATTTTAGTCTTGTCATATCACCTTAATAAAACTATGAATGCACGATATAAAATATTCATTGATTAGGGTATTGACACTTATGATTGTACTAATGCATTATGGTGTTGTATGAGGTTTATGTTGTCTACTAACATGAAAGGTACACCAAGAAAGACAAATCATGTTCTGGTCCAAGAACATATGGTCATGATAACATGAGGACAAAGATTCATCCATTGTCATGGATCTCATAGAAGATCCATTTACGAGGTATGTATAACTTGGTTTTTTGTAATGGTTAACATATGAGACATGCAGGTTACTAGCATAAGTCACTGAAGAGAACCAAAAGACATTATGCGGGTATGTTAGACATAAACTAGCTAGCATGCTAATCCAGGTATGTTTTTCCTATATCAAGCTAGAATCCTACCTTGGTTTAGGATCTTACACTGTTGTGTTGTTGATAATGATTATTCATGAAGTCATAGGTTTGAATAATCATGGTTGTATGCATATTATGTTTCTTACCATAATTGATGATATGACTAACCAGAAGAATCATGAAGGTATAGGTTTGAATAATCACAGGTTTTATGCATATTATATCTCTTATCTTGATTGATGATTCAACTAACCTGAAGAGTCATAGGTTTGAGTAATTACAGGTTTAGACATGTTATGCTTCTTATGATTTGACTAACCATAAGAATCCCACATAAACCTTGAATGCTAATGCTTATTATTCTGTTTGAAATGATCATGACTATACATGCTTGAAATTATTGTGTTTTAATAGTATACTAATGAATGTATGATTTTATATGAAATCACAAGGATAACACAATCATGATACTAATAAGCATGCATAGGGACCAAGGATGAATATGAGTTCAAGAACAGGTAATTCAGGAAGCAAAGATCAAGAGGGAGCACACTCCAGTTGCTCCTGCAAGAAAGCAAAGGAGCACACTCCAGTTGTTCCTGCAAGAAAGAAAAGGAGCACACTTCAGTAGTTTCTGCAAAGATGCAGATATTCAGAGGGAGTTGTCCATCTCTCTACATTCCACAACAGAAAGGTGTAGAAGAAGCTAATTCAGATTAGGACTCCAACAGCTCCTGCAAGGAAGCAAAGACTCAGAGGGAGTCCACCCAACGAACAAAGAAAGATAAGTATTTTAATCATCATTTCTTGCATATTTGTTTGTTTAAATAATACTGTTCAATAATGTATATACTGATGTTCCTAGAATTAGGTTGTGTATTATGCATATTAGAATAGTTGCATTGATGAACAGTATACTACTAATATACATGGGTAAGTGGCCTATGGCACTGTACAACATTCCATTGCTACTTATCTAGAATGAAACCTCTTTGCTGACATGTTGGGAGTCGTGCACACTCTTAACAATGTTCTGGTAGAGATTGGAAGGCATCTAGAAAGTTATGGGATATGGATAAATGTTGTATTGAAGCATTGGCTAAGATAATTGCATGACTGTATGACATATTTCTTTATGTGTAAGAATTTGTTCTGAAAACTATGAGATGTTTTCTAATCATGCAATTTAACCTGTTTTGTAGGAAAGACCGTATATCTTCACCTACAAAAGGACTACAACATTTGTTCCAGCAACAAAGATATCTATTGAAGATATTGAAGTTCCCAGGATCTGGGATGAAGAAATGGAATGCCATGATTCGTCGATCATGAAGAATGATGTTTGGGATGCGATCCCAAGAGCTGAAGGGAATTCTGTTGTGACTTCCAAATGGAATTATCAGATCAAGCATGTTGCAGATGCCAGCATAGATAAATATGAAAGTGATGAAATAGAAGATACACTAGATGGATTTCAAGACAGCTTTCTTGAATAGTTGTATGCGGATAACCTGTTTGTTACAGGTGAAGATAGATTGATTGCCGACATGTAGTGGAAGCTTACTGCCGAGTTCGAGATGAAGAACTTGGGGTTCATGCACTATTTGTTTTTGGCATGGAGGTGTGGCAGAGAGATGGAATATTCCTTGGACAAGGGAAGTATGCAGTAGAGATCCTGAAGAGGTTCGGGATGATGGATTGCAAGGCCATGGCCACACCTATGGCATCGAATCTGAAGCTTCTATGTGATGCTTCATCTGAGCCAGTTGATGTCTTTATGTATCGTCAGATGATTGGGTCCTTGATGTCCCTGACGAACACGAGACCAGACATTTGCTTTACTGTGAACACATTGAGCCAGTTCCTGACGGATCCGAGGAGTGTTCACCTGGTTGCTGTAAAGCATATTCTGAGGTACCTGAAGGGTACAGTGGATTATGGGCTCAGGTATGAGACGGATCAAAAGGTTAACCTACAGGGTTATGTTGATTCAGATTAAGCTGGCAGTGCTGCAGATAGGAAGAGCACATCTGGGTGCTGCTTCAGTATGGGATCAGGTGTGATCTCTTGGTTTAGCATTAAGCAGTCCTGCGTAGAACTGAGTACAGCTGAGGCAGAGTATGTTGCAGCCTGTTCAGCTAGTTGTGAGGCAGTATGGCTACGGAAGCTACTGTCTGAGTTATTTGATCTCCCGTTGGAGGCTACTGGTATCTTCTGTGATAACCAAAGTTGTGTGAAGCTGTCTGAGAACCCATTGTTTCATGACAGGTCGAAACACATAGAGATCAAATATCACCATATCAGGGATATGGTGCAGAGAGGAGCTGTGAAGCTTCTGTATGTTGCGACGGACGAGCAGATTGCAGATGTGCTGACGAAGCCACTAGACAGAGTGAAGTTCGAGTACTTCAGAGAGAGGCTTGGCGTTCTTCAGATCGAGGACACTTCGAGGAAGAAGTGATGGACACATTTGCTGAATCCATTCCAAGCATGTTGGAAGGAGGATCCTTCACATGGCTGTGGATTTAAGCGCTGGATAATGGGCATCATGATGATGTTCTGGTTTCTGCTGGATATGATCAGTTGGATCATTTTTATGTATGTATGTACGCATCATGTTGGATGCTGGATATGATCAGTTGGATCATTTTTATGTATGTATGTACGCATCATGTTGGATGCTGGATATGATCAGTTGGATCATTTATGTATGTATGCATCATGTTGGATGCTGGATATGATCAGGTGGATCATTTATGTATGTATGTGCATCATGTTGGATACTTGGACCATGTATCTGTATATGTATCAGGTGGATACATTGTATGATCAAGTGGATCATGTATGGTGATATGTATCATGTATAAGGTAGATACTTGGTATGCATCAGGTGGATCATGTATGATGATATGTATCAGGTAGATACTTGGCATGCATCAAGTGGATGCATTGATGATCAGGATGATCATGGATGATGAGCTTTAGGATGTTGCACCAGATGACATGCAGCAGGATGTTGCAGTGATGATCAGGATGATCATGGATGATGAGCTTCAGGATGTTGCTCCAGATGACATGCAGCAGGATGTTGCAGTGATGATCAGGATGATCATGGATGATGAGCTTCAGGATGTTGCTCCAGATGACATGCAGCAGGATGTTGCAGTGATGATGATCAGGACGATCATGAGTACATCAGGATGATGTATGGTGAGTATCAGGTTGATACTCTATGGCCGTGGATTAGGTTGTGCAGATGAGCATGTCTGGGAGATCCTATAGGTCGGAGTTGTGTACCCGTAATAGCCTGGGATGCTCTTTCGAGACATTGCTCTGGGAGGACATGTAATAGCGCCCTGGGAGATCTCAGGTCAGAGTTGTGTACCCATAACATCCTGAGATGCTCTTGCGAGGTTTTTTCCTATGGCATGTAATTTGGGCCTTGGGAGATTTCAGGTCGGAGTTGTGTACCCGTAACATCCAGAGATGCTCTTTCGAGGTTTTGCCATGACCACATGTAATTTTTGCCCTGGGAGATTTCAGGTCGGAGTTGTGTACCCGTAACATCCTGAGATGCTCTTGCTAGGTTTTGTGGTGGACCACATGTAATTTGTGCCCTGGGAGATTTCAGGTCGGAGTTATGTACCCGTAACATCCTGAGATGCTCTTTCGAGGTTTTGTGGCAGGGTCACATGTAATAGCGCCCTGGGAGATCCTACAGGTCGGAGTTGTGTACCCGTAACATCCTGGGATGCTCTTTCGAGGTTTTGTGACGCACATAATAAGTCCTGAGGATTCCAAAGTATGGCCAGTGATGATGAAGACCTGCAGGTGGTGGGCCTACATCCAGTATGAAAAAGGACTGGCTCTGTAGAAATTCCTATGATGAGTAGATTCAGAGATTGATTGAGATAGCAACAGCAGTGACGATGATGATGACTCGATGATGATTATCCAGTGATGATGATCCAGAGAAGATGACTTGTGCTAGAAGAACTGTGCTGAGAAATACCTTCCTAGTTAAGAGGGAGTGTTGATGTATATGTAACTTCGGAATGTATTTCACATATATGTATATTGTATTCCTATAGAGATGGTATTATTCCTCTATAAGGAAGTGTCGTCATTTATATTGTAAGTGTCGTAACTTATACTTGATGGGTTATTAGACCACCTTGTTTGGGGTCGGCCCTGTATAAGTCATGTGGGTGAAAGGGTTATTAGACCACCCTATTGAGGGTCGGCCATGTGGGTCAAAGGGTTATTAGACCACCCTATTGGGGGTCGGCCCACTCAGCATTATGTTATGTGGTTAAGTTCGAGCCTACATGAGTTAGGTAAAAAGGCAAGTCAAGTCAAGTATAAATAGAGTGCGGGATGCACTCTATTTACTCACTCACTTCTCACACATGCACTCAAGGAGGAGTGGCGCACTTATGGAGGAGGAGGATCTGCTGCTAGGTTATGTCTATCTCTCATGGTTGGTTGTATCATTGCTCTATCTATCTATGAGGAAGTTATTGGGGTTTTTCACCTTTATGGTTTTCCCCAAGTAAATCTTTGTGTCTCTTGTGTGCTTGCATTATTGTCTCCATGATTGATATGCTGTAGATATGTTGTACATGTTGTTCTTTCAGATAAGATCTTAGATCAGATTGAAGTAAATTCTGAAAATTTAACAGATTGGAGGCTCTAGAATATATGAGGAGAGCTTTAGATTTTGAAAAACCAGCCATCAATGCATGGCAATGACCATCAGATCCACTTCCAGAATCATACATCTTTGCATCTTGTGGAATAGCAATTTTTTTTTATGTTCAAGAAGCTTGGTAAGTAGGTCTATTTTCTTGTGCATGCAAGCCTTCTCAGGATGGTTTCCTCTCTTGCAATAGGAACATGCAGGTCTCTTCTTCTTGGATCTGGAGGCTTCTTTTGATGGACTTGACTTATCATTCAGCTTGGATTTTGATGGCTTCTCATCCTTGTCTTTTTGCCTCCCTTTCACATTCGTCCCACTTGCTCCTACAGCTAGAAGAGCTTGATCTTTGGAGGTCTTTATCTCACCCATTTGAATCAATTTGTCCTCTTCTTGAATGAGAGCTTCAGTGAAGTTTTCAAAGGTTGGAAACTTCCATCCAGGGATTGACATTCATCTAGAATGGAAGGTAGATACAAAGACTGAAAACTACGATCCTAGTTTGCTCAGAATGGAGAGCACACATTGTTCATCAATTTTAGTGATGCCACACTGATTGCATTGCAAAACCAAGTTCTTAAATTTTTAGAAGAATTCTTGAATAGTCTCGAAATTCCTAGGTTGAAGGGCAACCAATTCATTTTCGAGAATGTGGCCTCTTAGCCCATCTTGTTTGCCAAAAAGACTCTCCAATTTTGTCCATAACTCATTTGGAGATTTCAATCCTTCAATATGAAACAACAGATCTCTAGACATATGAATGCATATGTAACCAAAGGCTTCATCCAATTTATTTAGATGCTTGGTTCTCTCCACAACTGTATGTGGTATGGGATATTTTTCAAAAACAAATATTGATAGCCCTTTAGTCCACAAGTGTATCTTCATCTCTCTCTTCCAATCAAAGTAATTGAAGGGAGTGAGGTTTATAGGAGAGGAAAGAGCATTCGAATTGCTCATCTTGACTGCTGGAATGAGTGCAAAAGTGAACTGCTGATACTGCTGGAACTTCGAAATACTTGCAAAAAACTCTCAAGAATGGAGGTAGAATATACTCTCAAATGGCTTTGATACCATGTGAAAATGCTCACAGTAGATCCAAAGAGATGATGTAAACCTCACAATGAAATAATTTAGGAATAACAGAAGAAGAATACAGCAGAAGAACATAGATCCAAAGGAGCTCAGATAGAGGCAGAATGATTACACATGTTACATTAATATCAATAGTAAAACAGTAAGTATACAATGCCCAGGATTCGAATACACTAGGTGTGATTCGAATTAGCCTGCATGGATAGATCCATAATCAGTGGAGTGTCATCAAGTCATAACTAGGAGTCCAACTCATCATCAATGCACAAGTAATAGTCAACCAAGAGTCAAACTGATTGTGGTAGGTGTAACTGGCACATGGAAGCACTAATGTAGTGAAGGATCCTCAGTGGAGGGCGCTCATGGAGTTAACTGGAGTCATAATAGGCTATCTAGTCACACTGGAGGTCCATCGGAGTGATAAGGTCAGTTAAGAGTGAGTCAAGCCTAAAATCAGGGAGAGAACTCTGTTAACTAAACATAACTGGACTAGTAGGTGAAGAAGTGCGCCTCTCTCATGCAGTAGGTGAAAGGAGGGCGCACTAGGCACTAGGAGGGATGAAACTGATTAGGAAGAAGCTCTGAGGGCTAGCTAACTGAGGGCTAGGTGCTGGGACTGATGACTGGGATGCATGCAAACCCTAAAAGTGCATGCAAACCCTAAAAGACTGAAAATGAAAATGACTGAAAAGCTAGTAGGACTAGGATGGAGTATAGGAATATCCTAACACATATGGTGCGGGCATTTTATTCAACCCACAAACTATGGCGGGCATTTCCCTTAGGCCACTTAGGCAGTTTTGCTACTTTGATGTAAAAGCAACATGAAACCCTGTTTTGGCAGGCTGTTATCTTTGTCATCAAACACCTTCTATGAAAAGTAAAACTAAGTCCATGGTTGGATAGCCTATTTGAAAATCTAGAGCATGATAGTTCTAGACAATTTTTATCATTCTCCCATGAGGTACGACAAGCATTTTCCCAAGGCCACCTAAACAAGTTTTCCAACACTTAGCCATTTCCAAGAATTTCTCCAAGGTTTATCCTGAAACCCTATTTTGGCAGACTTATAAATTTCTCCTCAGAAATGTTTAAGGAAATCTAAGACCATGGATAGATAGCCACTTCAACAAGCTATAGCCTGATATGCTGGTGCGGGCATTTTTCTCAAACCATGAATTATGGCAGGCATTCTCTTAGAGCAGTTTTGACTACTTTTTCCATACTTAGTCAATTTCCAAAGTTTCACAAACTTGCCATACTTTTCCAGAATGATGTCAAATTGTAACATTGACTTCATTATAGCACCAGAACACCATCATGTGTCTTTCCAGCTTCATCACACATTGCATGTCATGATACATGCCATGTCATTACTTCCTTCAACGCCTCTCTTTGTTGACAACGCTTCTGCAATTCAATTGGCTAAGAATCCCAAATTCCATGATCGAACCAAACACATCAACACTAAATATCATTTGATTTGACATCATGTTGAGTCCAAAAACATTCATCTGACACATTCTTCTACTTCAGATCAAATTGCAGATATATTTACTAAAGCATTGGGTCATGAAAAATTTGAAAAATTTAGAATGTAGCTTGGCATGTCAGATGTCCCTTTAGTTTAAGGGGGTAATGTTGACTAATCTTTCGGGGTTAGCTATTTCATTTATAGTTAGTTAACCATTTTATTTAGTTAATAAGTTACAGAGACATAACTACCTCTTCTTGGTTATGTATGTATATAAATACTTTTGATGTTTATCAATACAATGTATTATAGTGTAGAGTTTTATTTCTCACAACATGTTTCAGTTGAATACCTCTAAGCTAAAGAAAAAGATGGAAAAGATGTCAATGAAAGTTTTACTGGAATGAAAAAAAGAAAGAAAAGATGTCAATGAAAGTTGTACTGGACTAGAAAAATGAAAGAAGAAAAAAAGAACTGTTCATTAGAGTGAGACTCCACTCAATTATTGTACCTTCACTTTACATTTATTTATTTCAAAAAATATTTATGATTTAAAATGTTTTGAAAATCAAAATGTTTTAGGCTTTCAAATACTAAAATCATATGCCAAATTTTGAATTTAAAATATTGTAAAAAAACATTAGGAAAATAATGGAATGGATAACATTGAAAGTAAATGCTTACAAAAACATAGATTGCAATGCAACCATTGGAAAAATAAATATAAGCTACTCCTAAAGAAAAAATAATGAGCCAAAGAAAAAGATAAAATATGTTGGAGCTGAAAATTGTACCTCAATTCTAATTTCTTTTCCTTGTTTTTCTTTTTTATGTTTCATTTTTGATGTTATTTACTTTGTTATATCATTCAAACATTAGCTTAATGTTATATACTTTAGTTTTATTATTTACTCCTTAGTTTTATTATTTACTGTTATTTGTGATTTAAACATTGACTTATACGTAATTTACCTTCCTTTTGGTCTTCAAAACATAAGTTAATATTTTCCTAACTTTTGTGTTGAGATTGTGTGAACATTTAAACTATGAAATGTAACTTAGTACATTTCAACTGCGCAATCGTTCATCTTCATCCACATGGGTGCTGTCGGAATCCTGAAATCATTAAAGAGCATGATCAACACCTGTCTAAGTTTATGCACTAGCTTTAATGAGACATTGCCCCGAGGTTTTGTCAGGCAGGATGTAACATCTGCCAGGTGTGATCATTAGTTCAAGAATGTTTTGAGAACGTCAGAGGAGGACACGCGTTAACCCTAGCTCTATTCCACCTTCATGCCATTTCTTCACCAGTGAAGGAGCTCGTGTCAAGCATAGCAAGCATGGAGAAGAGTGGAAAGCTATGTAGATTGGAACCAGCGAACACTGAATGGGAGAATGATTTCCCTGAGTGCGCAGAACTATTCAGGAGGGCTGGCTGGTTCGTTATTTTTGAGAAAGTTACAGGTTACAATATGGAGGTCACTCGTTCTTTCACTCAAAACTGTTCGAACTCTTGTGTTAGTTTTCAGACCCTAAAGTTTGAATTGACAGAAGAATTGATAGCCGAGGAAACTGGTATAGCCATTGAGGGGGAGTGTTGGTTCAAGAAAATTCCATTCGAATTTGATCCAGGCTCATTTTTGTTACACGGCTTCGAATCTCTTTACTGGAACAAAGGTCTCAGTACTGTGAAACCTGAATGGTGGGAGGTCATTGGAACTGTGCAACACTACATCACTTGTGAGGGAAGGTTTGCCACAGTTTACAAGTACCACTTCATGTTCCTATTGCATTTGAATGGTCAATTAAAAATGAATTTACCCTTCTACCTTTTAAAAAGCCTCATAAAAATGTCTAATAGGGTAAAGGGTCATTCGGATCATACGAACCAATCTTTCTTCCATCATATCCTGGTTAAGTTAATAGTGTTAACAGAGATGGAAAAGAGAAATCATGGTTGGCCACATTTCTTATTTTGGTCAGGGTTTGAACCAGAGAAAAACACGAACCTGGAAGAAGCCGAAAGATCAGTTAGTATGCTGAAGAACGAAACTGGAAGAAATCCTTTTCCAAGAAGACAACCCAACACCATAAACATGTCTAAAATGAACATGGTCGAAGAAGTACATCAAGTTGAAGAGTGTGGTTTGCAGGAAACGTTTGTAAAGCCGAATGATGCAAAACATAAACATATGTTAGAGGAAGAAACCTTGGCCTCACATGATAAAGAGATTTCTCATGCCCCCGATACACCTTCTTTGACCAAACAAAGACTTATAGAGGAAGGAATGTTTCCTTCTCCCAAAACTGATGTTGATATCCAGACTATGGTTGAGCTCGAAGTGACCAATTGAAGAGCTAAGACCAGGGCATCCAACAAGCTCAGATTGAATATGAAAAGAACTCTAAACCCTAAGTTGGAAAAGGAAAAAGTTACTGCAATTCAGGATTCTTCAAGTGATGAAGAATCGAAGGCTAAAATGGTAGAGTTAAATCCACATAAATTCTTTGAAGACACATAGAAGAATTACCAGGGTTTGACAGAGCCATTGAAAAAGTGTTGTGAAGTTTTTGAGTTGGATTCTTAAAGTGATGAAGAATCGAAGGCTAAAATGGTAGAGCTAAATCCACATAAATTCTTTGAAGATATAGACCAGAATTACCAAGGTTTGACAGAGCCATTGAAAAAGTGTTGTGAAGTTTTTGAGGAAGAAGCAATTCAAAGCTTTGAACCTGGATGGAGCTCAAAAAATTTCCATTTGGAGGTTTCAACAGAAGAAATAAATGAAAAATATTCAGAGAAGGGCTACGAAGCAGGAGAAAAAATTATTATTAAAAAGCTAGAAACTCCATCAAGCTCAGTTAAAGATCTAGTACATCAAGAAACAATTCTGACAGATTCTGAGATTGAAATTCTCAAAAAATCATTGCAACAATATAAAGCACAAAATGAATACTTCAATGATGCGAATGATAAGCTTATTCAAGCTAATATAAGGTTAAGGGAGGATCTGGAAGAGGTGAATGACCATTATCAAGAGCTCATTTCAGTAGCTAAAGAGGTCTTAAAAAGGAAAAGGAATGCACATGGACAAATCGAAGAGCTAACAAAATAAATGGAGACCTAACCACGCAAAATGAAGAGTTGTCAAACAAGTTTCAGGTCATGGAAGCAGAGGAAGCTCGTCTCCTCAAGACGTCACAAGCGTTGGATGGATTGACCATTTTGGTAGAGGGATCTAGAGAAATATAAGATCCAGATGATCCATCTTCAACTGTCTCACAAATTCCAAATGACACAGCTTTGGAGATAGATATGAATGCCTACTTTTGAGAATTAGTTATACTATTTTTGGAGATTCCTTTTTGTATATAAATTCTAGAATGGATTCGAATCCTCAAAAGATGGATCTTAAACTTCCTTCATGTAATTATAAAAATAACATTAATAGGATGGAACAGGGTTGGTTTTTTGTTCTTGAAAAGGTTTAGAAGTGCTAAAGCTATTGTATTGAAACACATATGAGACACTCTCATGTAAGTTTTTGAAGACTGAATGTTTGGACTGAAATATACTATATAAACCATGTGTTGATCTTATTTTCTGGTTTATGTTTATGATCGGTTTGATCACCTCTCTTACTATTTCATTTCTTAATAAAAGTTTTTATCCTAAAAATGCTTTTAAGTTTGTGGACATAACTGGATTTTTTATATTTATATTTATGGTTTACATCTATGTTTCAAATTTCTTCATTTCAAATCTTTGTAATATCTTTCTGATTTAGGATTATATGTGATTTATATTTCCTTACCTTTTCCATGAATGATACCTTCAAAATTTATAAAAATTAAACCATTCTCCTTCAGTTTTTTTTTGGATGTTCTAGCTTGTACCTCTCTGTAGTCTAGGTACAATTTCTAGTGCAAACAAAATGGATGTCAATGATATGAACTAAAGAAAGAAAAAAGAAACCAAAAGAAATTTTCATTGGAGTGAGATACCACTCAATCATTCTACCTCCACTTTTATGGTCTTCATTTAAAAATAATAATATTTGTCATTAAAGTGTTTTGGACTTTCAAGTATTACAATCATATGTTCTATTTGTAGTATTAAATTTTGAGTTTAAAATATTGTAAAAAAAATAAAAATGAAAAAATAAAGATTTGAATGTATACTTTTTTTTCATAACTAAAAACATCCTTTTATTAAATGAAAAAGATGTGTCAACAAAACATTGGAGTGAGATACCACTCAATCATTGTACCTCCACTTTTGTGTTCTAAAAAACATCCTTTTATTAAATGAAAAAGATGTGTCAACAAAACATTGGAGTGAGATACCACTCAATCATTGTACCTCCACTTTTATGTTCTTCATTTAAAAATAATAATATTTCTCATTAAAGTGTTTTGGACTTTCAATTATTACAATCATATGTTATGTTTGCAGTATTAAATTTTGAGTTTAAGATATTTAAAAAAAACAAAAATGAAAAAATAAAGATTTGAATGTATATTTTTTTTTTCATAACTAAAAAACATCCTTTTATTAAATGAAAAAGACGTGTCAACAAAACATTAGAGTGAAATACCACTCAATCATTGTACCTCCACTTTTATGTTCTTCATTTAAAAATATTAATATTTCTCATTAAAGTGTTTTGGACTTTCAAATATTACAATCATATGTTATGTTTGCAGTATTAAATTTTGACTTTAAATATTGTAAAAAAAACAAAAATGAAAAAATAAAGATTTGAATGTATACTTTTTTTTTCATAACTAAAAAACTTCCTTTTATTAAATGAAAAAGATGTGTTATCAAAAAATTACATCAGTAGAGAAGCGAGAATACTTCTCATTACCCTTCGGCCTTTCATAGATACAAAATTACATCCACCTTAGAGCTATACTCATCAAGGTATTCTAACTACTAACATAGGTATTGTCATATACTTTTATTCTCTTAGCCAAAGATAAAAGGTAAAAAAAAAACCTAAAAGGAAAGTTGTATTGCATTAGAAAAAAGAAAAAAGAAAAAAGAAAAAAGAAAAAAACAAAGAAAAAAACAAAGAAAAAAAACTAAAATATTGTTTAAAAACATTAAGAAAATAATGGAATGGAGAGTATTGATTTCTTGCACATGATTTCCTACTTTGGCAGATTGATTTCTTGCACATGTGACCATCATAAGGAAAACTAAAAGCATGGATGGATAACCAATTCAACAAGGAATAGATCTATGTCACCCTATGAATTTTATTAGCACAATGACACCTCACTGTGGGCATTTCCAAATGGCCTTTTAATACTGCTAATTCAACACTTCGACAAAAATTGTCAAACCCTAGGGTAACATGATATTTTGTTTTTCACCAATTTTGAAGTGTGAGACACCCAATGGATAGAGGCCAACAAGGTGACTTAATCTAAACCAATTTCACCTCTTGAAGCCTCTTTCTCTCTCCTCGATGGGCATGTTACTGGAGTATGTTGGCAATATGGAATATGGTTGTCGTTGATGTGAGAGGATCTCAGTAATGATAAAGGAATAACTAAGGTCATGATGGCAGAGTGAACTGAGTGAAAGACAAAGGAAGTGACGCCATGGCATGGATGATGATATGGAAGATATGATGACTTGGCATGGCATAGATGATGATGTGGCATAAAGTTGAAATCATTGTTGCACTATGACATCATTTTGGAGAAATATGGCAAATTGGTGAAAATCAAGAATTTGACTAAGTATGGAATAAATAGTCAAAACTAGTCTAAGAGGGTTTAATAGAATGCCCGCCATAAATTATGGGTTAAGGAAAATTCCTGCACCATATGGGCATCTTGTAGCTTGGTATTTGGACTACCTGACCATGTCTTCAGATTGTCTTGGAAGTGGCTGAGGAAGAAGTTATGGACCTTCCAAAACAGTGTTTTAGGTAGATTGGACTAGCTTAAGAAATTTGCCTAAGTATGGAATTAATGTTAAATCTGTCTAAGTAGCCTCAGGGAAATGCCCGCCACATATCATAGGATGATGAGAAAAATATTTTGAGAGCGTGGATGTCTAGATTGTTGTATGGTGCATCTTACCATATGATTATCTTGTCCAAAGAGACTCTGAGGAAGAAGATATGGATCTGCCAAAAGTGCTACTTACCTTGATTTGTACTACTTTAGTAAAATGCCCGCCAGGGAGAGAGAAAGTAGCCTCAGAGGTTGAAACTGGTCTTGTTGGATTCATCTTGTTGTCCTCTACCCATTGGGTATCTCTCTTTCCAAGTTTGAAGAAAAAATGAAATCACCTTGGTGACCTAGGGTTTGAAGAAAATTGGTTAAGTGTTAGAAAAGGAGTTTGAGAGACCATTTGGAGATGCCCGCAAGGAGGGGTTCTTGTTCTTTGATGAACTGGCTATCCAACCATGGAGTCATTTTCCTTCTGGGTGATCACACATGTGAAATAGGAGTCTGCCAAAATGGGAAGATCTGTGTTTAATTTGTGTATCTTGTTGATTTCATGTTTTGATTAAAGTTTAAATAAGTGGTTTAAATGGTAAAAAGTTATCAATACTGATTCACCCTCCCCTCTTAGTATTGACCAACTTCCAACAGAGTAGTGCAAATCAAGCTGGGAGGCACTTTTGGTCCCTGTGGGCTTAATTAAGCCCCTGGGGGCATTTGGGAATCCCGTAAACCCTTGCGCCTTAACCTCAGCTCCTTGAGATTTTAGCCCCCTTTTCAGGTATTTCATAAGCCTTATGCGGGCATAAATGAGTCCCTTGCGGGCATCTTTATCCCCCTTATGTGGGCATATGCTTCTTCCTGCGTACATTCCTAAGCCCGTACAGGAATTTCTAATCCTCCGCGGGCATCGTTAAGCCTTTGTGGTCATTTCTTTAGCCCCTACGGGCATAATTAAGCCACTGTGGGCATAATAAATCTCTTGGGAGATTTTTATTCCTTAAGCCCCTTGTGGGCATTCCATAATCCCTTGCCAGTTGTTTACAAGCCCTTGCGGGCATATCATAAGGTGTTATTAAACCTTATTTTTCACCTATTTTGGTAGGCTAAAATATCGCACGTGAGAGCACCAAATAGGAATCTGACTCCATGGATGGATAACTAGTTCATCAAGGAATAAGACCATGCTAATTGATGAATTTTATCAGCAAAAAGACGCCTCCTTGCGGGCATTTCCAAATGCATTACCAACCTACATCTGAACAAGAAAACAACCTTTTTCTCATTTTGGAAGGCTTCTATTTCGCATGTTTGAACTCTAGAGGAGAATCTGAACCCATGAATAGATGACCCGTTCATCAAAGGAAAATACCATGCAAACTGATGAATGTTCTCAACACAAGGACACTTCCTTGCGGGCATTTCCAAATGGCCCCTTAGCCTTGCGAATTCAACACTTAGCCAAATTTCTGAATATGCAAAACAATATTTTTCCTACTTTGGGAGATTGATTTCTTGCAAATGTAAGCATCATAAGGAAAACTGAAAGCATGGGTGGATAACCACTTCAACAAGGAACATATCTATGTCACCCTATGAATTTTATTAACACAAGTACACCTCATTGCGGTCATTTCCAAATGGCCTTTTAATACTCTAATTCAACACTTGGACAAAAATTGTCAAACGCTAGGATAACATGAGATTTTTTTTTTCACCAATTTTGAAGTGTGAGACGCCCAATGCATATAGGCCAACAAGGTGAATTCATCTAAACTAATTTCACCTCTTGAATCCTATTTCTATCTCCTCGGCGGGCATGTTATTGGAGTAGTGCAAATCAAGCTGGGAGGCACTTTTGGTAGATTGATATCTTCCTCCTCAGAGACTCTTTGGACAATCTGAGACCATGGTTGCATGCACCAAACAACATTCTAGAGATCCATACTCTCAAAATGATTTAATACATCACACTCAAGACATGGAGGGCATTTTACTGAGGTCACTTAGGAAGTTTTAGTGATTTTACACTTAGACAATTTTGCACTTTCCTAGACTTGGTCTAATCTGCCTGAAACCCTGTTTTGGTAGATCCATAACTTCTTGTTCAGACACTTTTAAGTCAATACGAGAACATGGCCAGGTAGAAAAAACAACAACCTACAAGTTGACCATATGGTGTGGGCATTTTCTTCAACCCACAAACTATGGTGGGCATTTCCCTTAGGCCACTTAGGCAGTTTTGATACTTTGGTGTAAAAGCAACCTGAAACCCTATTTTGGTAGGCTGTTATCTTTGTCATCAAACACATTCTATGAAAAGTAAAACTAAGTCCATGGTTGGATAGCCTCTTTGAAAATCTAGAGCATGATAGTTCCAGATAATTTTTATCATTCTCCCATGAGGTATGGGGGGCATTTTCCCAAGGCCACCTTGACCAATTTTCCAACACTTAGGCGTTTCCAAGAATTTCTCCAAGGTTTATCCTGAAACCCTATTTTGGCAGACTTATAACTTTCTCCTTAGAAATGTTTAAGGAAATCTGAGACCATGGATAGATAGCCACTTCAACAAGCTATATCCTGGTATGCTGGTGTGGGAATTTTTCTCAGACCATGAATTATGGTGGGCATTCTCTTAGAGCAGTTTTGACTACTTTTTCCATACTTAGTCATTTTCCAAAGTTTCACAAACTTGCCATACTTTTCCAGACATTTTCCAAAGTTTCACAAACTTGCCATACTTTTCCAGACTGATGTCAAATTGTAACACTGACTTCATGATAGCACCAGAACACCATCATGTGTCTTTCTAGCTTCATCACACATTGCATGTAATCATACATGCCATGTCATTACTTCCTTCAACGCCTCTCTTTGTTGACAACACTTCTGCAATTCAATTGGCTAAGAATCCAAAATTCCATGATCGAACCAAACACCTCAACACTAAATATCATTTGATTCGACATCATGTTGAGTCCAACAACATTCATCTGACAGATTCTTCTACTTCAGATCAAATTGCAGATATATTTACTAAAGCACTGGGTCATGAAAAATTTGAAAAATTTAGAATGTAGCTTGGCATGTCAGATGTCCCTTTAGTTTAAGGGGGTAATGTTGACTAATCTTTCGGGGTTAGCTATTTCATTTATAGTTAGTTAACCATTTTATTTAGTTAATAAGTTACAGAGACATAACTACCTCTTCTTGGTTAAGTATGTATATAAATACTTTTGATGTTTATCAATAAAATGTATTATAGTGTAGAGTTTTATTTCTCACAACGTAATTCAGTTGAATACCTCTGAGCTAAAGAAAAAGATGGAAAAGATGTCAATGAAAGTTTTACTGGAATGGAAAAAAGAAAGAAAAGATGTCAATGAAAGTTGTACTGGGCTAGAAAAATGAAAGAAGAAAAAAAGAACTGTTCATTAGAGTGAGATTCCACTCAATTATTGTACCTTCACTTTACATTTATTTATTTCAAAAAATATTTATGATTTAAAATGGTTTGAAAATCAAAATGTTTTAGGCTTTCAAATACTAAAATCATATGCCAAATTTTGAATTTAAAATATTGTAAAAAAACATTAGGAAAATAATGGAATGGATAACATTGAAAGTAAATGCTCACAAAAACATAGATTGCAATGCAACCATTGGAAAAATAAATATAAGCTACTCCTAAAGAAAAAATAATGAGCCAAAGAAAAAGATGAAATATGTTGGAGCTGAAAATTGTACCTCAATTCTAATTTCTCTTCCTTGTTTTTCTTTTTAGTGTTTCATTTTTGATGTTATGTACTTTGTTATATCATTCAAACATTAGCTTAATGTTATAAACTTTAGTTTTATTATTTACTCCTTAGTTTTATTATTTACTGTTATTTGTGATTTAAACATTGGCTTATACGTAATTTACCTTCATTTTGGTCTTCAAAACATAAGTTAATATTTTCCTAACCTTTGTGTTGAGATTGTGTGAACATTTAAACTATGAAATGTAACTTAGTACATTCCGACAACACAATCGTTCAACTTCATGCACATGGGCGCTGCCAGAATCCTGAAATCATTAAAGAGCATGATCGACACCTGTTTAAGTTTATGCACTAGCTGTGATGAGACATTGCCCCGAGGTTTTGTCAAGCAGGATGTAACATTTGCCATGTGTGATCATTCCTTCACGAATGTTTTGAGAACGTCAGAGGAGGCCACGCGTTAACCCTATCTCTATTCCACCTTCACGCCATTTCTTCATCGGTGAAGGAGCTCGTGTCAAGCATAGCAAGCATGCAGAAGAGTGGCAAGCTGTGTAGATTGGAACCAACGAACACTGAATGGGCGAATGATTTCCCTGAGTACGCATAACTATTCAGGAGGGATGGCTGGTTTGTATTTTTTGAGAAAGTTACAGGTTACAATATGGAGGTCACTCGTTGTTTTGCTCAGAACTGTTCAAACTCCTGTGTTAGTTTTCAGACCCTGAAGTTTGAATTGACAGAAGAATTGATAGCCGAGGAAACCTGTATAGCCATTGAGGGGGAGCGTTGGTTCAAGAAAATTCCATTCGAATGTGATCCAGGCTCATTTTTGTTACACGGCTTCGAATCTCTTGACAAGAACAAAGGCATTCATCTTAGTACTGTGAAACCTGAATGGAAGGAGGTCATTGGCACTGTGCAATGCTACATTACTTGTGAGGGAAGGTTTGCCACAGTTTACAAGTACCACTTCATGTTCCTATTGCATTTGAATGGTCAATTAAAAATGAATTTATCCTTGTACCTTTTAAAAAGCCTCATAAAAATGTCTAATAGGGTAAAAGGGTCATTCGGATCATACAAACCAATATTTATTCCATCATAGCCTGGTTAAGTTAATAGTGTTAACGGAGCTGGAAAAGAGAAATCGTGGTTGGCCACATTTCTTATTTTGGTCAGGGTTTGAACCAGAGAAAAACACGAATTTGGAAGAAGCCGAAATATTAGTTAGTATGCCGAAGAACGAAACAGGAAGAAATCCTTTTCCAAGAATACAACCCAGCACCATAAACATGTTTAAAATGAACATGGTCGAAGAAGTACATCAAGCTGAAGAGTGTGGTTTGCAGGAAAAATTTGTAAAGCCGAATGATGCAGAACAGAAACATATATCAGAGGAAGAACCCTTGGAATCACATGATAAAGAGATTTCTCATGCCCCCAATACTCCTTCTTTTACCAAAGAGAGACTTATAGAGGAAGGAATGTTTCCTTCTCCCAAAACTGATGCTGATATCCAAACTATAGTTGAGCCTGAAGTGCCCAATTGGAGAGTTAAGACCAGGGCATCCAACAAGCTCAGATTGAATATGAAAAGAACTCTAAACCCGAAGTTGGAAAAAGAAAAAGTTACTGCAATTCAAGATTCTTCAAGTGATGAAGAATCGAAGGCTAAAATGGTAGAGTTAAATCCACATAAATTCTTTGAAGATACAGAGCAGAATTACCAGGGTTTGACAGAGCCATTGAAAAAGTGTTGTGAAGTTTTTGAGTTGGATTCTTCAAGTGATGAAGAATCGAAGGCTAAAATGGTAGGGTTAAATCCATAGAAATTCTTTGAAGATACAAGGTAGAATTACCAGGGTTTGACAGAGCCATTGAAAAAGTGTTGTGAAGTTTTTGAGGAAGAAGCAATTCAAAGCTTTGAACTTGGATGGAGCTCAAAAAATTTCCATTTGGAGGTTTCAACAGAAGAAATAAATGAAAAAGATTCAGAGAAGGTCTATGAAGCAGGAGAAGAACTTATTATTAACAAGCTAGAAAGTCCATCAAGCTCAGTTAAAGATCTAGTACATCAAGAAACAATTCTGATAGATTCTGAGATTGAAATTCTCAAAAAATCATTGCAACAATATAAAGCACAAAATGAATACTTCAATGATGCGAATGATAAGATTATTCAAGCTAGTAGAAGGTTAAGGGATGATCTGGAAGAGGTGAATGACCATTATCAAGAGCTCATTTCAGTAGCTAAAGAGGTCTTAAAAAGGAAAATGAATGCACAGGGACAAATCGAAGAGCTAAAAAAAACAAATGGAGACCTAACCATGCAAAATGAAGAGTTGTCAAACAAGGTTCGGGTCATGGAAGCAGAGCAAGCTCGTCTCTTCAAGAGGTCACAAGCGTTGGATGGATTGACCATTCTGGCAGAGGGAGCTAGAGAAATCTAAGATCCAGATGATCCATCTTACAACTGTCTAACAAACTCCAAATGACACAGCTTTGGAGATAGATATGAATGCCTGCTTTTGAGAATTAGTTATACTATTTTTGGAGATTCCTTTTTGTATATAAATTCTAGAATGGATTCGAATCCTCAAAATATGGATCCTAAACTTCCTTCATGTAATTATAAAAATAACATTGATAGGATGGACCAGTGTTGGTTTTTTGTTCTGGAAAAGGGTTAGAAGTGCTAAAGCTATTGTACTGAAACACATATGATACACTCTCATGTAAGTTTTTGAAGAATGAATGTTTGGACTTAAATATACTATATACGCCATGTGTTGATCTTATTTTCTGGTTTATGTTTATGATCGGTTTGATCACCTCTCTTACTATTTCATTTCTTGATAAAAGTTTTTATCCTGAAAATGCTTTTAAGTTTGTGGACATAACAAGATTTTTTATATTTATATTTGTGGTTTACATCTATGTTTCAGATTCCTTCATTTCAAATCTTTGTAATATCTTTCTGATTTAGGATTATATGTGATTTATATTTCCTTACCTTTTCCATGAATGATACCTTCAGAATTTATAAAAATTAAACCATTCTCCTTCAGTTTTTCTTTGGATATTCTAGCTTGTACCTCTCTGTAGTCTAGGTACAATTTCTAGTGCAAACAAAATGGATGTCAATGATATGAAGTATAGAAAGAAAGAAGAAACCAAAAGAAATTTTCATTGGAGTGAGATACCACTCAATCATTGTACCTCCACTTTTATGTTCTTAATTTAAAAATAATAATATTTGTCATTAAAGTGTTTTGGACTTTCAAGTATTACAATCATATGTTATGTTTGTAGTATTAAATTTTGAGCTAAAAATATTGTAAAAAAACAAAAATGAAAAAATAAAGATTTGAATGTATACCTTTTTTTCATAACTAAAAACATCCTTTTATTGAATGAAAATGATGTGTCAACAAAACATTGGAGTGAGATACCACTCAATCATTGTACCTCCACTTTTGTGTTCTAAAAAACATACTAAAAAACATCCTTTTATTAAATGAAAACGATGTGTCAACAAAACATTGGAGTGAGATACCACTCAATCATTGTACCTCCACTTTTATGTTCTTCATTTAAAAATAATAATATTTCTCATTAAAATGTTTTGGACTTTCAAATATTACAATCATATGTTATGTTTGCAGTATTAAATTTTGAGTTTAAGATATTGTAAAAAAAAACAAAAATGAAAAAATAAAGATTTGAATGTATAATTTTTTTTTCATAACTAAAAAACATCCTTGTATTAAATGAAAAAGATGTGTCAACAAAACATTGGAGTGAGATACCACTCAATCATTGTACCTCCACTTTTATGTTTTTCATTTAAAAATAATAATATTTCTCATTAAAGTGTTTTGGACTTTCAAATATTACAATCATATGTTATGTTTGCAGTATTAAATTTTGACTTTAAAATATTGTAAAAAAAAACAAAAATGAAAAAATAAATATTTGAATGTATACTTTTTTTTTCATAACTAAAAAACATCTTTTTATTAAATGAAAAAGATGTGTTAGCAAAACATTACATCAGTAGAGAACCGAGAATACTTCTCATTACCCTTCGGCCTTTCATAGATACAAAATTACATCCACCTTAGAGCTATACTCATCAATGTATTCTAACTACTAACATAGGTATTGTCATATACTTTTATTCTCTTAGCCAAAGATAAAAGGAAAAAAAAAAAAAACCTAAAATGAAAGTTGTATTGCATTAGAAAAAAGAAAAAAAGAAAAAAAGAAAAAAAGAAAAAAAAAACAAAGAAAAAAAACCAAAATATTGTTTAAAAACATTAAGAAAATAATGGAATGGAGAGTATTGATTTCTCGCACATGATCTCCTACTTTGGAAGATTGTTTTCTTGCACATATGACCATCATAAGGAAAACTGAAAGCATGGGTGGATAACCAATTCAACAAGGAACAAATCTATGTCACCCTATGAATTTTATTAGCACAATTGCACCTCATTGCGGGCTTTTCCAAATGGCCTTTTAATACTGCTAATTCAACACTTAGACAAAAATTCTCAAACCCTAGGGTAACATGGGATTTTGTTTTTCACCAATTTTGAAGTGTGAGACACCCAATGAATAGAGGCCAACAAGGTGACTTCATCTAAACCAATTTCACCTCTTGAAGCCCGGGCTCTTTCTCTCTCCTCGACGGGCATGTTACTGGAGTATGTTGGAAATATGGAATATGGTTGTCGTTCTCTCTCCTCGACGGGCATGTTACTGGAGTATGTTGGAAATATGGAATATGGTTGTCGTTGATGTGAAATGATCTCAGTAATGATAAAGGAATAACTAAGGTCATGATGGCAGAGTGAACTCAGTGAAAGACAAAGGAAGTGATGCCATGGCATGGATGATGATGTGGAAGATATGATGACTTGGCATGGCATAGATGATGATGTGGCATGAAGTTGAAATCATTGTTTCACTATGACATCGGTCTGGAGAAATATGGCAAATTGGTGAAAATAAAAAAATTGACTAAGTATGGAATAAATAGTCAAAACTAGTCTAAGAGGGTCTAATAGAATGACCGCCATAAATTATGGGTTAAAGAAAATGCCTGCACCATATGGGAATCTTGTAGCTTGGTATTTGCATTACCTGGCCATGTCTTCAGATTGTCTTGGAAGTGGCTGATGAAGAAGTTATGGACCTTCCAAAACAGTGTTTTAGGTAGATTGGACTAGCTTAAGAAATTTGCCTAAGTATGGAATTAATGTTAAATCTATCTAAGTAGCCTCAGGGAAATGCCTGCCACATATCATAGGATGATGAGAAAAATATTTTGAGAGCATGGATCTCTAGAGTGTTGTATCTTACCACATGATTGCCTTGTCCAAAGAGACTCTGAGGAAGAAGATATGGATCTGCCAAAAGTGCTACTTAGCTTGATTTGCACTACTTCAGTAAAATGCCCACCAAGGAGAGAGAAAGTAGCCTCAGAGGTTGAAACTAGTCTTGTTGGATTCATCTTTTTGTCATCTACCCATTGGGTATCTCTCTCTCCAAGTTTGAAGAAAAAATGAAATCACCTTGGTGACCTAGGGTTTGAAGAAAATTGGTTAAGTGTTAGAAAAGGAGTTTGAGAGACCATTTGGAGATGCCCACAAGGATGGGTTTTTGTGCTTTGATGAACTGGCTATCCAACCATGGAGTCATTTTCCTTCTGGGTGTTCACACATGTGAAATAGGATTCTGCCAAAATGGAAAGATATGTGTTTAATTTGTGTATTTTGTTGATTCCATGTTTTGATTAAAGTTTAAATAAGTGGTTTAAATGGTAAAAAGTTATCAATACTGATTCACCCCCCCCTCTTAGTATTGACCAGCATCCAACAGAGTAGTGCAAATCAAGATGGGAGGCACTTTTGGCCCCTATGGGCTTAATCAAGCCCATGGGGGCATCTGGGAATCCCGTAAGCCCTTGCGGGCTTAAACTCAACTCCTTGATATTTTAACCCCCTTTTCAGGTATTTCATAAGCCTTCTGTGGGCATAAATGAGCCCCTTGTGGGCATCTTTAGTCCCCTTATGTGGGCATGTTTATAAGACTCCTACGGGCATATTGGAGGCCCCTTGCGGGCATCCTAGAGCTCCCTTGTAGGCATAACATAGCCCTTGCGGGCATCTTCCTAAGCCTTTGCGGGCATAATATAAAGTGTCTTTCAACCTTATTTTTCACTGATTTTGGCAGGCCAAAATATCGCACGTGAGAGCACAAAATAGAAATATGACTCCATGGATGGATGGCCAGTTCATTAGAGAACAAGACTATGCCATCTGACTAGTTTTATCAGCTCATGAACACCTCTTTGCGGGCATTTCCAAATGACCTCTGAGCCATGTGAGTTTGACACTTGGACAAATCTTTGTCTTTAATATGCAAATCACTTTTTCTTTCACTTTGGCAGATTGATTTCTTCCTCATGTGATCACCATAGAGAAAACTACAAGCATGACTGGATAGCTACTTCAATGATGAACAAGACCATGCAAAATCTGAACTAAGTAACACATACCCATCATTTGGCGGGCATTTGAAAGTGGCCTTCCAAACTGTTGATTTGCCACTTAGGCAAAATTATCAAACCCTAGGTTAATATAATGAGATTTTTCTTTTCATCAATTTTGAAGTGTGAGACATCCAATGGATAGGGGCCAACTAGGGGATTCTATCCAAAACGTGTATGAGGAAGAAGTTATGGATTTGCCAAAACAGGGTTTCAAGCAGATTGGACTAGTTTAAGAAAGTGCAAAAATTGTCTGAGTATAAAATCACTCAAACTGCTTAAGTGAACCCAGTAAAATGCCCGCCATATCTTGTGGTTGATGTCTTAAATCATTTTGAGAGTATGTATCTCTAGAATTTTGTTTGGTGCATCCAACCATGGTCTCATATTGTCCAAAGAGTCTTTGAGGAGGAGGATATCAATCTGCCAAAAGTGCCTCCCAGCTTGATTTGCACTACTCCAGTAACATGCCCGCCGAGGAGAGAGAAAGAGGATTCAAGAGGTGAAATTGTTCTGGATGGAATCACCTCATTGGCATCTATCCATTGGTTGTCTCACACTTCCAATTTGGTGAAAAGAAAAATCTGTTCATACTATAAACCTACGGTTTGATCATTTTGCCAAGTGTCAAATCAGCAGTTTGGAAGGCTAAGAGGCCAATTGGAAATGTCCGCAAGGAGGTGTCCTTGTGCTGATAAAATTAATCAGGTGGCATAGGCTTGTTCCTTGATGAACTGGCTATCTATCCATAGGATCATACTTGCCTCTGGAGTTCACACGTGTGGTGGACAAGCCTGCCAAAATGAGAAGAAGTTTGTTTTGATGTCCAAATAAGGTTTGAAGAGGCATTTGGAAATGCTCGCCAAAGAGTGTCCTTGTGCTAATAAATTTTCCAGATGGAATGGACATGTTCCCTAGTGATCTGGCCATCTAGATGTGGTGTCAGTTCTCTCTTTGAGGCTCATATGTGTAAGATTTTGGCCTGCCAAAATTGTGAAAAATAAGGTTAAATGACACCTTATGATATGCCTGAAAGGGCTTGTAAAATTCCAGCAGGTTAAAGGTTATGCCTGCAGGGGCTTAATGAACAAAATCACAACAACTTATGTATGCCCGTAGGGGCTTATGTATTCCCACAAGGGGATTAATGTATGGGGGCTAAAGAGATGCCTGCAAGGGCTTGTAAGATGCCCACAAGGGTTTGAAAAATGCCCGCAAGGGCTTGTAAGATGCCCACAGGGGTTTGAAAAATGCCCGTAAGGGCTTGTAAGATGCCCACAAGGGCTTAAATTAAGCCCGCACGGTGCTTAAGGAAGAAACCCGTGAGAGAATGGGATATGCCCACAAGCCAAGGGAGATAAGCTCGTGAAAGTTTGGAGTATGCCCGCAGGTGAAAGAGGAGAAGCCCGCTGGCTAAAGATACAGGCTATCCTGCAGATGAAGAAGCCCGCACGCCTGAGATGGAAGAAGCCCGTAGATGACCAAATAAGGTTAATTAATTAAATTAATTAACAATTAAATAATAAACAGAATTATGAATTAAATGTTAAAAAGAACATAGATTTGAAGAGATACGTCATTTATGCCCAATAATGTTGTTATTTCATCACATTATCTAGTTTGAATGGTGGTATCATTTCATTCATGACAAACAGTTTTATCCACCGTCATTGTATGCAAAGTGGTGAAGAACATAACATTCGTAATGAAATGACATTCATATGGTCTTGATATATTAAGAGACCTATTTTGTTGATATGTATGGCCTTAATGTCTTAAGAGACCTGTTTTGTTGAAAAGTCCAAAATGATCATAACAAAACATTGTATGCAAAGTGGTGAAGAAAAAAACATTCGTAATGAAGGTGTGGAAATTCTATGGACCTCATGTGCATATAAACTCTATCAAAGAAGGTGAGGAAGCACTTAGCTCGACGAAAAAAAGTGGTCATAGGTGCAAAAATGTAACTATGAAAGTGTTGAGAATCATGCCTCACATCACAATAAAGTATAAACCAAAGCATTGACTATAGAACCACTAACTCCTGGACATTAAGAAGATATCAATAACAAAATGAGGACTTCATAAACATGAATACCATATGGATGAGCACTGAATAAACATGAATACCATACTTCATAATTAGCATTGACTGTAGAACCACTAACTCCTGGACATAAAAAGTAAGACAACTAATTAAAGCATTTTCCATTATATGCCGATAAATACAAAACTACATCATACAAAATTTTTGTTTTCATTAACTGTCGATAAATACATATATACATTGATTTATACATGTCTAGCATGTTTCTGAGATGGTTGCAACCCCTCCTCTTGAGCAGAAGACAAATTTGAATGGTCTCTCTTGCCTTTCTTAGAAGACTGTAATTGTCCTGGAGCTGTACAAGCTGGCACATTTTGTAGTTTGTTTTCAAGCTCTTTAACTCTATGTGTATATTTTTTTAAATTTTCAAGCAAAACTTTGTTTTCCTCCATCAGTCTGTTCAACATTGCCACATTTTTATTATACTTCATTTTTCCCACTTTTTCATTTTCCTCCAATTTTTGTCTAGTATTTTTCAATTGACCTTTAACTTTAGTCAATTCACATTTCAGATTCTCTATTTCTTTCTCCTGCTCTTTTTCCCTCGACTCTATCACGTTGGGAAAGATAGGAATTGCAACCATTGCAACAGCTGTCCCTTTTGAACCCTTCTCCAAATCAGCAATTGTGGATTTAAGTTTTTGAATTTCCATATCACATCCCAAATGCTAAACTTTTCTACCTTCTAAGAGTTTTGATTCCAGCTCCCTTATTTTTGCATCTTTCCCAGCCATCTTCTCTTTCATTTCTTATGTAATGGTGATTGGCCATACAAATCACCTAGTGAAACGCTTGCTGAGAAGCTTTCTTGAAGCATCTTCTCTTGATTTGCTACGGACTTCTCTCGCTCTTCTAAGGACATTGGACCTGTAGGTATTTTTTCCTTCTACCCTTACCCTCGTCTCCTTGTGTACCCTTACCTTCACCCTTACCACCTTCTTGACTGGAAATGTTTTCTCCTCTACTTTGGTTTTTATGTTTTACAGATTTAGAGATCCTTTCAAACCTTGTGGCTATCAGCTTATCAGCTTGCTTAGAAATGGTTTTCTCAATTTGGAAATTATTGATTCTAAATCTCCAACTTTTTTTCCATGGCTTTCCTCCGTCTCTTTCAACTTCAACTGATATTCTTGTATGATCTGTTCATATTCTTTAATTTTCTTCTCCATCACATGTAAAGGACCCATTTCTGTCCTCAGTGGTGGTACATTGAGAACAGATGGTGTTTTCTTCAACTCTTCTTTGAGTTCATTTGCTTCAGCTTTAACTTTTTCCAAAGCCTCTTCATACCCAACCCTCAGTGACTCAATTTCGTTTTCAGCATCATCAGACATTTTTTCTACTTCTTTGGACAATAATTTAACCATTTCTTCATTCCCTTTTATAATGTTGTCCGCTTTGAATTGATTATCCACAATTGTCTTCTGCCACACTGCTATCTGTTTGAGGCATTCTAAAATATTTTCATCTTTTCTCAAGCACTCTTCCGACGCCAAATTGCATATATAGGAAGTTTGTTCCTTTAAATGCTCCATTTTATCATATAGGAAGAACACCTACCTACTATCAAACTTATATGATGCAATGTCAGAATGCATAGAGGAAGCACTTGATTCAGATTTGGAAGAACCATCATACTCAATTGCCAACTGTTTAGGAGGAATTCTATCAAGAATATGTTGAGGAATGGAAAAGTGAGTAGCAGTTTGTTCCATTTCGTTTCCTGTCACCTCCTCCTAATGAGCTCTATCTACATGTACTTGTAACTCTTTCAGAGTTGTGGCAGCACGAACTACATCATTTGTGACAGAATCAGGATACTGTACTCATAATTTGCCATGGTGCTTAGGACCTTGTACTGGCGATTCCTCATTTTGTTCAGGAGGGTGTAATGGTAATTCCCCATGGTGCTCAGGAGATTGTACTAATTCCTCGTTCTGCTGAGGAGACTGTACTGGCACTTCCTCATTATGTTCCCTGTGATTACGTTTCCTGACTTATGTTTTATGAACAAGTGGTTTTGGCAAAGGTATATTTTCATGCTGATTGATATCAACAATCTCCGTTTCAATAGCATGGGGTCGACACAAATCAATAATTTTTTGAAGTGTGTCCGGTAAACTAAATTTAACCTTCTTTAATTGGATCTCTTGCAGGGCAGAGTGGAGTTTCTTAGCCAATAGATAAGGAATATCTGTAGGGATATCTTCCACCCAATTTATCACTACCCGCATACATTCACCAGAAATGTCAGCCCTGTGACGATTCAGAATTGTCCGAAGGACAATCTGAATCAATGTTTTGTATATTCTGGTAGGGACACCTTGCATTTTTAAACCATTCCTTGGAACATCTACTTCTCGCCCACAAATTTTACTGGCCATCGGGTTCTTCTCCTGTTTGGGGTTTTCCTTGAGCTTAAAATCGCCCCCCCTCTACGTGGAATATTTGTAGCTTGGGAAACCAAATAAGGGTCGAGGTATACCCGCTTCCCAAAAATTATGAGTTCGGTATTCCTAGCATCATATTGCGTTATTGCCTCATCTATCTCCTCATCAACATAACTGAACATGCCAAACAAAAAGTCGAAAACCTCTGCTTTCCTCAGGATAGTTTCCATACCTGGTGGCCATATATTTGCATCTCTCCATGCATCAGAACACTCCTGGAATTTTTTTATTGTTACCCTATCATCTGTGGACGACTGTGTTTCAACTGGGGTTGCAGAGGAGGATTCCCACGTTTCAACTACGCTCGTGGTAGAGGACTCCCTCGTTTGAAGTTCAACCATGGTTATCTAGGTTCGAAGCGGAGGTGAGGTGAGGTGATGTATTTCATGCTCACGAATTATGTTCGCGGAATGAATTTACAGCTCACAAATTATGCCCGCGGACTGAATTTATAGCTCACAAATTATGCCCACAGAGAGTTTCAGCAACAAATTAACGCTTATAGATAGGGGATTATATATTCAATACCTAGATTATAGACTTGTACTCCTTTTTGTTAACATGGATATTCGATTGCAATGATGTTATATGAGATGCATGTTTAAAAAAATTGAGTTCATTAGAACAATCAATATTAAATATGAGCCATTTCTTAGAATATCCATGTAGAGAAGACACATTGAAAGGGCATAGCTCCAAGGAAGAAGATAAATTTTATATCGATTGAGATAAGTTGCTTTGTAAAAAAATGTGGAGATCATGTTTCTCTAGGTCAAGATGATTTTTGAGAAACACATGTTGAGGAGGAAGACCAAACATCAAAGAGGAAATGCTTTGAAATTAGTGAGCATGGAATTTTCAAAATGAAAATGTTGGCCACACACAAAACTTTGGAGAATGAAAATTTGATAAATATTACGATGATTTAGAGAAGTTATTTGTAAATTTATTGTTGAGATAAAGCTTTTGCAACTCACTTGATGCAATGAGTGCTAAGTGGACTACTGAATATCATAATAAATTTGTCATCTTGAATAATACTGATGGGATATTGGTCATGCCTTAATGACATACTCTATGAAAATAATTCAAAAAATGTTATCTCAACATTATAAGGTTCAAATTCTTAAAGAAAGATACTCAAATGGTTTTGTGGTAATTCCTTGATTATAATTTATATGTAATTCTAGTAGACACTTGGACACCTATTGGAAGTAGTGCACATTCAAGACCAGACTAGGAAAATGGCGGGCATTTTACAAAGGTCACTTAGGCACTTTTAGCAGTAATTTTATACTTAGACAATTTGTGCAATTTCTAAGGTGGATTTTTTATTTCACCAAAATCTTGGACCAATGCCACTAGATGATGTAGTACACCTCACTGAGCACACCTAAGCTGATTTCACTCTCAGACTCATCTTCATTTTCCCTCGGTGGGCATTTGACTGAACTTGGTGCAAAACTGCCTAAACTTGGTGCAAAACTGCCTAAAACCCTGTTTTGGCAGACATATAATTTCCCCCTCAGACACTCTCAAGACAAAATGAGACCATGGTTATGTAGACAAATCAATAAGCTACAGCCTGACCATATGGGGCGGGAATTTTACTTAACCCATGAATTATGGAGGGCATTTTACTGAGGCCACTTAGGCAGTTTTACTCCATCCGGTGCAAAACAGCCTGAAACCCTGTTTTGGCAGACTTATAACTTCCTCCTCGGACACTCTCAAGACAAACTGAGACCATGTTCAGGTAGACACATCAACAAGCTTCAGCATGGTGCTTCCATATATTTTTTATCATTCTTCTGTGATATATGGAGGGCATTTCCCCAAGGCAACTTGGACCAATTTTCCACAACACAGCCATTTTTCAGAATTTCTCCAAAGTTTATTCTGAACCCCTGTTTTGGCATACCTATAACTTTGTCATAAAGCACTCTTTTGAAGAAATGAGACCATGGTTAGATATCCCTTTGAACAAGCTACAACCTGGAAGGAAGGAGCGAGCATTTTCCTTAACCCATGAATTATGGAGGGTATTTTACTGAGGCCACTTAGGCAGTTTTACTCCATCCAGTGCAAAACAACATGAAACCCTGTTTTGGCAGACTTATAACTTCCTCCTCAGACACTCTCAAGACAAACTGAGACCATGTTCAGGTAGACACATAAACAAGTTTCAGCATGGTGCTTCCATATATTTTTTATCATTCTCCTATGATGTACAACGGGCATTTCCCCAAGGAAACTTAGATCAATTTTCCAACACAGTCATTTTTCAGAATTTCTCCAAAGTTTATTCTGAACCCTTGTTTTGGCATACCTGTAACTTTGTCATAAAGCACTCTTTTGAAGAAATGAGACCATGGTTAGATAACCCTTTAAACAAGATACAAACTGGCAGGAAGGAGCGAGCATTTTCCTTAACCCATGAATTATGGAGGGAATTTTACTGAGGCCACTTAGGCAGTTTTACTCCATCCGGTGCAAAACAGCCTGAAACCCTGTTTTGGCAGACTTATACTTCTTCCTCGGACACTCTCAAGACAAAATGAGACCATGTTCATGTAGACACATCAACAAGTTTCAACATGGTGCTTCCATATATTTTTTATCATTCTCGTGTGATGTGCGGCATGCATTTCCCCAAGTCAACTTGGACCAATTTTCCAACATTTAGCCATTTTTCAGAATTTTTCCAAAGTTTATTCTGAACCCCTGTTTTGGCATACCTGTAACTTTGTCATAAAGCACTCTTTTGAAGAAATGAGAGCATGGTTAGATAGTCCCTTCAACAAGCTACAACCTGGAAGGAAGGATCGGGCATTTTCCTCAACCCATGAATTATGGAGGGCATTTTACTGAGGCCACTTAGGTAGTTTTACTCCATCCGGTGCAAAACAGCATGAAACTCTGTTTTGACAGACTTATAACTTCCTCCTCGGACACTCTCAAGACAAACTGAGAACATGTTCAGGTAGACAAATCAACAAGTTTCAGCATGGTGCTTCCATATATTTTTTATCATTCTCCTATGATGTACGACGGGCATTTCCCCAAGGCAACTTGGACCAATTTTCCAACACTTAAGCCATTTTCAGAATTTCTCCAAAGTTTATTCTGAACCCCTGTTTTGGCATAACTGTAACTTTGTCATAAATCACTCTTTGGAAGAAATGAGACCATGGTTAGATAGCCCTTTCAATAAGCTACATCCTGGTAGGAAGTAGTGAGCATTTTCCTTAACCCATGAATTATGGAGAGCATTTTACTGAGGCCACTTAGGCAGTTTTACTCCATCCGGTGCAAAACAGCCTGAAACCCTGTTTTGGCAGACTTATAACTTCCTTCTCGGACACTCTCAAGACAAAATTAGACCATGTTCAGGTAGACACATCAACAAGTTTCAGCATGGTGCTTCCAGATATTTTTTATCATTCTCGTGTGATGTACGGCGGGAATTTACCCAAGGAAAATTGGACCAATTTTCCAACACTTAAGCCATTTTTCAGAATTTCTCCAAAGTTTATTCTGAACCCCTGTTTTGGCATACCTGTAACTTTGTCATAAAGCACTCTTTTGAAGAAATGAGACCATGGTTAGATAGCCCTTTCAACAAGCTACAACATAGCAGGAAGGGGCGGGCATTTTCCTTAACCCATGAATTATGGAGGGCATTTTATTGAGGCCACTTAGGCAATTTTACTCCATCCGGTGTAAAAGAACTTGAAACCCTGTTTTGGCAAACTTATAACTTCCTCCTCAGACACTCTCAAGAGAAACAAAGACCATGTTTAGGTAGACACATCAACAATCTTCAGCATGGTGCTTCTAGATATTTTTTATCATTCTCCTGTGATATACGACAGGAATTTCCCCAAGGAAACTTGGACCAATTTCCCAACACTTAGCCATTTTTCAGAATTTCTCCAAAGTTTATTCTGAACCCCTATTTTGTCATACCTGTAACTTTGTCATAAAGCACTCTTTTGAAGAAATGAGACCATGGTTAAACAATCCTTTCAACAAGATACAACATAGCAGGAAGGGGTGGGAATTTTCCTTGACCCATGAATTATGGAGGGTATTTTACTGACGCCACTTAGGAAGTTTTACTCCATCCGGCGCAAAACAGCCTGAAACCTTGTTTTGGAAGACTTATAACTTCCATCTCAGACACTCTCAAGACAAACGAAGACCATGTTCAGGTAAAAACATGAATAAGCTTCAGCCTGGTTCTTCCAGATAATTTTTATCATTCTCTTGTGATGTACGACGAGCATTTCCCCAAGGAAACTTGCACCAATTTTCCAACACAGCCATTTTTCAGAATTTCTCCAAAGTTTATTCTGAACCCCTGTTTTGGCATACCTGTAACTTTGTCATAAAGCACTATTTTGAAGAAATGAGACCATGGTTAGATAGCCCTTTAAACAAGCTACAATATAGCAGGAAGGGGCAGGCATTTTCCTTGACCCATGAATTATGGAGGGCATTTTACTGAGGCCACGTAGGCAGTTTTACTCCATTCGGTGCAAAACAACCTGAAACCCTGTTTTGGAAGACTTATAACTTTCTTCTCAGACACTCTAAAGACAAACGGAGACCACTTTCAGGTAGACACATCAACAAGCTTCAGCCTGGTTCTTCCAGATATTTTTTATCATTCTCGTGTGATGTACGACGGGCATTTCCCCAAGGCAACTTGGACCAATTTTCCAACACTTAGCCATTTTTCAGAATTTCTCCAAAGTTTATTATGAACCCCTGTTTTGGCATACCTGTAACTTTTTCATAAAGCACTCTTTTGAAGAAATGAGACCATGGTTAGATAGCCCTTTCAACAAGCTACAACATAGCAGGAAGGGGCGGGCATTTTCCTTGACCCATGAATTATGGAGGGCATTTTACTGCAGACACTTAGGCAGTTTTACTCCATCCGGCGCAAAAAAGCCTGAAACCCTGTTTTGGCAGACTTATAACTTCCTTCTCATACACTCTTAAGACAAACGAAGACCATGTTCAGGTAGACACATCAACAAGATTTAGCTTGGTTCTTCCTAATTAAGATTCAATCTAACTGTGTCTTTGTGCAGGTTACTATCTTTGTGTTTCTGCAGGGTTTTACTGAATTTGGTGATCATGTGGACATGGCACATGTAACCCTTTTGGTAGTTATGGTGGAGTTTTAATAGGCTCTTCTTATAATATTCGTGTGATCCTCCAAATTGGCATTATGCCAAAAACTTCGATAATAACAACAACCCTATGATGAAGCATTTCAACCATATAATTAACAATTAAGATACAATATTGTGCCAAGCCAAATATAGCAGTTCTGCCTTGTTTAATGACTAACTTGTGGCACTCCATCACCAGAATTGGTAGTATGCCCAAATTTTTTGATAAAACTAACACAATATCACCGC
Organism: Larix kaempferi; assembly: GCA_027924585.1. NCBI lineage: Eukaryota > Viridiplantae > Streptophyta > Pinopsida > Pinales > Pinaceae > Larix > Larix kaempferi. The sequence continues at coordinate 6,975,656 of BSBM01000748.1, forward strand.
CAACTAAAAAAACTAACACTTAAGCCCTCGATCACTCTTATGACCATCGAGTCAACAGATATATAAAAAATATTTATCCAACAACCGTTGAAGCCCTCGATCACTCCATATGACCATCGTGTCAATAGAATCCAACGGATGAGATCATCTCCTTAGCAAATCGATGGATGTTGTGACTTCTTCCAAAAGGTAGGGGGCCTGACAGGTCGTCCCGGGCTCTAGGCTGGTGATTTCTCATGGAGTCCAAGCACCTACAGCCCCCACCATACCCTTACACTACGCGTCGAATAAGCATAGTGAGGATGGTGTATATAAAATCATATTGCCTCAACTATGCTGTCAATGTGGGATAAATCCCAAAGATGAATTAATCGCCACCGTCGATCACTTGATCGGACGGTTGCTGAGTCTCTTCTTGCAATTCTTCATCTTTGTCCACTAAGATTTGAATCATGCATCTAATTCTTTTGCCGGGATTTAATCAAAGCTCTTGCCATTCCTTTTGTTACAAACATCGACTTAGATCCTGGTTCCTTTGATCACCTACGCTCAGGTTAATATTTTCTCGCCTTGAATCACCTCCATTTTTACTCTGTTGGCCAGAACCATTGAAATTATCATCCACAACGCATAATCTGGACTTGATGTGCTCAACGCAGGGGTCTTCGTTTGATGTAGACAGATTAAGCTTTCCCAATTTTTCAATCACATCTTTCTTGGCAGCCTTGTATTTCTTAGCAAAGGTCCTCCCTTTCTCCAGAACGGATTGAGCCTCTTGGCGTGTTCTTATGGGAAATTTATTCAAGCACTTGAGACTCTTGCATATGGTGCCTTTGGGTCAGTGTGCCATTGTGTCCATCAAGCTAAATGAAGGGTCAACGAAAAATCTAACCACAAGAGGGCTAACCACAAGTCAACACACAAAAATGGCTAACCACAAACATAACAGAACAAGTGGGATAACAACAAAGTCAACATAACATAACAAGTGGGGTAACCATAAACATAACATAACTAGTGGGCTAACCACAAAGTTAGCATAACATAACAAGTGGGCTAACCACAAATTCAACATACCATAACAACACTCTCTCTCAAAGATATGTGGTCCACATATGTGCCATGCAACAACTCAAAGTTTATCATCACTGTATAGGAAGGGTTCAACTTGGAAGATGTGATCTTCTCATCCTCATATTTGAAGTTTGATGCAGGAGCATCGGGGCCTAGGTAGATCATTCGAAGTTGATCGACAGGAGGAGTCAACCAGGGGGAGTGCGGACGACCACTGGTGCTCAAGAAGATTGGCTATTGAAGTCAATAAGTCGAGCAGGAGTAGTCGATATGCGATCGACAGAAGAAGCGGAAGGTCGAGAGTCGACATGTCAAGTTCGACAGACAACATGTTGCAGTGGAAGGCCTTGTAGGTCGACATGTTGTTGAATCGCGACACCGATAGGTTTTGAGGCGAAAGCCAAGCGAGGAGGAAGGGGCATACTGGCAAAGCCTTAGAAGCAAAGTGAAGCCGAAGGATAAGTCGAAGGCCGACGAAAGACAGTATGGTAAAGACGTAGGGCCGACTACTGTAGCAGTGTCATAGAAGTGCAGAAGTCAAGGCGTGTAATTTGTAGCCGTTCAGGGTTGCTAAGGAAGTTATGAGCAGTTATTGATGGTGGTTGGGATCTTGACAGATGTCACCACAAGAAGAGATTGTGCAGCATGACAGAGGTCACTGAAAATTGTAGGTTTGCAGGATCTGGAGGATTCGACGGACATAGGAAGAGTGTCTTGGGAGTTGGAGTAGACCTCGAGATGCGCAACAGAGCACCAAAATGGTAGAAGATC